>CAVLJG010000010.1:53513412-54073708 GCA_963669975.1 Acanthoscelides obtectus
ACCAGTCAGGTATATTGTGTATATTTCATTAGTAGTTTGCAGTGGATTTTGGTTTGGTATATTTGGATTTAATATATTGCTTGTTTTTAGATGTTTGATATCAACACATTTTTTCCAGGGAATTCACTTGATACAACAACAGCCACATCAAATGTCTGAAATCAATGAGCTCTTAAAACCTGCAGTCCGAAATAAGGATAAGATATTGAAACGCTCTATATCTCAACCACAACTTTTGAAAAGTTCTACAAAATTACATAAAGGTGATCCCAAATAAAATTCAATGGATAGAAATTGTGGAAAGGCATTGCAAAAATTCACAAAATAAAATAAGAAATCTCACCAGATTTGTCTTGAGATTTCAAATGTTTCTTCAGGTTTTTACAGTGAGTGATCCCAGAACCCTTCTGAACTACCAGCAGTTTTGAAATCACTACCAATTGTGCGGAATCAGAACGGTCCAGGGATAGTTCTTTGGATAACCTGAATAATATGTTTTCTCTAAGTTCATTTTCTTTTGTATCATTCCGTAATTGATGTTATCATCTGAACTGGTGGACAAAGAGTTGGTCAAGAACCTCCCGAATACCACAGCTCGATATTTCTTTCTGTTCCGAAAATATCTAGGCTGAATTTGGGTAAAATTGTCCATGTTGCAAAGCAACTGTCCACCAGTTTATATAACAAATCGTTTTTTAGGAGCAATCTTAAGTCTTGGCAAGAAACTGAGCCTGAGTTACTCAAATAGCAGTTTGATCTCAGAATCTTACGGTAGCACATTTTATTTGTACACTGTTCTGTGGCTGTGTATCATGATGCTTTTTTGGAAAAATACCATGCTGCTTCCACTACTTCCAGTGCCAATCTTATTTTATATGTTGAAACACCTTGGGATATACTTAGGTTAGTTAGGATTTCTTAATAAAACCATTTATTTTGTCATTTATTAGAAGAAAAAGATTTAATATTCCTCTTGTATGCATTTAGGTCTGTGGAATTACCTGTACAACAAGGTTATGGACGTTTTTCGTATTGTCAAAGCTTGGTGCGAGGAGAGACACGATGCTTTGGTTCCCGTCCCAATAAGAGGGTTATACAGGGTGATTCACAGAACCAACACTGTATTGAAGATGAGTATCAGTGACAGCATTGACACTTTTGCTAGTTTGGTCGTCATACTTGGATTGATCGTATTCTTGATATGTGCTTCCATTTTTATAGCACTCCAGGTATGTTTTTCGCGAGGCAAAGATTGTTTTGGAAGTACTTTTTATCAAAATTCTAGCAGTCACAAAATGAGAATGACACCACAATCCATAATAACTGAAGACACTGCAAGCGCAATCCATGCACTCTGTTTTTCTGCCTTGCATACCCGTAAAGAAATAGTGCAACTTAAAGGCCATGTATTTTACTGCTGAAATATCCGTGTTTTTCTATAGATCTATGCGGAGGCCATCATGTTAGTACAAATGACAGGTAATGTGATAAACCAGACGGTCGTCCACAATCCTGAATTGAGACAAGTTTTACCACCAGCTTGGGACGACACAATCGATTCTATATTGGATAACGCCTATCAGTATGGCAGACAAGGCATATCAAAAGCTGTAAGTTCCTTGCGCGTTCCTTCCTCGAAAGTCGTCAGAATGATAAATTTTAGGTTAAAAGTATGATGTCTGATGTTGACACTGCCAAATCGGACAAACTAGAACAACAAGTACTTGAGCTCTGGGACAGAGTTTATCAAAATTGGATGTCTCCAAATAATAGCCACGGGCCTCAAGTTACCGAGGAAGCGGTGAGAACGTCGTGGGAAGCTTTTGTTAATGATCTACAGAAGTCTTCAGGTATTCATTCAAGAGTTGATCCCGAGGATTTGGACTGGGCTTAGTATCACAGTATTTTTTTTCAGAAATGCTGAATGTAAACGCACTTGTCGAATTCTGCAAGCAGAACATAGGTACTTTGATGTCGCTTTTGGAATCGATATGGGGGATACTAAAAGGAAATATCAGCTTAATTTTAAGCTCCTTCAGTACATTTTTATCTGTAATCCTTGGTGGTGGCACTGCTGTGATGAACTTCATACTTAATAGCGTATGTATTTTTTGTTCGACGTTTAAACTCTCGTGCAGATGTTACAGATTTTACTTTCCGAATGAGACATCGACAGAATTTAATAATGATTTTTTACCTAAAACTGATAAAATTGCGGGAAGACGCACGAATCTGGACAGTTTTACTTATTGCGTTTCAATTTCAGGTTGTGTTTTTGACAACGCTTTTTTATCTGTTGAATTCGAGTTCCGATTTATACAAACCTCTGGAGGTTCTGATAAATTTCTCCCCAAGTAGCAGAAGGTTTGGGCATGCCTTAGAAGCAGCAATAAATGGAGTGTTCTCAGCTTCTTTCAAAATGGCTGCGTTTTATGGCTTGTGGACATGGTTCATTCATAATCTTTTTTGCGTCAAGATCGTCTATCTTCCTTCTGGTAAGTTTATGTGGTTTGGACTAATGAGTCAAAAATATGCGATTTGTTCTGTTCATAAATTGTGGTTTGGTATAAATTGTTCTCGTTTTCAGCATTTGCTACAATATTAGGAGCAGTACCATTTTTGGGCACCTACTGGGCATGTATTCCTGCTGTTCTTGATCTTTGGCTGGCCCAAGATCGAGGAATTGCAGCGATTCTGTTTGCTCTCTTCCAGTTCCTACCAACTTCAGTTGTTGATACCACTATATACAAAGAAATTAAGGGGTGAGTATTCTGGTTATGGTTTGTGGTCGAAATTTTCTAAACTATAAGGTCCCTGAACATCAAAATAAGGGCGACATAGAAGATGGTGCAACACCGGATCTTGTAGTGTTCATACAGATTAATTATTTTTACAATTTATACAAATGTGGTTTCGTTTACGTACATAATAACACTGATAAACACAGGATTTGTGACATGACAATTTTTAGGTGTTTCTTATGTATTTTGAGACACTTAAATCAAATCTAAAAACAGAATTTTTCTGTCACCCACAGATATTCGGTAACATCGACTTTTATGAACTACAATTCGTAACATCCCATATTACTGCATTTCTCGGCGTTTATGCGATGACGCACATATATAATGTTAAGACCTGTCTATTCCTGTTTTTTATATGCGAGCTCTATGTTTAGAGAGCATATTGCGTTTATTAGTAGACTAATAGCAGCCGAGTTAGTTACGTTTTCTGTGTTGAAGTACTGAGATGTTCTGAGTACTGTTATTTTTTGTTAAAACGATGTGTTGTTTTTAGTTTATTGTGATCGAGACTACCTTTATGGACAATGCCTTTAAATGCAAAACATCGACAACAACATTTTGAGATTAATGTTTATTCGAGTGTTTATTAGTACTCTTACACACATATCCTTATATTTTACGAGTATAAGCAGCAAATAAAATGCCTTATTGCAAGAAAACCGTGGGTCATAGAATTTGATATTTCCGGCTTTTTTAGTACGTTTTACATAATAACCACCTTGTTTTGTCCATGTCACAAAAAAAACTATTTCAATTTTGTTACCAGTGTTATTTACCATAATGGTAGAGGCGCTGGTACAGATTACTTGAGTTCCACTGAAACTTAGTGACATCAGCAGGCCAATTCTTGACACGAGGGAATTGAACAACTGAGTGAAAGCTAATAGAATAGTTGCTCCACGAATCATTGTCGACAGAAAAAGGGCGGAAGATTCGCCGTTGTACATAAGACTCATCTCTAAAAGTTAAATTTGTGCTGGAACGTTTAATAATTGAAGAACCCAGGAATGTTTTATTTTGTCGAAAATTAATGCATTCACAAACTTGTTTGACAGATTTTAAAAAAATACAGCGATATGAGACCAGTAAATGTGTTACCAGACATTGAAAGTTTATTGGTGTCCATAGTACATGGCAAATTAATGCAGTTTATATGGGAAGACAAAATTTTGATGGAAACACAAGCAGGCATGGATATTTTGTTAGGTAAATTGATGGCATCAGGTATATCAGGAAGTGTTCTAGACTAGTATGAAAATTTTTTGTCTAAAACGATGCAAGTTTAAAAAATTTATAACACTATTTCATCATAAATTGAAAATATGTTAGGTATTCCACAGAGCAGTATCCTGAGACCACTTCTTTTTATTTTATTCATAAACGATTTATCTGACATAGTCAAAAAATGCAAAATAATTTATTGCCACCATGCTTACCTCAATTAGCATCAAGTGCCGACAATCATTTATACTCGTATAATACCAGAAATAAAGATGACTTCCATTTAATGTCCAAAAGGCATAATATATGCTACAAATCTGTATTCTATCAAGCGTGATAGGCCAGAATACTTTGACAAAATTCAACGTGCTAAATAAATCTTCAACTAATACTACTACTAACTATCACCAGCTGTCCGAATTTGATATAATCCGCCTGGGAAAAGATCTACGTCCACCTTCATTGTGAATAATAGGGTTTCTGATTTTTCGTCTATGTTTTAAAACTATTTCGGTACAATCTTCGATTACCTAGTTGAAGTGCTTTTTATCTATTCCAGCGGCGGTCATCCTTACCTGACAGGCTTGGCAATAGCCGGCGGAATATTCTGTTTGGGCGTAGAGGGAGCTATCATAGGGCCTATGCTATTATGCGGTTTGTACGTTGCTGTCGATCTATCCACTAGTCTATTCAGAGACTCTCCTTCTGAAGGATCTCTCAACTTGAGAATTCATCAATTGCAAGATACCAGTTAAGGTCGTTGCTGGCTTCCAATACGTATGTGCAATAGTTTTCTACATATGATTATTATATGGCGATTGTGCAATTCCACTTTACCTACCAGCTTAATGGGGCTTCAAGATACAGTGCACACTGGTTATAGCTGAAACTGTCTATAATAAGGGAAAGTGCTGTTTATACAAAGTAGCATCTGCACTTTATATGAAATATTAAGAAGTCCGTATCGAAAGTTTGCGATAAAATTAATATAACGTTCTAAATAAGGTTTTTGTTCAATATTTAAAAACTAAATTGTAATAAAGGTATGACTGTGTAGGCTTCGTGTACCAAAGTGAATGTGATTTTTCCATATTTTTGCAAAAATATGTTGATAGACATTAATCTTCCAAGATGAAATCTAATTCAAGTAGTCTGACAAGAAGTATAATTTTTTAACCAAAGGCAGATAAAATCGATACTATTGAGGTTATTTGTTCAAGTAACTAAGAGTTTACTTTTCATTTTTTAGTGAGGAAAATGTATAGATATATTTTGTAAAACAGAGAAAATCGCCGAATAGTCTAAACATTTCAAGCCCAATCTATTCATTTCGTTGTTATGTAGAGAGTGCTCTCGAAAGGAAATCTACATATAAATAAAATCAAAAGTTAAAGATACATAGGTGTCCATTGCCTGGTGAATCTAATAACACGTATAATTCAATTTATGTTTATTGTACGACGTTTCGGCCACCGAGGTGGCTTTTTCCAAGTACAATGATAATTAAAGCCAGTATAGTTTGTTCATCTGTCCTTCAGATGACAGTTCGTGGAAGACAGACATAAATTACACTGTCATTAATATTCATTAAACTTTAAAAAGGCCACCGTGGTGAAAGCAGTAAGAGATATGTAGTTTGATTCGGCCAGACAATGCAGTCCCCTATGAACATGAAAACCACATGATAAGTTTCAAGAGTTGAACTCGACGTATAATTTTTCTTCTTTATTTATAACTTTCGTATCGCTTTGACATGTTCTGTGTATATTGTTCTGCATTCTACAATGTTGAATACATCACTGTTTATTCTTGTTACCAGTTAAAATGAACAAATTTAACACGAAACTCGAATAATCGTTAAGTTTAGATTTTTTTACATGTACCTATATATTTATTGATTTTTTGAATTACATTCATGTGATAATAAAATATTTGAAAAGATATTCTAGTTCTTTTATTACTTTTACTTCATGAGGTTTTAAGTGTGCGAAATATACCCTATTTCACGACTATCCTGTATTTATCATGCTTTGAGGTCTACTGAGGTGAACAGCGATCAGCAAGTGACATTTGTGCGTTAGTCTACAACTTTGGCAATAATGAATGTAAATCTAGTAAGACCAGTTTATAGCGTTTTGTTTTTTTGTATGCAAATGAACTTTCCTTATTAAAGATGCTGTTTGCAAGTACAAAAAATCAAAACAAAATACGACTCTGACGTTGACAGATCCGTCAGAGTTGTTCTGTGCTTATATGAGGAATTTTGAGATATTACTAGATAATCAGCTGTCATTCTACTGGGATGGATAATCGTGAAATGGGGTATGTATAGATACTATAAAGCACCTTAAAGCCATTCCATCTGTGCACAAGAGGTCCGTGTCCAGGTTCCTGGCTCAATGAAGCCCCGAAATCCTCAAAGTCCTTCGAAATTTCTAAAAAAATACCGAGTACTGACCTCCCTTTTCTTCTTATGTAGGGCTCCCAGAGAACAAGACAGCCCTGCCTGTAAGAGCTGGTTTTACCATCAGTTAGAGCTACTCCACAGAGTACTACTATAATCAGTGGCTACTCTTCAACTGATTCTACTTTTAGAAAATCAGACACTTCAAATAAAAAACAGCGCGAATCCATTCTTTTGAGAAATTAGATATATAGTCTTTTTCACGAGTATCCATTACGGTGGAATGACAACTGATTACCTAGTAATATCTCAAAATTCCCCATATCGCAACAGGACACATAATTTTGACGGATCCGTCAACGCCAGGCAGACTTAGGCCGTTTGTTAACGAACGTTTTTTTACCGGATAACGGGCCGGTGCTAAACGGATACCCTTGTCGAAGATTCATTTATTTCACGGAGATGATTCCGTTGTCTATATTAAAACTCCAAAATCTCGCCAGTTTTAAAACAAGTGTGCAGCGTGCAGCAGTGCAGCAAACATGTTGTCGACAAAGACGAAGCTTATATTAGCCTACTATTTGTACAAAAAAAGGCAGATGAAAGAAAAGTGCAAAAGGAAAATGTGGGTACATCCTATTTTATTGGAACGAGAAACTTATGGTGTTTTCCATACACTTTTTGAAGAATTACAGAAAGGCGAAACTAAATTTTTTAATTTCTTTCGCATGACTCGAGAGAGTTTTCGCAAATTATTAGGAATGGTACATAATAAATTAAAACGTGCTGACACTAATATGCGCCTACCCATTTCACCTGCTGAAAGATTAGCTGTAACCATTAGGTATGTATGAATATGTTATTGTTAATACAATATAAATAAAACTTCTAACGTATTGATTAAGTTTTATAATATTCAAAGTCAAGTTAATACATAAGACAAAAAATTATTGATAGGACCCGGGTGATTTTGCAAAATCGAAATCTATATTATAGCTTTGACTCACGGATGAATGTTGACTGTCGATTGATGACGGTCCCAAAGAATATTCATCAGTCGGCGAAGATGGTACTCTAACATGTAATGTTTCATATTGACGTGATTCGTTCAATGTATTTTCACTATAATTTGTAGTTGAAGTGGTGTAGTACGATATCCCCGATATGAATTTGAATTCATATTATTCTGGGCAATCTGAAGTGATTGTGATTGAAATGTCATTGAATTGTTGTTTTCATAGTAATTTCTCTGGGGCTGCAAACTATGCTGCGGCATATTTTTTTTCTGAATGTTTCGCATGGCTTTAATTACCTCGTACTGAAAATTTACGATATCAGCATCACAAAATTTTTCTATGGTCGGTGCAATTCCTTTAAAAAAACACATTATTCTGCTATTGTCTTCTTTTTCGGAAGAGTCTAGTAGGTTACTAATCCTTTTGTTCAAGGGATCCTCTTTAACTTCTTTCTTCCCTCTCTTTTTTGGGACTGAACAGTCATCTTTGACCGCGGTTTCTACGTCGGTTTCAGCAGATGGCATATTTGTTTCTGTTGGTCGATGACTCACAATTTTATTTAAAAATTGCATCTGCTCATAAAATTTATATTTTGTAATTGGCTTTGCTTCAGAACCTGACTTGTACTCTTTCATTTTCTTAGAGCATCTCATCCAGTTATCTCTTGCATTACTCCACTTCTTTATAACTTCTTTGCCTGAAAATAAAAACATTAATAAATAACATTATTTGTAGTTTTTTTTACAGATACTTGGCATCAGGAAATACATTCACGGATCTTCAATACACATTTAGAATGGGAATTAAAACTATAAGTTATATTGTTCGAGAAGTATGTAAAGCAATATGGTCCGAATTGCAGATATATATGAAAATTCCGTCAGAAGAGGAGTGGTTAATGATAGCAAACAATTTTGAGAGTGCATCGAATTTTCCTTTGTGCTTAGGAGCGGTAGACGGGAAACACATACGAGTTATAAAGCCAGAAGAAAGTGGTTCAATGTTTCTAAACTATAAACATTATTTTTCAATTGTGTTGATGGCTGTGGTAGACTCAAATTATAATTTTATTTTCATTGATGTTGGTGCCTATGGCAAAGAATGCGATTCGGCTGTATTTAAGGAAACAGAGTTTTGGAAAAGTTTAGTGAACAATAGATTAAATATACCACCATATACCAACAAATTGGGAACTCAGTGTGAACTACCCTATGTATTTGTTGCGGACGAGGCATTCGCATTACATGAACATTTACTTCGCCCGTTTGGTGGGCATCAACTCGATGATGTAAAAAGAACATTTAACTATCGCCTGACAAGAGCAAGGCGGTACGTTGAATGTGCGTTTGGGATAATGGCGAATTTTCCATCGACCATTAAATGTATCAACGGATTTAGCAGTCGACATAGTAAAAACTTGTTGTTTGTTGCAAAATTTTATCCACAAAGAAGAACGAATTATTAATAATATGGCAAGTGATTTATTTGCTACTGACTCTGATTCCGCCCTGCTCGATATACCTAGTTCAAATTCGGTAAGAGGTTCTTTAACAGCCAATAATATCCGCAATAAATTTGCGGAGTATTTTATGACACCAGAGGGGAGATTGCAGTGGCAGAATCAATATGCTTAAGAAATGTTGTATGTATTTCTATTCTAATTCTTAAATAAATAATGAAAAATTACCAAAATCGTTTTTTTCTTTGTCCGATAATGTATCGAAGCTTTCATGTAAAATCATGCAGATTTCTTTCCATGCCGTAAAATTGAGCTGCTTATTTTTGTAAATCTCTGTGGTTTTGTCCCATAGTACTGGTCTCTTTTCCACGGCACTAATTAAAGCTTCTACGTATATCAATTTGGTGATCCATATTTTATGTACACACGTGGAGCCTTTTAAACACAAACTAAACAAAATTGTTGGGGAGCTAAAACGGATGTCCGTCCAACGTCTTCAACAGACTTGCATTCACTTGCACGATTCACTGCATCGGGCCGATGAACGTCGCTCGAGGGAGATCGGATGTGTAGCCGGCGGGAAGGCAGCCAACGGATCGACTCCCGTTGCGTGAACAAACGTTCATATACACCTGAAGACTACTGAACTACTACGGGCACCGGTCCGTTTTTAAAAACGGACCGTTGGCCGTTGCCGTCATCAAGAGCGCTTAGCCGTATTTTGTTTTGGTTTTTTGTACGCTGCAGATTCATTTTGTACTTGCTAACCGCAATTTTATTTAGAAAAGTTCATTTGCATAAAAAACAAAACACCGCAAACAAGTTTTATTAGATTTATACCCGATTTATTATTGCCAACCACGATACACATACACTGAAGATAGGATATTACGCATGTGGGCGGAGCTTCGTGACGTCACCCGGAGAGTTATCGGCTCGTGGTTACCAGCGGCAGGATTGTCGTAACGTTACTGCAGTTCACGTGTATCCTGGTTAATACTATATAGTGCGATTTGTTGGTGTTTTTTGGTGGTTTAGTGACTTGTTACATTAGTTATACATACTCTATATACCCTGTGATGCTAGTAAATTCATAAAAATGCGGTGTGCTGTTGTGGGATGTAATTTCAACAACCAATCTAAACGGAATCCTTGCAAAGACAGGAAGTTCCACAGTTTTCCTCAAGACCCAAACCTTAGCAAAAAATGGCTACATCATACAAAAAGAAAAATCAAAGTCGATGTAAAAAGCGCTACGGTGACACCTGGACCATCTACATCTGTTGATGGGGAAAAGCGGAAAAGTGCTTACGAAAAAAAGGCAAAGGGCTCAACTTATCCCCTAGAGTTTAAACCTGCTCCACAGAACATACTAAAATATAGGTAATGTAGAAAAATCTTGTTTTTACAGTAAAGTGACGATACGCGCTCTACTGTGGGGCTAGAAAGCCGTTTAAGCTATAGCCTGTGAGATAGGAATTACAAGGTTGAAATCTTTTGTTTGAATCCGCCATTTTGTTATGTTTGAAATTTTAATGTAGATTGTTTCACTCGCACCGCTAAGACGAATCCAAAAACACCTCATATGTGAAAATCTATCAAGCCGTTTGAGCTGTAGCTTATGAAATATCAATTACAAGGTTGAAATCTGCAAAGACGAATTCAGCGACACTTCATATGTGAAAATCCGTTCAGCCGTTTGGCCTCTAGATGAAAATATGCACGTTTTCCATATCAACCCAAATGATAATCACTCTTCACGTGACGTCAGGCGCGCCGGCGGACGAAAATCGAATAGCGAAGCATCCGGCACTGATTGCCAACCTTGCAGACTAACTGACTAACACAAAAATGTCACTTGCTGATCAGCCTGTTCACCTCAGTAGACGTCAAAGCGTGACGGATACTCGCGGAATACGGTCTATCTACTGTATTTTCAAATTAGGAAGCATTCACCGTTTTTGAAATTTAAATCAATTGTACAATCAACAGAGAGATAGTTAGTCACGTGGCAGCTAATCACGCCTTTCTTCCGCAACAGTAATGTAACCGACAGTAAATAAATTCTTCCAGATATCAGATTTATTTGAAGTTTCCCTCATATCAAACTTTGTTATCGTAATGTTGGCAGCGAACAATAAAACAACAAAAGATTCAAAATTGTTGACGGTGGTTGTCAGGCAAAAAAATGAAGAAAATCAGGTAATGTAACGTCACACACATATACTTTTTACACATTTGTATCGTTTTCATAAAAAATTCACAGATGAAACCGTTCGACTATGCATACCACGACTTTGCGAGGAATTTTCCCAGATCCAAGTGAGTACATCCACAGGGTTCTCATGCCGATTCTTGCTACTACTCGTATTGATTTTAGAACCTGTTTCTAGAAGAAATTTCATCAAAGAAAATGTCAAATCCATCAAACAGATGCAGAATCTGCTACAGGAGGCTGGAGTAATTCAGCCTAGAGCTACAAGGGCAGACAAATATCAGAATGTACCTCCTTTGTTAAAGTCTAGGGATATTACACCAAGTAGGCATCACAGTTCATCAACAGGTAAGTTTGTAATGAACAAACTGATGGGTTACACCTCTGTCTTAAATCATTCAATCTGCATTCACCGCTGTCACAAAATCTTGTCTGAGTTTGGTTAGCAAATTCTTTTGGCGGTGTTTCTAATTTAAAGTCGGCCAATTCGTAATCAAACCAAATGCTTTGAAATTTATCAACCATGAATTTTCAGAACTTTTTCAAGTTTAACTCATTTCAGCAATCAGCTATTCTTTTAGTGTAAGGCACTTAATCTAGTAATGCAACGTCTTCATTGGGGGAAAGCCACTTGAAGATAAAAGATTTGTAACATGATAATTACTCCAAGATTTGTGATGACAATTTGTTAGCCAGGACAAGATGAAATTGAATCAAGTTGTAGTGATTTGGGTAGCACCTTAGACTCATCCTGTGGTTTTCATGGTAATCAGATTATAAAAACTATTTCTAACATATGGGATTTCATTTAATGGCCAGACAGTAATTGAATTCTAGTAGTAGTTTTAAATATTCAATTTGAATTCGAATAACCAGTTTTTGCCAACATGCAGTAATGGACAAAAGTATATAGACAAATATGAATATTTACTTAAATACCTTTAGAAAACTTCATTGCTCCATAAACAAATGCGTTATTAGTAGAAAAACCAAATTCCTTGTTTTTACATTATCTGCAATGAACACACAATACAAGTCTGAATATAAGCACTTTTTTATGAGGGACAAAAATATGTAGACAAATTCTTTTCAACAATAGTTTAGTACAGTTTCGTGTCAGAAGAGGATTAGTTTGTGTTCATCAAGTATTGTGGAATAAGTTGAGTGATTTTAAGACCATGCCGCATGGTCCAGAAATTTCTTTCGATGTGAAAACTAAGATCATTGAGTTATACAAAGATGGTCAACATCAAGTAGACATTGCCAAAAATTTGAGGCTGAAGCATAAAGCAGTTTGGGCAATATTGAACAAATATAAACAAAAATGTATCTTGGAAGCCTCTAAGAGAAGTGAGCAGCCAAGAAAACTAAATGCTACATCAGTTAGATTAATAAAAGTAGTTTCGTCCAAAGCCCCAAGACAAATAAAAGCCGAAATCGAGACAAAAGGAATTGTCCGTGTTTCTACGAAAACTATAAGTAGAAGATTAAATGATTTGAAGTTATTTGCACGTCGCCCAAGTAAGAAGCCGCTATTCTCGAGGAAAAACTGTAAGGACCGATTACAATTTGCACGGTTGCATCTTGATTGGAGCATCTGTGACTGCAAGAGGGTATGTTTCAGTGATGAATGCAAGTTCAATATGTTTGGATCAGATAGTGTTCATTATGTTAGACGTCCTAGTGGACACAGATTGAATCCCAAGTACACTTTGCCCACTGTCAAACATGGAGGCAGGTCTGTTATGGTTTGGGAGTGCTTTACGGGTTTGGGATGGGACCTTTACATAGAATAGATGGCACTGTGGATAAGTTTGTATACACAGACATACTAAAGCATGTCATGTTACCTTATATGGAGGACAATATGCCCTTAAGATCAATATTCCAGCAAGATAATGATCTGAAGCACACTTCAAATCTCGCAGAGAAATTCTTTCTGGATAAAAAAATAAGAGTTCCCAAATGGCCTTCACAGTCTCCCGATATAAACCCCATTGAAAATCTATGGGAATACTTAGTTAAGCAAATACGAGATAAAAATTATTCAAACAAGGATGAACTTTTTGATGCTTTAGAGCATAAGTGGAGACAGATTGATGAATCTTATAACAAGAAACTTCTACAATCTATGCCGAGACGATGCCAGGCGGTGATTGATAATAATGGTTATGCTACAAAATATTAACACAAACATGGTTGGTTTTCTATAATTCAATAAACTTTGCTTCTTTTTTCTATAATTGTTTTGCTTTGTCTATCTATTTTTGTCCTTCATAGTTCCAGTTTCTTTCAATTAATTTTTTATTGAAGAGAGTCTAATGTATAAGTGAGTATTATGCTATAACGAATTATGTATACAGCTTGCTGTATTAATAAAACAAGTTAAGAAAGAAATACAGCACAATATTAATTTGTCTATATACTTTTGTCCATTACTGTATATTTCTTTATCAGACAACACAAAAGCACATCATTTAACCAAGCAGCCATTAAAGAAGCCACCTGCGGCAAACCAAAAAGCAAAGCAAGATCAGGTGCAAAGAACCAAAGCAAAATCCACATTAGAGGTCAATGACAGGTTTACTAGTAGGGCAATACAGACAGAGAGAACAGATGACCTGAACAGGTTGTATGAAACTGGAGTAATCAAGTATCCAAGCCCAGGGTTGGGCAGAAGTGATGAAAGTACAAAGCATTCACCAACAAGAGTCAAGAGCTATGGGGACACTATTGAAAATGATATGCAGAGTTTAGGTAAGCTCAGGTAGACTTGGATATCCCCACTGAGATCCCATAGCCATATCAATAGGATCTTTCTAGTGCAAAAGCGAGTGCTGAGGTGCATCCTAAAAATTTCCTCTAGAGACTTGCAGAGGAAAATTTAAGAGTAATAAAATTTTAACTGTAGCCGCAATAGCTTATAGTACTGTGTACTCTGCTCATCTCAATTATCATAATAATAATATATATATATTCAAGAGATTCTAATTTTTACATTTAAAAATATTAACAATTTTATCGGTAACCCACGAAGTGACTATAACACAGGAAATAGAAATATAAATCTTCTGTATCCAGTCCATCATCTCACGGTTACCGAAAAAAATGTCCATTACAGCTGTACTAAAATATATAATAAGTTACCACAAAGGTTGGCAGATATAAAAGAATATAAAAAGAGTATTTATCAATTGTTAATGCACTTAGAACCATATGACGTTCAAGAATATTTTGAAATGTAATATCCCTATTATGTTATATGTTTTGCCTTTTTGTTTTTTCTGTGACTGTGGCGTATATTTCACCTAACAGTGTATAATACATTGTAATCATGCACTGTTATTTTGATTTATTATTATTACTATTACATATTTTAACCCTGCTGAGGGAAGGCCGAAATTGTATACAAATAATCTACAACAGGAATGCTGTTTTGATATTGAGACGTGAGGGGTCATTCATGTTGCAATACTTTTTTAAACGCATAACTGTTTCAGGTTCACGTTTTGACTATCATTATTTATTTTTTATTTTGATTATAATTATTATATATATATATATATATATATATATATATATATATTTTGGACGAGTAATGCGGGTAATACTCATTTCTACCTTCTCATCCAAGTAAACCTAGAGTATTTTTCACCTTCATTATGTCAAATCTTGCAGCAAATAACAGCGTATTGTCTAGTAACCTTCCAAGTACCCCATATCAACAAGTGAAATGCAATTTTGACTAACCTGCCAACATCAGAGTCGTATTTTGTGTTTTTTTTTGTATGGCATTGATTCACACTTTAATCTCCTTTATTTAAAATAGTGCCTATCTACAAAAGAAAAATGATACAAGCAATATGGCTGTTTATGAACATTACCACATTCCAGGTCAGGTATTTCTGCTTCTGCTTCGGTGTGAGAATAAGACTTTTTTACATTCATAAATCCTTTGATGCTGTCAATTATAGAAATTGTTTTTTGGACTAGATTTAGAAGAAAAAGACTACATAAAGAAAAACATGACCAACCTGCAGCCCAAACAGCTAAAACCTGCTGCGAGCAAAGTACCTGCACAAGCACCACCTAGTTATCAAAGAGGTGTAGTACCAAAGTACCTGAGAGATAGAAAACAGGATGAGCAACCGGATCATAGTGACGAGCCGTGTCCAGAGGGGCATGTTCTTTTGCCGGAGGAGGAGAGGAAAGAGACTTTGAGGGTGTTGAGACAAAGTAAGTTAAATAATTACCAAAAAAATAGTAATTTACAAAAATGTGATATATTTCGTCACACATCACACACAAAGCAAAAATACGAGAAAAAATTGTTATGATTTATTGTCCTGCATTTTTCATTTTTTTACGCAAAATTTGAGATATGAAAGCAGTATAGGGATGATATGCATGAAATGTATTTAGGATCTTTACATAGAATCTAAAAATTGAATAACATACAAGGTGTTTTATTTAAAACGAGCAAGCTGTAATCTACACTCAGATTCAAAATAAACACAAGCAAAGTTTTGGTCAAATTCGGAACAAAATTGAATAACATACAAGGTGTTTTATTTAAAATGAGCAAGCTGTAATCTACACTCAGATTCAAAATAAGCACAAGCAAAGTTTTGGTCAAATTCGGTACGTCATAAATTTTTTCTTTTACCTCGGTTTTATTGACTTTTTCCGCACGCGGTAGGTACTCTCATTGGCATTAATCTCTAGTTCTTGATTGTAACCACGCACCTGTTGTACACGGTAAATTAAAATGATGTTTCAGTACTCCAACTTTGAATCACTCTGTGGTGTGAATCCAGTTGCCAATCAGCCTGCAATGCTTTTCCATCATCAATTTTCTCTATAATCAATATACCCAGCGGTTGGAGTTTTAGAGGCAAATGGACATTTTCAATTTCAATTTTCTTTCCTTCTTTCATAACTTTTTTAATTCCCGTACGAATTCAAAAAGTTTTTCACCAAATTGTACACGCCTTTCTGCGTTAGGTTCTCATTTTTTGAAATCGCCATTGATACCGTTTATCTTATGCCAAAGAGGAGTCACTATTGCATCGCTACCGGTCTTCTTCTCTCCAACTCGCCAAATCTCAGTTTGACATTCCGAATGCCCGCACGCAAAGTGCTGTCGTCCTCGAGGATGCGGATCAGCAGCTTTACCGAACAGAAACAGTATTGGAGTCGAACCTCGGCGAACACTCGTGTAGCCTCTATTGGATGCGCCGCTATTGGATGCAAAGCGCCTCAAAAAGGTCATAGGACAGCAGTAAAACATATGGTTCTCTTCCCTGTTGCGTTTATCTAAACGTTTCTTACGAGTGGTGATCATTCACCCTGACTCTGTATAATGCAAAATATGCATCAATCATGCTCCCACACATGTTATGAAGGAACATTATCCGGGAGCCATATTAAAAGGATTAAAATCTATGAATTGCTGTGTAACATTCATTCTGCTCCGAAAGAACAATCCTCTCTAGAATTTTCAGGAACACGAAATTAGTGGAAAGTATCTGGTTATTGCCCTGGCACTGTATTTTAAAAGGGTATAGCGTGAAATTATTATACAGCGTGTTCTTGAATTAACTCAAAAGTTTTCATCCTCTTCGACACGGTAGATAAACGAAAGCAATGACGATATAAAAAGATGTGAACCTAGCACAGAAAGGCAATGCATTTCTGTACAAATTGATGAACAACTCTTTGACTTGGTACAGGAATTAAAAAAGTTATGAAAGGAAGAAGCTAAATTGGTTGTAACATCTTCATTTGGCTCTGAAACTTCTACCACTGTATATATATTGACGTGAATAGAAAACCATATTATAGACAAAATGTTCTTGATAATGGAAAGCAATGCAGCCTGATTGGCAACCGGAGTCACACCACAAAGTGAGTAAAAGTTGGAGTAATTACCCTGTAAAATAAGTCAAACCGTAACTACAATCAAAAAGTCATATTTACGCAATGAAGCCAATAAGTGTATCCACCGCCTGCTGGAGTAATCAATAGAATCGGGTTTAAAATGAAAAAGTTACGCTGTTACGAAATGACCAAAATTTTGCATGTTGTTTATTTTAAACCAGAATGTACGAGGGTCGTCCCAGAAGTACCTGCCTGACCTAGAGATGGCGATAGTTGTTTGAAAAATATCATTGTATTAGAAATTATGCAACCTATAAAGCGTATGTGTCAAGTTTGAAGACGCCACGTTGTTTAGTATTTGTTTGGCAGCGATCAATACTGAACGTTTTCAGTGAATTTGTGAAAGTGGAGAAAATTGGTCATCGTTATGTGGTACAATACTTTTATTTCAAAGACCTCAGCCCAACCAATATAAAAGCTGAACTGGATTCTATTTTGGGTGAGTCTGCTCCTTCGTTTACATCAGTAAAATATTGGGTAGCAGAGTTCAAACGAGGTCGTATGAGCTGCCAAGATCAGCATCGCAGTGGTCGACCAAATGAGGTGGGTGACGACTCCAGAAATGGTGAAGAAAATTCACAAAGCGGTACTGAATGATCGTCGACTGAAACTGCGCGAGCTAGCAGACATAGTAGGCATTGCAAAAAGTGCAGTTCATCGCATATTATCTGAAAATTTGGACATGAGGAAGCTGTGTGCAAGATGGGTGCTGCGATTGCTCACAATCGAGCAGAAACAGTGTCGTGAAGATGTTTCAACACTCATGTGTTTAGCTAAGTTTCACAGCAACAAAGCAGAATTTTTGCGTCGTTTCATAACCATGGATGAAACATGGGTCCATCACTTCACACCCAAGACAAAAGAACAATCAAAACAATGGACTCAAAAGGGACAACCGGCTCCAAAGAAGGCAAAGACCGTTTCATCTGTAGGCAAGGTTATGGCGTCGGTGTTTTGGGATGCGCGTGGGATAATTTTCATTGACTATCTTGAAAAAGGTAAAACTATCAACAGCGAGTATTATGCGAACTTATTGCAATGTTTGAGCGATGAAATCAAGCAAAAACGGCCGCATTTGGTTAAGAAGAAGAAAGTGTTGTCTCATCAAGTCAATGCACCAGCTCACAAATCCGTTATTGCAATGGCCAAAATTAACGAATTAAAGTTTGAATTGCTACCTCATGCACCCTATTCACCAGATTTAGCCCCCTCGGATTATTTTCTGTTTCCAAACTTGAAAAAATGGCTCAGTTGGTCAAAGATTTTCCAACGATGAAGAAGTGATGTCGGCAGTTAATGGCTATTTTGAGGAGCAAGACAGTTCTTATTATAAAAAGGGTATAGAACTTATTGAACATCGCTGGGAAAAGTGTATAGAGCTTAAAGGAGATTATGTTGAAAAATAAATACATTTTTTACAAAAATTTTGTGTTTTCTTCGTTGGGTCGGGTACTTCAGGTCTTAAACTGTAACATCTGAAACTTTCCTGTGGTTTTCATGTCGACAATTCCCCATGTTTGTCTGACCAATTTCAAATATGCGTGGTTTCATTGGCCGGGCAAACTTAGGGCATTACCGTCTTAATACTTTTTGATTAATGTATGTGTCGTGTTCTCTCTGTTAAAAGCGTAACGAGCGGTACAATAGATTGTGGTTTGTGCAATGATATCTCAAAAATAAATAATTATAATGAAGGAAAGCTCATTTTCTTGCATCTTTTTTATTGTTATGGTCCCAATTTTTAATAGGTTATGCTGATCGCATCCAAGAACTGAACTCGCTGCCAGTTCGCAGCGACACTTTACGGGTAAAAAAGCGGAAAATGGACATTGAGGAGGATTTGAAGAGGATAGATGCAGGAATCAAAGTGTTTCAGAGGCCAAAAGTTTACGTTAAAATTAACGCGTGATCGCTAATGGCTCGAAAAAATTTTTTGATTTGTAAATTATTTTTGTGCAATTGTACGTCCGTCCAATGTTGTGTGTGGCTGCATTATATTTATATGTAATTTAGCTTATACATCAAATATACAAAGTGAGACTTGAACCCTGAGTTTTTTTATTTTCAATAGACTTGTTGGTTCGTCCAGCTTAACTCTCCATGGACATCATAATCCCCAAAATCTTAGGTATTGGTCAACATTTAAGTTTATTATTAAGGATGCAGTATGCACAAAAAGTTATGTTTGGAGGGGGGTATTTTAGGGGACCACATTATTGGACCTTCCTTCATTCATGGTATCTTAAACTCCTCGCATGATTTGGAACTGCTTCAACACGAAATTATACCGACTGCACGAAGCCTTGATGAAATTTGGTTTCAACAAGATGGCTGTCCTGCTCGCAACGCAATTTTTAAAAACATTTTTTTCCAGACGCCTGATCTCTACGCAACATACAACGGCCAGCGAGATCTCCTGACTTGGCGCCTACAGATTTCTTTTTGTGGGGATAAGTGAAGACTCCCATTTACGGTTACCCCCAAGCAAGGGCTACCACTTTAGATGATTTGAGGAGGAGGATTTTATTTTTATTTTGATTACACAACTAGTCATATGAGACGGTTCGGACTATGCGTACACTCTATTGCGACATTCCAACCTTTGGTCTTTTTCAACGCTGGTGGGGTAAAACTCTACAACTTATCTTTGAGATTCGAGACTTTCTCATACATAGTACGACGGAACCTACTCACTACCCTTATAATAATGAATTTCTGCCAGACATTATCGATTTTGCAATATCCAGGAACTGCACTTATAACATTGAAACAAAAATATCATATGATCTTCAGACCTGCCTTTAATTCTTGAAGTAGGGACAAAAAATGATAAAAATGAGGACGCTATACATTATATACACTGCGGATATACCTCACACAGACATACTACTGTATGCTGATGACGCAGCACTGATAACTAGGTCCGTCTCAAATCAAGAAATTGGAGACGGACTGCAAGAGACTGTAGAGCAGCTTCAGAATTGGTGTCTCCGTTGGAGAATTAGATTGAACGCTGGGAAAACCCAGGCAATTTTAGTCACTAAAAGACGACAATCATTACCAGCCGAAATAATTATTTGAACCAAAGAATTCCATGGGCATATCAAACAAAATATTTAGGACTAACAATCGACGCATGTCTAACTTGGAAATCTCATGTAGAATCGATCAGAACAAAGGCTTTAATTACATTTCGTAACTTATACCCCATCCTCTAGGGTACTACAAAACTAATAAACTAGTATTATACAAATCGATTATACGTCCAACTATAGCCTACGCATGTGCAGCTTGGTGCTTTGCTGCCAAGACGCACATTACAAAATTGCAAGTGATACAAAACAAAATTCTACGAACAATACTGCATGCTCCTTGGTATGTATCTAACGCGACCATTCATCATGACCTGGATATTCCTTTCTTGTTTGGTCAACATTTAAGTTTATTATTAAAGATGCAGTATGCACAAAAAGTTATGTTTGGAGGGGGGTATTTTAGGGGACCACCATTAAGCAAATTCCAAGCAAAAGTTACGAACGTGCAATTTCACATTCAAATCCTTTAATAAGGGATGCGGTGACATATGATCCTGCATCCATTCACAAACACGAAAGACCTAGATTAGCACTTCTTTAACAATCTGAACATCTAAAACTATGATTTATTCTTTATTTCTTTACATTGACTACTTTTTTCATACAATTTTCATAACTGTATAATCTATCTTTGGCATTTTTTTGTTAAAGAGATTCGCTTTTCTGCCAGTTAGAACCTCAGTAATTTTTGGGCAACAAAAGGCCCCCGGCTTACCCTGATGAGCAGAAGAAGTCAAGTCACCAACGTTTGAACTATAGCAGAGAACGGCAACATTGGGAGGCAGAATGGCATAATGTCACCTTCAGCGACGAATCGCGATTCTGTTTAGGTGCGCACGATGGTCGTAGAAAGGTAAGATTCGGCCGTGGAGTGCGGCGTGATATTGGATTTGCTGTTGAGAGGCATGTACACGGGACTGTTGCGGTAACAGTTTGGGGGGCTATTGCCTATGGTACCCGATCCTCCTTCACTTTGTTCAAGGTAATATGACTGCTGCTACAAACCGCTTCAGTGCCGTATCTAGAGAGTCGTCCACACGTCCTTTTTAACCAGGCGTTAATGTTTTGCCGTGGCCACCCCGTTCACCGGATTTAAATCTCATCGAACATATGTGGGATATGGTGGGGAGGAGAGACTATCCACTTTGCACCATCCGCCACAGACTCTGCCACAACTAATCCACGAAGTTGAAGTTGCTTAGATATCGTAAATCGCATTTTGTCGGTGCCAGCTGCGGGGTCGCCCAACACGTTATTAATTTTTTTTCTTGTCGTCAATAAAATTTCGTGAGAATTTTATCGATTCATTCTTCATGTCTAAACTACCTCATTGCCAAAATATCAAGTTGAAGAAATTATTTTTCTCCGAGTGTACAACTTCCGATGTCACCGAGTTTATCTCAGGCTTTGCGTGCATATTGCATTTTGATGAATTGGCGACCAAACCAGTGCAGCATATTCCAGTTTACATCTAACAAAAGACGTAGATATTGTTTTAAGTTTTTTCACGTCATTTTAGATCCTAACAGCATGAAAAGAAACTTAAAAACAACCGGTACTTCACAATACTTTAATAACAATAATTGTTGCAATACAATATGAAAAACTTTTAAATGTATAAAACCTGTATTTGCTTTCTCATTTTATTCTTCCAGAGTTTATAAAATGTACTCCAGTCTTTTTTATTCGCGACAGTCTTGGACACATTTTCTACCCAATATTTCAAGCTAGAACAATCACAGTAGATCAACAAAGTGAAAAGAAAAACATTCCGAATCTCTTTCGACCTGTTCAATAGTTAAATAAAAATATATAAATATATTATTGACAAATACATTGGAAATGCTATGAATCACGAGAAAATCATGCGTTTTCCATGTTTAGAAAAAGGTATACAAATGTGAAAAAAACTGCTTTCATCTTAAAAATAGTAGACATATTAGGCACCATAGCCTGTAGACGTATCTGATATTTTCCACAATGTTTTCATCAGCTTTCAATATAGCCAATGTTACACTGGACGGTCTTCAGACAATAGCTAACGTTTTGATTTGTTTCCGCATTGTTTTGGAATATGACTTGAATATATGACTTGGCATTATTCTTATAGGATGTTCTCAAACTTGACACTTTCCTTTACAATGAGCATGTTCCAGATCCTATTGATACTTCGCGAGTGTATTTAGAACGTCTCCGTCGTCCTAGGTGTTTTTTCCATCAGAGCTGTATATGTATGTTTATATCGTGCAAAAGCCGGATGGTTGAACACAGTTGAAGACCTAAACAGCCCCAAATGTCGCAAATTTAGGAAGAGGTAAACAAACTCGTGCTTTTGAATCGAACAGCGATAACTTCAAGCGGTGTTTACAAACAAAACATGTGAAGGCAGAACTTGAAATTCAATACCAAATGATTATTTTTCAATTTATTTTTTAAGTTTTCGGTGTTGTTTTGTCGTAAATTAGCTTTGGTAGTGCAAACGCAGATGACTCTGAAAGGGAAAGTTCCAACTTTCAGGACACCCTGTACATGCCACCTCTTCCAAAATAATGCAATGAAATGAAGATGACAAGTTGTCTCAAGATTAATGAATAAAGCTGTGTATATTTTACTTATTGTATTTGTAATATCCCTCTCCAGTTTTGACGCCAAGTTTGCCTTCTTGTACGAGTTTCCTCTCGGATTCGCATGGCACGAAGAGTGGGTTGTCAGGGAATTTTTTGTGCCACCCCTCCAAAATGTGCAAGTTGGTGTCGTGTCCAACGTAATCAGCCAATTCGAGCGGACCCATAGGGTGGCCTGCACCTAGCTTCATCGCCGTGTCGATATCGCGGGCCGAAGCGTCGCCTGAAAATTTAACAGTGACACTTATTTGCACAGCTTATTACTTCCCACGCCTTCTGGGGAGGAAGTATTGTAGTAGCGAAAAATTTCGAAAAAGTTCTTTTGGATATGACAGCTATTCGTGATTTGTTAGTCTGAATGGTCCGTAGGACCTTTGCCCATTAGTCACTGTCTAATGTACGTTAGTCGAATCTGTCAGTCCCAGTTGCCCAGAAACCAGACAATGACAAAGGCAAAGAGAAGAAAAAAGTAGAAGAGCAAAGAAAAATAGAATGGTATCAGTTTAAACACCTATGATTTTCGACTTGGTACACGGATTAATTCAGACGTGAACGTAAAACAAATTTTGATTCAGGTTTTGTTAGAGTGTAAATTTGAGTTTAGTAAAAAATTGCGCTAATTTTCCATCACAGTGCGAGCCATGGCCTTGAATGTTGACAAACTTGCTCCACTGTGTAATCCACTGAGTCTCCCAACAGAAGATTTATGTGCGATTCCGCTTGACTATTTGAATATGACGTCAGTTTTATAGAGCTTTCTTTAGACTTCTTTGGAAACGAATGATCTCTCCTTGGGAACAGCGAAACAATGACGCTTCTTTAACCCATTAGCTCCTAGCGCTACATTTATGTAACGAAAAATAGTCTTAGAAATGCAACCCTTCTTACGCGTGACGTGAATGCTGGGCTGCTAACATCTACACCCGCTCAAAAAGCGTTGATCTAGGAGTTTCATTTAGTTGTGTTTATCAAGCCTCGTGTTGTTGTTTCCAAATATCGCTCCGCCAAATTTTGTTAGTGCAAGAATAGGCATCAAAAATGGACTTCATCGATAAGAAGTATAGTTGTTAGATTCCATAACATAAATTTGATAGAGTTGCAAAAGTAGCATCTGTAGATGTGGTGTAAAGTATTGTGCCATTACCACGTGAACTTGTTTGTTTTATACTTGTGTTAGTAAACCGTCAACTTTGCTGTTACATATACGTAACGCTAGGACATAGCGTTGTCATATTAGCTGCTTTTATGTCATTATCAGTCTTATGAATATTTGTACTTTTTTACGCAACAGCATTTTTTCAGGGGACTTACAGGTATCCTACAGAAGGGGGTGACTGTTCAAGAAGCCATAGATATAGTCTTTGGAGAAAATGATGACTTAGACAACCCTGTAGAGGCAATTTATATTGCGCCACCGGAACCTGCTGTCCTAACTAATGTAGATTCTGGGGACGAGGACGAAGGAGGGGACCTAGACCATTTGAGCCAACGTCAGTTACTTGCAGAAGCTGAAGTTAGATTTGCTGGAGGAGTGACGTTAGAAGATACTCATCCCGAATATACAGACTCTAATGGGGATGGTTCTTCATCAAAAAAGGATTCAACTCAGCTGATATGGTATACCCAAAGACTTCTGATACTCGGGAGTGGATTTCGGGAGACTTCACTTACAACAAACGGCCATTTCCTGAAGCAGATTACTCAGCATTTGAAAACAAATCAGTTGTAGATATATTTGAAATGTTTATAGACGACGACGTAATACTATTCCTAGAGCATCGGTATATTACTTATTAGCGGTTATAACGATCTGCCCAGTAAGCGAATGTACTGGGAGCAAAGCCTTGACATCAGAAATGAATTTGTCTATAATTCTATGAGGCGTAACCGATTTGATCAAATTTTGAGGTTTCTACATTTGGAATCTAATGAGAGTATTGACAAGAATGACAAACTTTTCAAGCTCAGACCGTTTATAAACAAAATAAAAGACAGGTGTAGAAAGTATTTTGTTCCAGAAGAGGATCTATCATTTGATGAGAGCATGGTCAAATATTACGGTAAACATAGCTGTAAACAGTTTTTGAGAGGCAAACCTATAAGATTCGACTATAAGATTTGGTGTTTGAACACCACAATGGGCTATTTGGTCGATTTTGAAATATACCAAGGAAAATCGGTTACACCTGATAGCGTAATAGAAAGGAACTTCGGAAAAGCGGCAGCACCTTTGGTGAAAATGCTAGAAGGGCCTCCCGATAATATCAAGTCCTTTCCATTCTCATTTTATTTTGATAATTTATTCACTTCCTTTAGTTTGTTGTCGTACCTGCGCTTGAAAGGATATGGAGGAACAGGGACTATGAGAGATAACCGTATACCTAAGGGCTGTCCATTATTGGATAAGAAACATCTGCAGAAAAAGGAAAGGGGGTATATTGAAAATGTAATCAGTAGGACTTGATGGTATACTAGTAGCAAAGTGGGTCGACAACTCTGTTGTTTCTGTTGCTACAAACAGATATGGCGTTACTCCTGCGACAAACGTCAAACGATATTCGCAGAAGGAAAAGAAGCACATACAAGTAAGTCGGCCGGCACTACCTGCTGAGTATAACAAAAAAATGGGTGGTACTGATCGGATGGATCAAAACATCGGTCAAATCAGAAACAGGAAATGGTACTGGTCGCTATTTACATGGCTTCTTGATGTTGCAGTCAACAATGCATGGTGTTTATATAGAAAAGCGAACAAATCTCAAATCCCTCAAATAAACTTTAGAAGGACCGTCGCACAAGTTTATCTGAAAAAGTACTCACTAGCACCTAAAGGCGGTGGAAGAGTTGCATCGCTATCTTCCTATGTACAAGCGGTGGTCGATGACGTTAGATATGATAGAATGGATCACCTTGTGGAAAAAATTCCTAACGACAAAAGAAGACGTTGTGCCGAGAACCTTTGCAAGAGCTCAACGAGGACTCAATGTAAAAAGTGTAACGTAGGCCTGTGCATCGACTGTTTTTGTTCCTACCACACAAAACGGTTTATAAGCTGACCATATGAATTACGTTTATTTGAATAAATACACATAGAACTAATAAAGTTGCATTTTCTTTTTTTATCTCGTAAGCTCCTAGTGTTACATTATATGTAAACACCCTATTCTGAGCGATCTCAGAAATTCCTGCCATTTCATAATCCAGTTTGATATATTGCCCAAAGAAAACCGGTTTTGTGAACAAAACTGAAAAAATGTTAATTTGGGTACTAATGGGTTAAGGAACGTTCCAGGGGTGAGTTAAACTTTGTTTTCACAGAAGTCTGTAACAGTTGATGATGTCATCACAAGCTGTCATCAATGTCTGAAAGATATTTCTTTGCTGGCTCTATCTATTTAGCGTGATAATATATCGATAAACAATGCAAAATAATGTGCTTGGTCCCTCCATGCACCCCAAATTTATATTCAATAAGAACTACACATTAATCATATACCTCTCTCCATCATTCTTATGGCTTCTGCAAGGTAAGGTACCAACAACCTGTTGACAACAAATCCAGGAGTATCTTTACAAGTAATGCAAACCTAAAAGTGAAAGTAAAATGTGAGATACTGCTTAGCCAATATTTATTTGACAGTTTTTCTGACAATATAAGATGTTTATATTTCATATTAAGTGCCGTATCGTCAGACGTTCATACAATTATTGTATGGCATCTTTATCGCCTCCTTGATTTTCATAGTATGTCCTGTCCTTCAGAAAGGCAGGGATTTTTCTAGATTTCTACTGTTCCGTGTCAGCGCTCTATTTTGAGGTAATGTTTTCTTTTTGCATTCCAAGAATAGGCTGATAAAACTTGATTTTTATCATCTGTTTTATCAGGCTGAAATCTCTTAACATACGAAAAGATAACATAACCTCACAATAAGAGAGCCCTGACGCTGAGACGGAACAGTAGAATTCTAGAAATACCCCAGCGTTTCTGAAGGACAAAAAAGACTTTGAAAATTAAGCGGGCCATAAAGGCGTCCTACAATTTTCATAGTTTTCTACTGTTCCGTGACAGTGCTCTATTTTGAGGTTATGTTACAAATACCTATTTGCATCAAATTGTTCATGATTTTGATTTATATAATCTGTTATATCAGCCTGAAATCTCTTCTAATTAAAAAAAAACAGCCTTCAATAGGGCGGCGCTAACCGTGACACAGAACGGTAGAAATCTGTAAATACTCCAGCGTTTTTGAAGGAGAGAAAATACTATCAGAATCAAGAAAGCCATAAAGGCGACCTACAATATTGTAGGAGCGACTGACCATACTGCCCTAAGCCACAAATTTTTACCTTCCCTATAGATTTTCCCCACTCCATCATGGCAGTGTATGTGTCTTGTGATGTCTCAGAGGTCCTAATAACTTCCAGAAGCTTCATTACAGGAACTGGATTAAAAAAATGCAGACCCCCAAATCTATCTTTGCGATTTGTAACTGAGGCAATATCACCAATAGATAGTGATGAGGTGTTTGAGGCAAATATTGTTTTTTCTGGGGCAGCCTTGTCCAGTTTCTTGAACAGATCATGTTTAACCTAAAACCATACCTGTTGTTCAGTCAATCACTCTTATGAAGAATGTTCACATAAAAAAAGAATGTTGCAGATACATACTACAACATCTAAAATTTCTCTGAAAAATTGACATAGTTCAACTACCCAATCAGCAGGAGATCTCTAAAATTATAGTGCAAGTAAAGTTTTGATTAGTTTAGGAAAATATAACACTGCCTTTCGTTTGCATATAAATAGTTCATTTAAGTAAATATTTACAATATTCATTGGTACATAATCAATAAACTCTCACTTAAATATACATAAAAATTTTAATATCTATATTTTTTTGTTGTTATCTGAATGTTACTTGCTCTCATAACAGTGACAAAATACTGCGGTTATATGGCTTTTATTGCACTATATTATTTATGAATATGATGAACTTTTTCAATAAGAGCTGGAAATATTAACGGATTTTATTGGTATTGGAAAGTTACCTCCAGTTTTTCAACAATTGCCTCAACAACTAAATCGGAATCCTTCACAGCATCTTCTGGATTTGTGTTTCCTTTGATTCTCGATCTAGTTTCATCAACAAATTTAGCAGCAGCACTTTTATCATCTTTATACTGCTTTTTAGCAACTCTTCCTAAGCTGTCTGCTATTCTTTCTTCTGCCTTTTTCAACAAATCAGCATTCACCTCGACTAAGGTTACATTCAGACCAGTTGCTGCAGCTACCTGTAATAATATTAATCATTTACATAATATATATAAAAAAGTAAACAGTAGTTTTATAAACACCATTTTCAAACAGTTCTTTGTTCACAATTCTCGAAAATAACAATAGGTTGCAAATTTGCAACCAAATGATAGGAGAGCAACAATTGAATTATTTTGAAGTTATCGTAAAATACTATAAAAATAATTCATATAAAGCTTGTTTGTAAAATTTAACCCATTTAGTTTCTTCAAGTAAAATGATATTGCTAAAAGTTTTTGGTAGTAATTGTGAGGTCCATGGCAAACATTTTATGGACCCCAAAGTGACCAAAAGATACTGTTATATGTAGGGGCCTCCAAAGATATCATTTAAACTGTTCTTAGGTTTTGGAACTTGCTTTCACAATAAGTGTGAAAATTAAAGTTGGAGGTTCAGATTTGTTGCCCTGCTTTGCCTCATGATATAGGCCTGACCCAAAGTATGTTGTTAATTTTGTCACTTGGACCTGGAGCTGTTATTTTGATCAATGATTTGGACTCATTGAGCTGCCTTTTATAGATTATATGAATCCAGTCTGGATAGGGCTGCAAATAACATACCTGTGCAATACCTGATCCCATTAATCCACCTCCGATTACTGTGATGTTACTGATTGCATTTCTAGAAGTTGAAGTGGAGAGGCTCCTTTTGATAATGTTAAAAGTTGGATTCATTTTACCGTTCTCTTTTATTCCCAGAAGCTATTCAAGAAGACTGCAACAATTCCGTCTCGTACTAATCCAAGAGGGCAGTGATCAGATCAAAGTCCACTTATCTGTATAAACTTTTCTAGAGTGTAAAGTTCAAAATGCAGGTAAACAAAACTGTCTGCCGTATTTTGAGGTTTTTATCTCTTTTTTTTGCTAAAAAAGATGTACCGATCTTGTGAAATCAGCAATCGTGACAAAAACTTGACTGGAGAGTGAAGGTTATATGATTGTTGATTCGCAATTATGATGGGTTAAAAACTTCATATGATCCAAATTTAAACATCTGGGGTTTAAACTAATTTTGTAAATATGATCAAAAATTCTAGTTGACAAAATAATAAAAAGGAATATTTGGATTCAAATTACGCGCCATTCAAATGGAAATTGATGGTGGTCAAATTGACGTAGAGCATAGACTAGTAGACAGTAGAGGCATGAAAGATAAGTTAAGTGATAGTGAGATTGACATTTTTGACTCATCTCGTTAAAACCCTAAATTGACTTTTTTGCACGTGTTAGGCTGGACAGATTAAAGCGCTTCCACATGATGTGGCGAATCCCTTATAACGTTGGAACATGGCCGTTCGCCGCATCGTATGGGAGAGCGCTGACGGATTACTTGTGTCCAACGTTCGCCACATGCCACGTTCGGGCTCTTGTCGGTAAATTTGACCCGCGTCAAAGGACGTTACACGTTACAACGTTACGCTCCCACACAAGATGTCATGTATTTAATCAAATCCAAGCGAATAACCAAAATTTCTGTGTTATGTGCCGCGGTTATAAAATGGTTCAAGATGACACACGGGTTGATGAAGTCAGTTGCACGAATCGCTTGAACGCGTTGGTTTTAACCGCGGTTTTGTTGCAAGTTGTTTATTTTAGAAAAGCGCGTATATAATCTCTGATTATTTTTATTATCACTTAAAAATCGGTGCTTTTTCGTCTACAACTGTATATGGAAAGTTTAAATAAGAAACCTTTCATAATATTCATGGAAGAAATGTTTTTTCAGATTTTTTTTTTAATGATGGAACCATGGCATTTGGTTATCCGCTTGAAATTGATTATTCGCTTGAACGGATTGGTAAATACCAACCCAAAATGGTAAATACCATTTCCATTTGGTTATCCGCTTGAATTTGATTTTTGAGTGCTTTAAGTTTGACCCAGTAGCGGCGAAAAACATTTATTTGTTGGCTGTGACTGTGGTGAAGTAGTTTTATGTGTTCGGTAACTAACTTTTGAGGAGAATGAATTAAATTAGTGGAACATACAAAGCATAGACTGCCATACATTTTTTTTCATTTTACTAATATTTTGTACGTCTCGCAGGTGAGTTATGGCTGGCCTAAGATATGTATTTTTGTAAATTATAACTGTTACCAAATGCTTACAGTTGTTCATTATAATGTCCTGTTGAAATGCAAGACTAGTTGAGAAATATATTGACTTGCATTTCTTAACTAACGAAAAAGATTTAATAAATGATAACTCTGAAAATACTATCAGGATTTTGATGAAACTTTGATCCTAGGATACTACTATGAAAATGACGATAAAGCTCTAAAGTTTTTGAAAATCGGTACAATGGCGGCGGAGTTATGGTCGAAAAACAAACAAAAAACTGTCAAACTTTGTTTTTCGACATTTCTGCTCACCTGCACAGGTATCCTGTTTCCCTCGGAAGAGTTGGAAGTAGACCTAATTTGGAGACACTTGACACCCACGTCACAACACTGATGTCACGTTTGATGAATTATGAATGAAATTCAAGCGGATAACCAAATGGAAATGGTATTTACCATTTTGGGTTGGTATTTACCAATCCGTTCAAGCGAGTGTAGTTACCAGTTTGGTTATAATAAACTGTGGTATTTACCCAACTCAAGAGTAGTTTTATATTTCTGGTTATTATTTGAAATGTGACAAGTTAGAATTTTGCCGGGTATTGGATATTGTTATTGTACTTCAGCTTCATTTTTGAGAAAAATGATACAGGCTGACTTCAGTTTTACCATAAAGTGGAGCACCTTATTAGTTATACTCATTACGGTTGTTGGGGACACTTTAAATGTAGTTCCTATGTTTAACAACGTATCCTGTGTAGCCATATACCACAATAATATTAAAATATGGCCATATAAACTCACTAAATGATATCCACCTGTATACGGTTTTGCTAATTTCTTTTTTCATCATTTCTGCTGAATCAATAAATGTTTTCTTTGACATGCGGAAAAATTTAGAGAATTGAATGTTATCACAGCTACAAAGCCATGTACCATATCATTAAAAAAAAATCTGAAAAAAACATTTCTCCCTAATATTCATTATGAAAGGTTTCTTATTTAAACTTTCCATATACAGTTGTAGACGAAAAAGCACCGATTATTAAGTGATAATAAAAATAATCAGAGATTATATACGCGCTTTTCTAAAATAAACAACTTGCAACAAAACCGCGGTTAAAACCAACGCGTTCAAGCGATTCGTGTAACAGACGTCATCAACCCGTGTGTAATCTTGAACCATATTATAACCGCGGCACATAACACAGAAATTTTGGTTATTCCCTTGGATTTGATTGACGTTTGTTATGTGCCTCCTTAAACGTCACGATCACAGTTATCTGTCATCCATCCCAAAAAATAAAACGTAATACCACAACTTTGAACTTTCTTTGCAAATTTCTCATTTATATATACCAGCAAGAAGCAATTAACTTAACTTGTGATATTATTAGTAAGTACTTAGTATTAGAAACACATAAATAAATCATGTCGTGTCCGTGGGCAAAAATCGAAAAACCCGAACCTGTAAACCTAACTGACGTCATGTCTGAAGAACTCGCAAGGGAAATGCAAGAAAAGGAGTACAAAAAGCTACAGGCATCTGCCCTCGATACTACAGAAGCCGAGCAAGAGGCTATCACTTCAGTAGAAAATTTACTACCAAGCTGTTCGGTTTCAGTAGATGATGATGAGATGATAGCGAAGATGTTACAAATCCAGTTTGATAAAGAGTATGATGAGTATTTGGCACTCACAGAGAGAAAATATAATGGAGGCTCAAAGGTGTCTGTATCATTTGAAAACTATAAGAGGACCCCTTTAAACCCAGGTAATTTTGTTTTATAAATGTTTGACACCTACAATGTCTTTATATTGATTTTGGGCTACAGAAATGTACCACTTCTAGATTCTGAGTTCTCAATCAAAATGTGTTTTTAAACTTCGAACCATACCCACAATATAATTATCATTAGTACCCTGGTACAGCTATTATTTGCATGCATATAAAATACTCTTAATAAAAATCAACTTATATAGGCTTTTTAACATTAATTTTAGTCAGCTTATATTATAAATAATTTTTGCAAAAAAGTTATGAACGTCCTTATATTCATTTGTCCACATGGTATGGTTGAAGATGTTTTATACAGCCTAAAAAATATTAAATCTGCACATTCTTTTGTTGATATGCCACAAATACATACATATATATATATATAAAGAGAATATGATCATGCTGAGAAAAGTATATAACAACAGGTAGGAAAATAATGGGTAAAATCCGCAAAAAGGAGGAAAGTGGATTCAAGCAGAAAATAGGATAGGTAACCCGAGCAATACGTATTTCTGCTAGTTGGCTTCATCAGGCCCGAAATGAATGCACATATGAAACTACAAAAGTAGATACACATGCCCACACATCCGGATACGGGTGTAACCTGAGGAAACGAAGTTGGAGGGGAAAAAACGACACACGAAGTCCACAATAAGAGCCAACCTACACATTGTAGTATAAAATGGCTATACGACCTCGAATTTTCAAGGATACGTCTAACCACCACCACGCGGCTGGTTATAGCCACTTGCTGTGGTACTTCAAGCCCAAAGGATCTACAAAGAGAATATGATCATGCGGAGAAAAGTATATAACAACAGGTAGGAAAATAATGGGTAAAATCCGCAAAAAGGAGGAAAGTGAATTCGAGCAGAAAATAGGATAGGTAACCCGAGCGATACGTATTTCTGCTGGTTGGCTTCATCAGGCCCGAAATGAATGCACGTGTGAAACTACAAAAGTAGTTACACATGCCCACACAGGGTAACATTTTTTTTTAATTTTTTTCTATTTTTACACACATATTTTGGTTTATCTTCCTTCTACAATCATTATCTGAAAATTAATGACTCATCTTCAAAGTCACCCTGTATATATGTATAATGATGTCATTGTCGTTTAGACCAGTTTGATGAAAAAATAAAGCTTCCGCCTTTTGTTGGGTACTTCAACAAAATTCAAGCAAATATGACTCTTTATACTTTATTAATCTCTAGCTTTCAATGGACTTCACCATCTTCATCAGGAGCTGCAATACATTGAGAAGAAACAGCAACTATTGTGCAAAATGATTATAAATTAACTTACAGTCTTATGTGAGATTGTTGCCAAATGTTATTAACGTTTTGGTATATATATATATACATTATATATTATTTACTTGAAATCAAGAGTCTTTAATTCCCATCTGTAACAGGTTTATTGATAATTTGATATAGCTTGTGTAGAAAGTAGTACTGCTGAGTCAGTCAACTATATTTTTTTATATTGAAATTTGGAAAGTTTCATTTATGTCCTGAATCATTATCTATCACCAAGTATGAGTAATTATTAAAACAGGTACATTTCCGTCTCACGTATTGTTCCTTATGTTATTGAGTTTCTGAAAACAAGTTAAATCCAGCAAGTATTTTTAAGAAGCAATCAAAAAAAACTGAATTTGTACATTAACATACGGCACAAGAATGTCCACAACTCATAGATTTGTGTGATTGATATAGATTTTGAGAGTGATACAGAAGAAGAAGAAATCATAGATGTTAGTGAGAGAAAATTCTGGGATCGTTTTGAACATTTGGAGAAAGAGTATGCCTCAATTCCACCATGTGGATACAAGGTTGAGCAGAATGGGAATGTAGTAACAAAACATGACATGACCATGAGTGGAAGGAAAAATGCCTGCAAACTGATGTCTTTTCCACCAGAATTTCAAACTGGAGATGGGGAAAACTTTGACTTGAAAATTTCCAATAAGGTTTTCAATAGGTATAGTAATCTTTTTGTTTGTGCTTTCACCTGCTAAAAAATAAATGAGAATTAGTTGCCTGAGATAGCCTCAGCTTTCTCTTCAATTAACCAACCAGTAGATGGATCTGGGGTCTGTATGAACTGATATAAAAATTGTGTGCAAATTGACAAACTGGACAATATGATGACAGTTATCACCTACAAATGTTTGAATTTGGCAAGTGTGGATATGGTTTGTTCCACAAGTCTCCATTATGTCAAACATGTCAGCAAATAACAACTGATTATCTAGCACCATTTATCTTATTCACTTCCAATTCAGTATTCTTAATAGTACAGAGATGTCATGTGCTCCTCATTAGGTGTCAAAACATAATGGTGACTCTTGAAAAAGACCATATGAATGTGGGGTTGCAGAATGCTCAGTTAGTCATAACCTCACTTACTTTTGCCTAGCTGACAGTTGTCCTTTAAAAATTTGATTTCAATTTCCATATTGTGTCATATGGCCCTAAGTACCATGCCACTCCATTTTTAAATCTGCATCTCATCAAATTGGAGCATCTGAGAAAAATATTCGATTTGGATAACTGGATGCAGTAGAGTACGAACATATAATGTTTTTTGTTCACAGTCTAAAAATGTACTCATTTAAAGAGCAAGCTCGCCGCTATAAAATCCATGACAGGAAGGAAGACCATGCTACTGCTGAATTTGGTATGGATGAGCACACTCGTCTTCTTATTTACAAGTTGATCAACAAACAATTGTTAGAGAGAGTAGATGGAGTGGTTAGCATTGGAAAAGAGGCGGTGGTACTCCATGCAGAGACTGACCCCTGCTGTCCTGATACTACACCTGACACTGCCTTGCCCAAGGAATGTGCCATCAAGGTAAAACACATTTCCTGTTTATGTTAATACCATTGAACCCTTAGATAAAACATCCGGCCGTGGTTCCTCTCCAATCGCATATTCAACCCTTGGAACAGTGTATCAGGAAGTTTGGTTAATGCTATCCAGTCAATAGGCCAAAGTGTATCATCCTAGGTGGAACAGTTAACAAACTATAGCTGTGAACTTTTTGTTTTATGTATTTTACGCTACTTTATCCGTAGATTGTTGAATGGTTATCCCAAACGTCTTTGTTTGTCCTTGGTGTGGAGCAGACTAAGCCAGGTCCACGTTGTTATCCCAAGCAACCGAGTCTAATGTCTCAACGTTACCTCAAACGTTATCGTTCGTCTTTTTGGTGGAGCTGACTATCACAAGCCAGGTCCAGGTTGCTATCCAAAGCAACCTAGTCCAGTGTCGGAACGGTATCCCAAACGTCGTATCATGCATAGTCTGCCAGTCCCGTCGACAATGCACATCATGATTGTCGGCCCACTTTTGCTACAGTTGTCTAATATTTGTGTTCAGCGATTGCTGGTATGAGGTGCTGTTCTTATGTTTGGCACCTAGACCCTGCTGAAAACGTAAAAAGGGGCTGTAAGAGGAGGAAGGTGGGGGGGCACGGTGAGCCGCATTTCTTCGTTCCGTGCACGTTTTGAATTCGTGGGTTTGGCTGGGAAACGGGGTACTACACCTGTTATATTTAGGAGATGAGGCCGGAACGTAATAACATATTTTACGGATTTCAATAGAGTCTGTTGCTTGCAGGTGTTCAAGACGGTACTATCCGAGTTTAAAGATCGTGACAAGTACATTAAGGATGATCGGCGCTTTAAGGATCGTATGGGTAAACAGACTACTACGAGGAAAATAGTCCATCTGTGGGCAGAAAAAGAGATGGCCAACCTGAGCAGGATGCAAAAAGTGGGGCTCAGGTGTCCACAAGTTGTTAAACTAAAAAATCATGTCTTGATCATGTCCTTTATTGGTGAGAACAATGTGCCAGCACCAAAATTGAAAGACGCAGATCTTGACGAGGATGACGCTAAGCGAGCTTACAAAGAGGTGAATAGCAAATATTAAATTGCTTGCGCTTGAATGCGTTTATGGAGATGCGCTATGAATTTAATGAACTGAAATATTTTTCGATTTTTTGCAGGTGATCGAATCCATGCGGACTTTATATCAAAACGCCAACTTGATTCATGCTGATTTGTCAGAATACAATATCCTTTACCACAACAAACACTGCTACTTCATCGACGTCAGTCAGGCCGTCGAACCATGTCATGAAAACGCGTTTTTCTTCCTTATGAGGGACTGTGAGAACATCAGCAAAGTAAGTTTGTTCAATTTCTTAGACCTGCCAAATGATTTTTTTATTTTATAAGTATTTTTTCACTTTCCTAGATTGACTCGTCTGATTGACAAGTAAAATTATGTGTTTGCATCTATGAAAATGTTGCTTAAGTGGAAAGTAACATCTGCACAGTAAGATTGTTTAACTTCCCACACACTCTGGCGAGGAAGTATTGTGATTGCAAAAAACTTATAAATGACATACTATGTCACTTATTTGCGTTTGTCTGCTAATCCTTGGACGGCCTATAACTAGGAAATTACTGCTCGGATTTGGATGAAAACTCCACACAAAGTCAAGAACGGAAAAGATTTGTGGTTTTTGAAAATCGATCCAGTGGCGACTAAAAAAATAAAAATTGCTCAATCTTTGTTTTTTGCGTTTTAGAAGCTCGTTATCATTTTCAGAAAAAAATTAGTATGTGTTAAAAATTGGGGGTTGCAGGATGTAGGGGGTGAGGGACAGTTTATCTCAAATTTTTGGCGTTAATACAACGTGTCACAAAGTAAACAGGACTTTTAAAAGATATCCGATACAAGTGGTGCCATCTTTTATCGGACTAGCGTTGGATAGGTACATCTTTCATTGATTCCATGTTAAAATTTCATGACCATCGAACCACTTCACGCGGAATTATCGCGCTCAAAGTGACAGTGACTTTTTTAGCATCGGTCGAAAAATGAACATCGAACAAAGATCCAATAATAAGTTCTGTGTTAAACTTGGTAAAACATTTACCGAAACGCGTCAGATGTTGATGCAAGTGGTTTACACGGTTCAAAGAGTGTCGTGAGACGCTAACGACGAACATTTTGGCCAGCCAAATTTTGTGATTACGCCAGAAACCGTCGAAAATTGATCAAAAATTATCCAAAATATTCATTGAGATACATAGAAATGGAATTAAATATATCCAGAGATTCAATCCATCGGATTTTGATCAAGAATTTTGGCACAAGCTCACGGATGACAAAAAATTGCTTCGAATAGAACAATTCGAGAGACATCATTAAAGAGGCCAAAAAAGACAAAAATTGGGCAATATTGTGACTGGTGACGAAACGTGGGGTTTTACGATTCGAAAAGAATTATTTACAAAGAATTCGTTCCACCAGGTCAAACGGTTTAAGCTGTGTTTTATCTTGGTGATCGATCGACGCTTGTGTCCGATTTTTTTACAAAATGGCATTTTAACCATCAACCATTCCCAATATTCTCCTGATATTGCATCATGTGACTATTTTCTGTTCGGTAAACTACATTTGGTAATGAAAGGTCTGCGGTAAGCCTTCGTAGCGGCCATCCAAAAAGCGTCAACGACTACGAGCCCCTTCCCACTTCAGTTGGCCCACTTCAAGATTTGTACCAAAATATGCCTTTATAAACTGAACATGACGAAACTATTTACTTCTAAAACAATTTATTTTCTCAAAAACATTTTAGATACACTCTAATCGTAAAAAATACATATTTGAAATCACTTAGACCTATAACTAATAGAACATCTGAACAAATAAACAATGTGCGGATAAATGCGCGAATTTAACAAAGCAACAATTGAAAGATTACCATTGGGCAACATCACCTTCATTTTTTATTACGGCTGAAATTCTTTGGGGCATAGTGTTAACCAAGTTTTGGCAAAAATTTGGTGTAAAACAATCCCATATTTTTGTCTCAGTTCGGTGATTGTACGAGCAGGATGTTGTCGTAGAACCTTTTTCATCTCGTACCACAAAGTTTCAATAGGTGTCAGATCTGCACTGCTAGAAACCCATTTCAAAAGTGGTACATTATTTTCTTCCATCCATTTTATAGCCTTTTTTGAGGTATGGCACGCTGCACCATCTTGCTGAAACACAAAATCTTGGCCGGATGTCAAACATTCTTCCATCACTGGTAAAAGCGATTCTTCTAAAATTGCCAAATATTTGTATCCACATTTCCATCAATAAAATGAAGTTTTCCTACTCCTTTTGATGATACTCTGCCCCAGACCATATTGGATGCTTAAAATTTCACTTTTCTCTTCAGACAGTCAACATGGAATGCTTCATTTTTTTGCGAATAACTCTACTGCGACTGTCACCAACACAAACTTCGAATCGGGCCTCATCACTCCATTGTATTCCACACCATTGTTGAGGTGTCCATTATCTATGTTCTGTAGCCCATCTAAGCCGATTTTTCTTTTGCAGTTGAGTTAATAGTGGCTTTTCTTTGGCCTATAAACAAGTTGTGCAACTTTAGGGTTTTTACTTCACTTTTTTTTTATAAAAACTTACCTTGCAAGTGCTAAATCCCAATTTGTGGGCCTCTCTATGAGTTGTGGACTTCGAAATTCTCCTTCCAACAGCGTCACTCCACAGAGCACTTAATTGAAAATAATTGGCACGCCTGTTTTTCACGATTATTGTTCTTAATGCTCTTCGGTCGGCATTTGTGATATTACTTTTTTCACATATCGTGGCTTAATATTAACTGAACCAGTTACGTTATATCTTCTAACAATATTGCTCACAATGTACCGCGATAAGTCTAACAAAGTTGCAATTTCTGAGTTTGATTTCCCAGAATTAAAAAATTTAACCGAATTTTCTCACTAATAATTTTTCCTCTACCCATTTTGAAAACCTTAACTACACAAAACCATTTTAAACGTATTCTGACAGCTGTGATTAATAAAATCAATTGTCATGGCTTTTATTTTTCAGAGCCACCTATGCGTTATAGACTTATTTTGCATTGAAATGAAAATAGGTTGATATGCTGTAATTGCAACATGTGTTATTTTTATGCTGCAAATTTGATTAGGGAGTGATAAAGTTGTTGTTTTCTACTACACATTATCAAAATATTCATTGTTAATATTTTAAACCTATAACACCCTGCTACATTTTTATTATTTGTGTTTGATAAGAAAAAACCTAAGATTTCAATAGTTGGGCCAACTGAAGTGGGAAGGGGCTCGTATTGTTAAGGACATCCCGGTTAGTGAGCTAAGAATCTACATTCGCAAACCTTTTGCAACCCGTGCAAATCGCTGTATAAACTCTGAAGGAGACTATTTTGAAAAGAATAAATTCGATTTTCCGAAACAAAAAATGTATTTAATTTTTTTCTTTGCCCTGTTTACTTTGCAACCCCGGAGATTTTATGCACCTATTAAACATATTCCCTACATCATACGCTAACCTGTATATTTACCCTCAAAACGGAATAATAAAAAGCCGCGTCTCTGGTCTCTGGCTACCTCTCCTTTACGTTACGTTCTCTCTGATGGCTGTCGTCTAACTGCCGAGCTGCCACACCCGCGACTGACTGACTGGCTGCGGCGAACGGCAAGATGAGTCAACTTGCGACATGGGCTGCGCACTCTTTAGGCCGGTATTAGACTGTAAAAGATCTTTGACAAAGAAGTTATATAAAACAAGTTTTATGAAATATTTTACGGTGTAATATACCATCTTTTAACAAAATATTTCTTTTATAAAATATCTTTTATAAAAATTGACGACAGTGAGTAAATTTTATAAAATATTTAGCAAAGATGGCGGAAGGCAAGTTTGTCTGGTCAATTACTGCTACAAAATTATTAATTTCTGAATATGAGGCATTTGAATTGTTATACGACAGTAAAAATATTAATTATAAAAACAGAAATAAAAGATTGGATGCCTATAGATCAATAGCTGAAACTGTAAACACTGTCAGTGAGGGTTGCACTGTAGAAGATGTTAAAAAGAAATTAAATGGTTTAAGAAGTCAATATTTGGCCGAAAAAATGAAGGTAAGTCATTATAAATATCTTTATTTATTCTTTTTTGTTTACATCACACAAATACTTATGGAAATACAACTAATTATTGTACATAATATTTTTTGCAGGTCCTGCGTAGCAAAAAAAGCGGAGCGAGAAGTGACGACCTGTACAAACCAACAGTATACTGGTTTCCTCTGCTAACATTTTTAGATAAATCTACAGATCCAGACCAATCCCAGTCTAATTTAGATGAATCGCTACTATCGCCTAATGAGTCTCAATCCACTAGTTCCACTACAAATATTATTGCACCTCCAGATGATGTAAGCCAATACAGAATAGTAAAATTAAGCATATTCTTCTTGCCATGGTACTTTTCCAGCACCATTATAAAATATTTTAAAATTTTCCCTTATTTCGCGACCATGGCGATTCCCTACAGTACGAGTTTGAGTGGTTAGAGTTTGCAATTCTTGAAGTTCTTCATGACTTAAAACGTCTAAAAATGTGTGTCCTTTCCTACTTCTAGAAATAATCTCATGGCAAGTATACAGATGTTTTCTTCGGTCAATCAACAAATTATGTATGGTACAGGCTGCAAGTACAATCTTTGTGACTTTTTCAGGGCATAAATTGATTGTAGTTAAAAATACCCTGAACCGGCTTGCCAATATTCCAAAACTACTTTCAACAATTCTTCTTCCGCGAGACAATCGGTAGTTATAAATCTTTTCTTCTCTGGTTATATTTTTTAATGGGTAAGGTTTCATAACATTGTAACTTAGTGGAAAGGCGTCGTCTGCCAAGACAACATAAGGTGTAGCAATATTAGCGCCCGGAAGATTTTTACCAGCAGGTATGTTCAAAATAGAGTTATCTGCAAGGCATTTTTTAAGTTTGCTTTTATTATACACGCCACTATCACCAATTCGACCATTTGTCCCCACATCTATGTAGATAAATTTATAGTTGGCATCCGTAAGTGCGAACAAAATAATGCTATGATAAGATTTATAATTAAAATGATGGGATCCTCCTTTATCTGGACAGGTAATGCGTACATGTTTTCCATCCATCGCCCCGATTGTATTGAACACATTCCATTTATCTTCAAAGTCCTTTGCAATATCTAACCATTCTTTCTCGGTTCTGGGTACCTATAAAATAAAAATTTTAAATATAAGGCTTAACTGTTGAATTATAATTAATTTTTTTTCCAGGATCAAGATACGAACAGTAACCTAAGTATAAGGTTAAATGAAAATTAAAGAAAGCTCAGTATTACCTCCAAAAATCAGAAAAATACAAAAATTTTCGCACAATTCTGTATTAACTAAGGCAGCAAATACAATGGAGGAAATGTCAAAAATAGCTAGAGAGAGATCAGTTTCTAAAGCAACACAAGATTCTTTAGAGACATTTGGTCAGTTTGTAGTGGCTGAGCTACGTGATATTCAAGGTGCAAGCAACGAGTATACAGTACGGAAAACTAAAAGAAAAATTCAGATGGTTTTAATGGAGGCCTGGGATATGATTGATCAACCAACTCTGCTACCTAGCCCTGTTTCATCCCAATCATCTTCAAATCAATGGATATTAACAACCCAGACACCAGGTGCTTGTAATATTCTGCAAATTAATCCAGATAATCAAATGCAAGCAGATGGTAATACTTCAGAGGATGTAGTTGAAAATGCAATACATATGGCTAATATAACAAGATCTGATTATGATCCTGCATGTTTTTCTCAATTAAACTAAACTTTTTTTGTTTCACCGTGAGTTTTATAATTTCTAATAATGTTTAAAAAGTTTTGTGCAAATATGAATTGTCATTTTCATTTTTATTTCTAGTACTAACAAAATATATTTGTAATAAAAACCATATGTGTACGTTCTTTTATATATCTTTATATTTACCTTCAGAAAATCTCCCTTTAACGCTTGGTAAATAGCTTCACATGTCTCTGGGATTATGCCTGACAGTGTGCATTGTGGTATACGGCTGCTATATTGTAGACTTCTATAACTCTCCCCTGTTGCTAGAAAACGAAGTGTCACCATAAGACGTTCCTCTACGCTAATACAATTTCTCAAGTGTGTGTTTTGTTTGGAAATTAATGGTGATATCTTCGACGCTATAAATTTGAAGCTATCTTCATCCATTCTTAAATAGTTGATGTAACTTTTTAAATCTTCAAATTGTAGTTCTCGAAGCAAGGTATGATGAATTCCTTGTTGTTCACGTCGAGCAATCCAGGGCCTCACCCAAAGGCGTCGTTTCTTTTTGTTCTTTTTTAACAATAAACACACCGTCATAATTGCACTTATTGCAGCAGCACAAGCAACAAACCGATTCTCATCCATCGTACCTAATGATAAACTAAAAATATTGTAAAAGCTTTTATGTAGTATAATACGGTTATCAAAATTTGTAAACAAAATGTCTTCAAATAAATCCTACTAAAATATTTTATACAATACCTTTGTCAAAGATCTTCTATAGTCTAATACCGGTATTAGTGCTGGGAACATTTCTACGAATTGTGTACAAGCAGAATAAATCGGTAGGCAAGTGGGTTTTCTATAAAGAAATGCGAAATGAAGTTGCGAAGGCTATCAATAGGGGAAAAAAGCCTATATGGAATTCATTCTGTCAAAAAAAGATTCTAAAGCTACCTGGAGCTGTCTTCGGAGACTTAGCATTATCAGCAGCAACTTGAAAGAGTTACCTGGCCATCTGCAGTACGTTGATTACATAAATAAGTATTTTTCTAGTTTACGTACCATTGTTAAGTCTGAGTTACAAATGAAGCTGCTGGAAAAACATAACACCAGCCAGCAAGCCAGACAATTCACATTCTCCCAAATAACTTGCCACAATGTTATGGGATTTTTTGAGGGTATCATAAGTAATGCCTTGGGTGTTGACGGAATCAACCTAAATATGCTAACAATCATATTCGATTTGCTAATTGAAAATATAACTTTCATCATCAACTATGCAATTGCATCATCAAACTTCCCCAACTGTTGGAAAAAAGCAAATGTTCTCCCCCTAGCTAAAATAAGTAACCCTACAGATATTTCACATCTGAGGCCGATAAATATACTACCAGCATTTTCCAAGTTATAAGAACTAGCCATGAAACATCAGGTCTTCTCTAATGATATCATTCCTGAAATCCAATCGGGTTTCAGGAAAAACTACAGCGCAACAACAGTTCTGGCTAACATCACGGATGACTTAATCAGTTGTGTGGATCAAGGAAATTTAGCATGCTTAGTGTTGCTTGATTATACAAAGGCTTTTGATATCTGGAACTATCTAATCTTGTGGAAAAGCTTATATACTTTGGTTTTTCGGAGTCTGCAATTAATTTTGTGTCAAGTTATTTCACTGACAGGAGTCAGGTGATTGTGATTGGGTCAAGTATCTCGGAGGAGATACCATAGTTAAACTAGTGGTACCTCAGGGTTCCATTCTGGGACCATTATTGATCTCAATTACATTTCTGACTTCCACGAGTACGTTGAACACTGCAGTATTCATCACTATGCTGACGACACTCAATTGTACTTTGGCTTCGATATTGAAGATTTAAAAAATACCGAACATTTGATTAATAATAATTTAATAAATTTATCAAACGTATCTTGTGCCGATAATCTCAAAATTAACCCGTTAAAATCATCCGCAGTTATATTTGAACCAAAAATCAAAAAAAGTCAGGCAAATCCATTACTATCATTGAGCATTTTAGATCAACCGATCCCTATAAAAAATGAGTGCAAGAATTTAGGACTCTGGATTGATTCTGATTTGAGGTTTGAAAAACACGTTAGTCAACTGTGCCGAACATCATTCGGTGTCTTGAAGCAATTATTTCCTCATAGGAAAAGTATGAATACTGCTGAAGCTGAAGTTGTGCGAAACCTTAATATGGTCTAGAATTCACTACTGTGATTGTATTTATGGGCCTGCACTAAGATCGATGCCTGTCTCAGATTTGCTTGTGGAGTGAGAAAATTTGAAACAGTGTCACATAAATATCGTGAGCTGGGTGTTCAAAAAATAGAAGAGCTACAAAAAATGCACGTATTGACCTTGACCCATAAGGTAATCACAACACAAGCCCCTCCATATCTACCAACCAAATTTATCAGATACTCAGATGTTAATCAACTGAACACAAAGAATAAGCATATCTTGGTTATCCCGAGACATTCAACATCTCTATTTAAAAGGTCATACGTATATACTGCTATCAAGCTATACAACGCGTTGCCTACAGAGTTCACCAACTACTCTATAAAGAATTTCAAAAAAATATTGAAGAATTTTATCTCTGATTTCATTGCCCAGTAAGTAGACCATGGCCATGAATAAGGACTCGTTACAGGTTTTTTTTAACTCTTGTTTTCATTGGGATTAGAAAATTTACATAAATATTTGTTGGGTTAAGTTGAAAAACGCTTTTTAACGACACTCCGCCTTTTTATACTTTGTATAAATAAAGCCGGATTATTATTATTATTATCATTATTATGTGTATGAGCATCTTTAACTAGCTTGACCCTTATAATTTCCTTGTAACACATGTTCGTAGATAAGAGGGACTAACTTGTGCCAAACATCATCCTTTATGAACTGATGATAGCAATGCATACGAACTGCAGAGTCGACCTACTTGTCTCCATATTTTTTTGTTATAAAAGGTGTTCAAAAAGTCGACGTCAAGCCGGAAACGGGAGATAGGTCAAGTCATGATAGTTCCCATTACTACAAATTTCTTTTTTTTTCTAAGACCATTCTACGATTATGACTTGTCCTATCCCCCGTTTGCGGCTTGATGTCGACTTTTGGGTCACCCTGTATACGTTTGTAACTAACTTTTCTGAGGGGGGCCTTTGTGCCGAACTGATGACAGCATTGCGTATCTATTTCGCGACATTTTTTATTGGCAAATTCCTGGAACGCAATTGTTCCACTACATACAGTAATGGACAAAAGTATATAGCCAAATATGAATATTTACCTAAATACCTTTAGAAAACGAATTCATACCTCATTGCTCCATAAACAAATGTGTTATTAGTAGAAAAACTAAATTCCTTGTTTCTACATTATCCGCAATGAACACAAGTCTGAATATAAGCACTTTTTTATCAGGGACAAAAATATGTAGACAAATTCTTTTCAATATTAGTTTAGTACAGTTTCGTGTCAGAAGAGGATTAGTTTGTGTTCATGTTCAATACCTCGGTCTTTGAAAGAAGTTACACCTATAATGCTGTCAAGCATTACAATGCAGTTAACAGTGGCTATCGATCCAAACAGGTTGATCCTTTTAAGAAATTAATGAAAAGTCAGCTGCTGGAGTCCATTTAGTTCAGTTTTTCTTGTGTTCATGTGATTTTTTTGTTTTTTTTTTGTTTGACTATTTTCTACTATTTTTGTTTCAAATTTAAAACTCTCGCAATACTATCTGCATTTGTCTCGTGCAATCAATGTTGTCATTCTTATGAATTGTATATTTTTTTTGGTATGTTATTATTTTGTTTATGTGTTTAAGTATTCTTTTTGCCTGTTGTGGGGTTGAGCGTAAGAGTAGCCGTCTGGCTAAACTTCGCCTCACTGCAGCTAATAAAGGCATTATTATTATTATTATTATACAAAGATGGTCAACATCAAGTCGACATTGCCAAAAATTTGAAGCTGAAGCGTAAAGCAGTCTGGGCAATATTGAACAAATATAAACAAAAAGGTATCTTGGAAGCCTCCAAGAGAAGCGGTCGGCCTAGAAAACTAAATGCTAGACCCTATATGGAAGACAGTATGCCCTTAAGATCAGTCTTCCAGCAAGATAATGAACCGCAGCATACTTCAAGTCTCGCAAAGAAATTCTTTCTGGATGAAAAAATACCAGTTCTCAAATGGCCCTCACAGTCTCCCGATATAAACGCCATTGCAAATCTATGGGAATACTTAGATAAGCAAATACGAGAGAAAAATTATTCAAACAAGGATGAACTTTTGCCGCTTTAGAGCAAAAGTGGAGACAGATTGATGAATCTTATATCAAGAAACTTCTACAGTCTATGCCGAGATGATGCCAGGCGGTGATTGATAATAATGGTTATGCTACAAAATATTAACACAAACATGGTTGGTTTTCTACAATTCAATGGACTTTGCTTCTTTTTTTTATAATTGTTTTGCTCTGTCTATATATTTTTGTCGTTCATAGTTCCAGTTTTTTTCAATTATTTTTTTATTGAAGGGAGTATAATGAATTTATTTATGTATAAGTGAGTATTATGCTATAACGAATTATGTATACAGGTTGGTATATTAATAAAACAAGTTGAAAAAGAAATACAGCACAATAATTATTTGTCTATATACTTTTGTCCATTACTGTATGTAGGCCCTTGCTCGCATATAAAAATATATTTCCTTTCAGTTCTTTTCGAAATTGCTGCCGGATGTGATGACGGGTGCACAAATTTTCCGTTACGTCAGCGATGTTGATTTCGGGGACCGTATGAAATGGTTGGAGATAGCCAGCAGCAAGAAGATGAAGCCACATCTGATGGACAGACCGGGCAAGGACCAATCAACGTACAACTTCGAATCTGTGTGGGAAAAGGTGGCGAGTGGCGAGTTGAAAGTGCCTGAAGTGCCAGATAAGACGTTCGTTGAGGTACAACCTCCTGTCGTCGATCCACCGCAGTCATAAGCCTTTTGCAAAATGTATTATCATATACAGACTACCGAAAGATACAGACGTAGAAAGTTATTTTAAGATCGAAACTTCAGCTTATTATTCGTCATATATGCGTTAACAATTTTTAACCATTTTTCTGAAATGTGACGTACAAACAATAATATGCCAGTCTATATCTTTTTGCGATGTATTTTAAATATTTTCTAATGATATTGCAATTTTGTTGTACAAAAAGTTGGATAGATATACAGCTGTAACAAATTTTACCCCGCCAAGTTTTGTCCTATTATCAACGTTAATATACAATCTCTACCATTTTTTGTGCTTTAAATTGGCTTTTGTTTATTATATTACTTTTTTCAATGCTCAGTGAAGTGGGGTTACTAAGTGATTTTTGTTTATTTTGTTGTATTCTGCTTTGACCAAATTCATCAATCATATTATGAATACTTTTTATGTTATTGAATTGATTTAATAAAACATCTTTTAGAACCTTTAAACTTTGTTTTATTTAAACTTCCAGTGGTACGAGGCTTTTCCGGAAAATTCGTATAAAAAATTCGGGGCGTCGTGTCAAGGCGTTGTTGTGGCCCGGTGGTTCCCTCTCTCTGTGCAATCCCCTCTATGCTCAGTTCGAGCTGGAGATTCTTGCAGAGCTAGGCAAGAATGGTCGTGAGATTTTTTAGTGTTTGGAACAAGTTTACGGAGACAATCCTTTGAAGGAACCAATCGTCAACAAGTGGTTGAAAAGGTTTCTGGAAGGCGGAGAAGTTGTGAAATATGACTAACGCTCAGGTCGCCCCTCCACATCGACCTGTGCGGGAAATGTTGGCCGAATTCGGGCCGTCAATTGACAGAATGATAGCTGAGGAACTATCGATCCCCGAAAAGAATCGTCCACGAAATTTTGACAGAAAAACTTGGAATGAAAAAATTGTGCAGCTCTTGACTCCGGAACTGGACGTAAGGAGGGTTGCGTGCTGTGAGGTTTGGTTGAAAGCAGAGGAAAGGGGGGACTTTCTCAAACGGGTCATCACTGGAGACGAGTCTTGGTTCTACGGATTCGATGTGGAGCTGAAATCTCAATGCATGGACAAAAAAGTCGAAAAATCAAGGTTGATTAATTAAAGGGGCATTGTACACCAGGAATTTGTCCCTCCTGACCAGACAGTGAACGGAAATTTTTACACTGAAGTTTCGCATCATAAGGGGGCAAGTGGATCCGTCATCACGTTATGTGTGAGTTTTTGGACCGAAGCTCAATCCCCGTGACAGAACACCCGCCTTATTCATCCGGTTTAGCGGCTTGCGACGTTTCCTGTTCCCAAAATGCAAAATGGTGTTTCGGGGGCGGCACTTGGGCTATATGGAAGCCGTTAAGGCGGAAAAGACATGGCAAATGAAGAGCCTGACAATTGAAGACTTCCAGCGATCGTATTAACAATGAAAACGGCGTTGGCAGAAGTGCATCTTGTCTCAGGGGGAGTACTTTGAAGGAGACCATTTTGAAATACCTGAACAATTGTAAAACAGTTATTCTACTTTTATACGTACAAAATGTTTTATGTGTTATTGAATTTGATCAAAAAATGGAGTTGAATAAATTGGATCACTACTTCGCACGTTTGATCTAAATCTTCTTAACATTCTAATACAAAAACATTCTGAGCGATAATGGTGCTAAGTGATATATGAGGCAATGCGAGTTTCCAGAATTTTTGAGCCTCTACATTTTTTGACTTACATCTACAATGGCAAGAAAGTTATATTATGTTTCAATGGCTAATGGTTGGGTAGGTGATGAGAAGCTTTTTAATAATAGAAAGTCTTTCACCTGATACGAAAGTACAGCTTAGGCCCGTATCGTCAGTCGTCCCTACAATTGTAGGGCGCCCTTATGGCCTCCTTGATTGTCCTAGTTTTCTACTTCTCCGTGTCAGCTCTCTATTTTGAGGTTATGTCAAAAACATCTATTTGCATCAAATTGTGCTTGCTTTTGAGTTATATCATATTTTATCAGCCTCAAATTTCCTACAATTTAAAAAGAAAACATATCTTCACAATAGGAGAGCGCTGACGCTGACCGGGACAAGTGTAATCTAGAAATTTTTGAAGGAGAGAAGGGAGTATGACAATCAAGGAGGCCATAAACGCGCCCTACAATTGTAGGGAGGACTGACGATACGGGCCTTAGATAACAATCGGCTATTAATTTCTTCTGTCAGTGTCATATCGGCGGAGAAAATCTCTGTAAATTCTCCTAGTACAACGACGAAAGAGCATTCCTAGCCGCAGATCTTCTTTGCAGTCGTAACAATAATAATAATAATACATGTCTTTATTAGCAGCACAACAATAGGTCGAATTTTAGCCAGTTGGCTACTCTTACACCCAACCCTGTTGTGTGCTTAAATATGTATATACAATTCAAAGTAATACATCCAACCTAAAAATAAATACATCGTTCTGGCTTTCAACTAAGAGAACTAAGAATAAAGGGAAAAAACACAAACAATTGATAAATCCGCGCTATATTGGTTTGCCAAAAAGGAAACAGTGAAGAACCAATACAGAATGGATGACAACACACAAAAAAAACATAAAGATAATAACAACTATATACACCTTAGGAAAAACCATTGTTATACATGGGAAATCATTTCTTGGCAACAGCGCATCGGCTCGTCTACTTTCATCGCTATTCGTACATATTTCCTACCGTTAACCGCAGACCTGTATCACGAATGAGAATAATAGGCAGATAACGCTGTGTTGCCAATTTGAGTAGAGCTTCCCGAATTGTGGGGAATTTAGAGTTAAGTGTTGATTCATTCAAGCTTTTAATCAGCATGGCCTAGACGTTAGAACTTCATAAAGATAACATTGAAGCTGAATGCTGCTGGAGTATAGTGTTTCGAATATTCAAAGCGGAGCGGGACACTATACTCGTTCAATGGGTCATCAAGCCACAGTCTTTTCAACAAAGAAATTATTTTGCGAAAATGCGTTATATTTTTACGATTTTGTCGTCACCAAATCTCTGTTTCTCAAAATGTACGTCTATTGTAGAATTTTCAGCAAACTAAGCATGAAACGTGATCTAGTATTTACTCAACATTACGGATTTCTCGAAATACATTAAAAAATGTGACCTAGATACCTAACTGCCCCAAGCTCTTTAAATATAACACCTTAAACCAGGGTTACCAGGTGCTCAGTCACGTTGATTGTCATGTTGTACTGCGCAAGTCAGCAAACAATCTGGCGTAATAAACGTTAGGAATCATCAGGAATTGCCAGATTCCCGAATACCGGGCACCATAGTAACCGTTATAGTTGTCCTTCAAAGTTATCCTATCGCCCCTATGGCGCAAATTCGCCACACCAGGCAACTGTGCTATAAACAAACCCTGTTTATCACTACTATTTGATAGTCATATGGTAGTTGTAGCCCTATCTAGCGGTCCATAATTTCTCTCAATACTGTTGTATCTCTACTGGCAACAAGAATAGGGATTACAAAATCATTTATACAACAACATACAAACATGAAAAATATGATTTGAACCATGAAACATTAATTCAATTTTAATAGTTTGAACATTTTTCATTTTTGGAATACTCTTATGTGGAATCCGCAGCTATTTTTCCCGAAATTTGGGTAGACTTAGATTTCTTAGAAATATGACATATTGGTATCGGCAACTCTGCGAATGGGAGAAACAAATCGCATTTGTTGAGCGCATCCGTCTAAGCGGTAGGCTCCAGCGCCCGTTCTGCCATCTCTCTCTTTTATCACTCTTCTACTTTACCCCGTTGTCCGTCACACTCCGACGCTGCCAGATAGGATCTTACAATCGAGTGTCTTTCACGCACCTACATACTTTTGTATATTTCCATCTCTCTTCCTCATCATAATGTATAATGATGGTTTTTCCCAAGGTGTATAATACACCTAACAGCTGATTTTTAACCACCTTCCTGAATGATACTACACTTTTGCTTCTCCAGGCAGGGTCGGTTGAGTTGTATAACCTCACAGCATTGAAAGTGAAACATTTTTGAAATAATGCGGTAGTGTCAAGGCATTGTCAGATTATTATTATGCCTCAGATCTCTAAGATTAATGATTCCTCTAGTTACCAATTTACCATGGAGGTAGATGGGTTTTTTAGTACACAATATCTTATGCACAAATACCTTGAGACTACATTCAAATTATTGATCCATTTTCAGCCATTTCAACTCCTTGATCTTAGCTTCTTACGCGTTTTAAAGTTCAAAATGAATCTATTAGCATATAGCAGTCTTAATTTGATGTTGGTGGACTTCGATAGATGACACACATGTTTGTCAAATCTTAAGCTAGAGTCGAAGATGACCCCAAGATTTTTTGCTTGTACCACAATAGGAATGAGCTCGTTGATGCTCAATGCAATTCTGTCCCTTACTCTATTATGCAAATATTTAGGATAAAAAAGTATGCAAGTACTCTTATCCGCATTAATCTTCAACATGTGTCTTTTACAAAAATCAGTGATGTTGGTAAGATCACAATTTATCTTATATGACTTCATCCAGATGGGACAAGTCAAAATGAAAAGAAAGTTGCGTATCATCCGCGTAAGTTTGTATAGCACAATGCTCAATACACGAATGTCAATCAAAAGTATATATCAAAAACCGTAAAGGACCCAAGATAGAGCCCTGAGGGGCACCTGAAGAAACAGCAACAGAAGATGAGACACCTCTAACTGTCTTCACCTTTTGTTTACGATTAGTTAAGTAATTTTCAAAAAATTTAAGCGGAATGTCAGAAAGTCCAATATACTTTAACTTACTCAACAGAATTTTATGGTTAACAGTGTCGAACGCCTTAGAGAAGTCGACCATAACTAAAACTGTATTAATATGTTTATCCATATTATTTAAGATATTGCCTGTCAAATGGAGAAGTGAAGAAGTTGTACTGTGTCCAGCACAAAATCCAGACTGATGAACAGGAAGTAAATTGTTCATCTCTAAATATTCAATTAGTTGGAGATAAACAGCGTTTTCTAATATCTTTGAAAAGAAACACAGTATGCTGACGGGTCGTAAATGATCAAGAGTTATGGGATTTTTTACTTTGGCTAGAGGAAGAATTATTGCTTCTTTCCAAACATTAGGAAAGCTCCCAGTTTCCAAACATATATTAACAATATGAGTTACATACTGAAGTACTTCAGGTAAACAAAGAACAAACATGTCCACACCAATACCATCACAGCCTATTGCAGTCGACTTTATAGAGACAGAAGTATCTAGGATCTCCTGAACACTCACAGGTCTAAACACAGATAATGTTAAATTAGCATCGAATAAATTATGTTGATAAAATTCAGCTGTAGCATCAATTAAACGGAAATGGGTATGGGTATTTTGAAAATTTAATAAAAAGTGGTCATTAACTTCGTTTGGTTCTAATAAATTTAATGGAATCTCAATATGTTTCTGAGGACAAACGTTCATCATCCTAAGTTGATCCCAGGCTTTCTTCGAATTTGATTGATCAAACCGTGACAAATAGGCCTTTTTTCGCTCCTAAGAGAGGCAAGTGCGAAATTCCTCATATCTTTATAAATTTGCCAATTACAATCGGAAGGATCCTGGTGAAATGTAGCTAAAGCTTTATCCCTTTCACTGAAAATGGCTTTCAACGCAAATGTTAGCCAAGTGGCAGGTTTCTTTGCGACGCGCGCTGTCCGAATTGGACCATGGTAATCGAACAGTTGGAGTAATGTCTTTGGTATATTAACTTTTTGGTTAACGTCACTGATATAGAATATTCTGTGTAGGCCTGTCATAGCTAAATCCTCATTGAACTGCGCAATATGCATATTTTTGTAATCCCTGTAAGTCACAAATTTATTTTCCGCGTGTTTGATTCCTATATTTAATTCGCAAGAAACTAACCTATGATCAGAAATGAAGTCAGCATTCATTGTACCAGAATTTAAAACGGTATCTACATCACTAACAAATATTACTTCAATCAAGGTGAAACTGAAGCGAGTTATACGTGTAGGTTCATCGATTACTTGTCTAAAGCCATAGAAATCAAAACAACCGCTGAGGGCATTGCTGGGATCCATCAAATCTACATTCATGTCACCCAAGATGATTATATTGTCAAATTGTGGCAAGAAAAAATAGATGAAATTATCAATTTGACTAATGCATTCATGGACAATGAGGAGGTCTGTAAGCCACAATAAATAAACAATTAGAAGAACCAAATTTGCACTTACAACACAGTACTTCAGCAAGCTATTAAATTGGATCACTACTTCGCACGTTTGATCTAAATCTGTTTAACATTCTAATACAAGAACCACTCCTTTGTCCCGAGGGTGTCGAGATTGTGGAACAATCTACAAGAAGAGGCTTTTCCTAGTTATACTAACTTTAGGCAGTTCAAAAATCGGATTAACAAAATTACTTTGGGATCCTCGTAGCAGCCGTCATGTCCTGGTATTTAAGCTTCGGCCTGCGCGGCTGCTTCGGTATGAAAAAAAGTATCTACAATAAACGGACAAATATTACTTTTGCTATGTGCTCTTTGCTGCTGCTTTATTCGCGATCCGTTCGTTTTTTTTTAAACACCAGACAAACATGACAACACATACATTTTAGTATATTTTCAAGTGCCTCTTCAAAACAAAAAGTTTGATTTAGAGATATATTCCTCACTGATTAAAAAGAAAAAGTATACATGCACAATAAAAAGTGCAAAAGTGTGCTTCTCGGCAAAGTATTCCGTAGCTACAGAAGCGGTCCAAACCATATCCATATACAGGGTGGCGCATCGAAAACGAAACAGAGCATTTACTGGCAGCTCAGTTTTTTTTTGAAAAACGCTCAGACCCGTCGATTTTCTTTTCGAGGGGAACACAAGTTTGGCAAAAAATCACGTTAACACGTGCAGCCCCCTGGGCGGAGGTGACACCAACCCTCAAATCTTAAAGGGAAAGGAAGGTCGAGTGATATCTTATTTTAAAGGTCTTTCAATTCCCTTTATAATGATGTAAAATACATGAGCTTCAGTTCAGTAGTTTTGAAGATTTATTGATTTAAAGCTTAAAGTAGACTTTAATAGGTACATCAGATTAGTTTGTACTACTTTCAGAAGAAATTTGACTAAAAGAATTTACTTAATAAGTAAATGCTTTTCTTCCCTACGCCCATGGTTTGTTTAACATTTTGTTGTTGAAAATAGCGATTGGAGCGTTTTTTTGTGGCAAAAAAGTTATTTCTTGAAGAAAGATAAGGAAATATCTCGTACTTATTTTAAATAGGAATTTAGTACATAGTTTGCGATTGATTTGACCAAACTTTGTTGCTAAAATAACTTGTAACGCTTTATTACATAAATTAACCATGGAATATTCCATAGCAGAAAGAGTTGAAATTATCGAAATATTTTTCGGAAATAATCAGTGCGCTAATAGAACAGCAGAAATATTTAATGAGCGACATGAGAACAGTAACGTACATCGAAAATATGTTCTAGAACTTGTAGCTAAATTTCGGGAAACTGGGTCGGTCGCCAATAAAAAACGCAACATTGAAAATCCCATAAGGAACGAAGCAATAGAAGTGGGGGTCTTAGGGCAAGTTTAGTTAAGTACACGCATATTGGAGACTGTGTGTGGTGTTAGTCGACGTACTGTCCAACGAACGCTAAAGGCCCATAGTTTTCATCCGTAAAAAATTGATCTGATACAAGAACTTAATGAAGACGATTTTGATCGACGATCACAATTTTGTGAAGATATGAGTGATTGAATTATAAACGATGAACATTTTCTATTCAACCTGCTTTTCCGACGAATGTTCCTTTTTCTTAAATGGCGTAGTAAATCGTCATAACTGCCGATATTGATCCGATTCTAATACCAGAATTTATCATGAGGTTCATATACAGCAGCCACAAAAATTAAATGTTTGGGCTGGTATTTTTGGCGATCATTTAGTTGGTCCTTGTTTCTTACCTGGAAATTTGACCGGTGCAATGTATTTGGAATTACTGGAAGACGCCATAGATTGCGAATAGGTTGATGTTCCGACAGGATGGTGCCCCACCACATTACGCATTACGTGTTCGACAATATTTAGATCAGACGTTTCCAGATCGATGGATTTGTAGAAGAGGTGCCGTGCCATTGAATGGCCCCCAAGATCGCCAGATTTATCACCTTTGGATTTCTTTATGTGGGGTCGTTTAAAAAGCAAAATCTATGCTACTCAGCCAACATCATTAGAAGACCTGCGACAAAGAATTGTGAATGAGTGCCTTCAAATTATTCCTCAAATATTGCAAAATGTGCGGCAACGTTTTGAGGAAAATCTTTATTATTGCATGGAGAGTCATGGTGGCCATTTTCAACATTTACTTGCCTAACGGGGCAGTTCATTCTTCATTTTTAAATTACTTTGTTGTCAAATGTATTGATCTCCACTAATGATGTATTAGTTTTATTTAAGCTTTAAATCAATAACTCTTCAAAATTACTCAACTGAAGTACATTAATTTTATATCATTGTAAAGGGAATTGAAGGACCTTTAAAATAAGGTATCACTCGACCCCCCTTTCCATTTAAGATTTTGGGGGTGGTTTCACCCCCGCTTAGGGGGCTGCAAGTGCTAACGTGATTTTTTGCCAAACTTGTGTCCCCCTGGAAAACAAAATCGACGGGTTTGAGCGTTTTTCCAAAAAAAAACTGAGCTGCAAGTAAATGCGTCTGTTTCGTTTTCGATGCGCCACCCTGTATATCAAATGTCTCATTGTTTTGAAGAGGCATTTCAGAATTTACTAAAATGTATGTTTGTATTGTAACCTAGTTACGAATCACCCTGTAGAGAGCGACATGTAATAAAATGGAAAATTAAGCAGAATATGCAAGTACCACAATAAAGCATCAATTCTTTAATCAACAACATAATTTCAGTACAGAGATCCGATAGATAATCTTTCTCCAACTATACAGTCTGGATTGGACAATTGGCTAGCACAAGCCTGAAGGTCAGAAAAACAATCTAATAAATCAATAGACAAATAGAAAAAAAACGTGTAAGTCGAAATTCTTCCACCACTTGATAGGGGGCACTTAACCATAAGTAACCTAAAAAAATAAATAAGTCATTTCCTGTAGAGGTATTGTACCTAACGCAAAAGAGAGACGCTACAAAACAATTTGCTTGCAAATCGACGTACGTCATATTTTTATATGGTTCACCGTCACAGCATCCAATATACGATGCCCTTGACTCATTTACTGAGCGATTTCGTTATTTTATCCAACAAGAGCGTTTTGAGAATACCAAAAGTGGGCCCAGAATGTCTACATGTGACATGGAAATGTGTGTGAGACGTTTTGACAGCAGGATGGAAAAAAGCTTCATTATCGATTAAATATTCCCAAACAGAAATATTATTTTTATATTTTTAGTGCATCTTTTGAACAGCTAAACAAAAGCTTGTTTTTAAAAATGTATGCTTCTATTTTATTTATTATAAAACGATGACCGGTTGTCAGGATTGCGACAATTTCAATCCAATGATTTAAATCAATTGATTTTTTAAATATTAATCGTGATTTAACTCATGTAGTATAAACAAGTCGTCGAAACAAATAACTGAAATAACTCATCAGGAATTTTTTACCAGTTTGCTTTGCTTCCCGTTTTACCGTCTGACTTATTCGATTTTTCAATAAAATATTTTCTTGTCATAGATCTAAATAAATATTTTTGGGTGAGCAGAAAAAAAGAATGAAAATAAGTTATTACAAAGTTCATTGTTGCCATAATTAAGGAAAACATCAGTACAAATTGATAGAAACAAAAAAATCACGATTTAATCGAAAAAATAAGATTTTTTATATATAGTACTGCCGACTTTTTTCCAAATAAAAAATTCCTTGTGCCTGAAAGAAATGTGGGGTCCTTATTTTTGAAAGAGCCCACGTAAATACGTAGTACTAGGTTTGACCGTATGTCACGTGCATAGTGGATCATGAACTTGAATTTTAAATGCATTTACACTAGTTTATGATCTCATGGAGTTTAATTGCCATAGAAAAAATACAATTGTAATAGCTAATATATGCTTTAACACGTCTGATTGTTACGTTATGTGGAATCGAGCTCAAAGCATAGAGCTTCCGTCGATAAATCAACTGCAAATATCGTCATCAGTACGCGTATTTCACATAAAATTATTGTCGCATAACATTTCGTAAAATTTTCCATTGTAATCGTTCTGATAGTTACGTTATAAAAATGTGCAATATTACTACTATACTATTACGTTCAATGTACATATAAACATTTGACTACCCTTTTGCAAAAAACCGATTTTTTCTAGTTTACTTAATGGCATATAAATGTAAATAATGATATCCTTATTAATGTGTAAGACTTGCACAAGTGCGTGCTTATTCTGCTTAAAACCTTCGTCTAGTGTTTACTCCGTGAGTTGCATATTTGCAGTCTATTCATGATATGGCCAATTCACAGTACTATTCGTTAGGATTTTATAAAATTTATTGTTGTTATGAAACTTGTGGATATCTAAAAAGCTCGTACATTGAACTGAACTTCATTGTTACACGGTTCAAAATTTCATGAAGCTTTCATAGCTAGGTGTTCTTGTACACACAGTGACATAGTACATTTTAATGAATAAAATGAAAACATTTCTAAAAACAACATTTAATTTAGCTGTTCAATATTTATGACAGCCTTTCTAGCATCGGCAAGCAAAGATTCTTGTTCGCCCCTAAGCCTAGTATTGGAATTTATGAGCTGGTGACAATTAATGTCCTTATAAACATCACTAAAGCATCTGCTTTTTTAAGAGTTGCAGATGCCATTTGATTGCTGCATAATTAAAATCCCCCACGACAAATGCTAAATCGTGCTTTTCTTTGAATATAGCTCGTAGCGTTCCGAGTAATTCTGGAATTGTAACATAGCTAGGTCTGTATACACAAGCTAGTTGAGTGAAAACATTGCTTTTTTTTGTTTCTATCCACAATATTTCATATGGCTTACCATCGCTTCAATAAACAAGTTTTGTACTTGCTAAAGAATTATTTCAGGTATATACCTACCCCGCCTACTTTTCTGTCATCGTATAAATACGATGTAGAACATACACTGAAAGTCAAATTTCTCTGACGGCCTGATTTCAACGTGTACGAGAGAGAAGTATGTTTAGATACATATGTTAGAAAGAAATAGAAACAGGATGGATCGCGAAGCTCATCACCGCGTTTCCAATATGTTACACCAGTTTCTTGAATTAAGATGCATGCTGAAAATATGCGTCAGTTGATTCTCTGCGCCAAAAAAAATTTTATTTTGAACGTATACATTTTTGAATTGTGAATTGTGTCGAATTTTTTTAGGATCGATTTCGGATTGGTCCTAACGGCGCTCCATTTCCGAAACAAAAGATCAGGTTCGCCACAAATTCTCCATTTTAGGTATGAGCCTTCGGCTTGACCCTCGGAGATAGCATCTTACCTTTTTTCCTCGCTACCACACGTATAGAGCCCCTTTTTAGCCCATATCCCCAGCCGCACGCCCATGTGCGCTCCGGTTCATCCTCATCAGTGCGCTTTCTTTTTTCACCGCGATAGCATGGTAGAGCACCTCACTCGCGAGTACGCAATCTCGTGTGCAATAGTGTCGAACTGGTGAAGCAGCAAGTACCTTATTGTCATTTGATATTGTGGTTCATACATTTTTTAGGTGTGACTGTGTCACATCCGATAGCGACATATTTTTCATACCATTTTGTTACATAAGTTCCTCTCAGGATAGTATTTCTACGATAGAACTATATGAAGTTGGCTACTGAGTGCAGCCATTCAGCCCTGTCTAGAGCACAAGCTGCAGAGCATCCCACTCGCAGCCGATTAGCCCAAAGTACCGAACCTTGGGGATACTTCCCAGGGCTGTCTCACAAGTAGCAACCTGATTACCTACGGCCGTCGGCTAGAGGTCCCACAGCCGACGGACGGAACTCCCAGGGCCATCGGACCCGCTCTACGTGGCCGTCGGACAAAGCTTCCACGGCCGATGGGAAGAACTCCCAGAGCCGTCGGGTCCACTCTACGTGGCCGTCGGACGACAGTGCTATAGCCGACGGGCGGAATTCCCAGTTCTATAGCCGACGGGCGGAATCCCCAGAGCCGTCAGACTCAATCTACGTGGTCGTCGGACAAAGTTTCCACGACCGACGGGCGGAACTCTCAAGGCCGCCGGCCCCAATCTACGCGGCCGTCGGACCAGGATGCTGCGGCCGTCGGCCCAGCATGTGATAGCAGTCGGGCGAAATCTATGCAGCTAACGGGCCATAGTAGGTAGACGGCCGGATTCAAATATTCTCAATAAACTGAGATATGCCCTGCCAACGGTCGGATTGATCAAAGCTTTTGATGAAGACGCACTTGTATCCAGTTACCATCGGCATAAAGATAAGGGGGTCGGCAGCCCAATATGAACTATTCAGCAGAGCCATAGATGAAGTAAAATGGGGCATAGTCTCTAGGGAGGAAGCGAACAGCTTGCTGAGAGGAGATAACAAAGAGAATCTGGTGAGAAAGAGGAGAGCTTCGTCAACGAAGACTGATCGATTAACCAAATCGAAACGCTTGGAGGAGACAGAGAATGCAATCTCAGATCTAACAGCGAAGACCCAAAATATTGAACACCTCCTACAACAGTTACTTCAGGGTCAGTCCAACCCGGAGTGTTACTCGGAATCAGAAGATGACGACAGAGCGGGCAGCTTTGGTAATAGGAAAGAAGACGTAGGATCATTACCCGGATTGATGTGCGACGAGGAACGGGATCGGCCCTTGGTGGACTTCCTTCCGGATGTTAGAGAATTGGAGCCGATAGTCCCTCAGGCTGATATGTGTCTGGCTGAGCAATGAGCTACCTGTCAACGCTTAGGGCTATCGGGATAGAACAAAATCCGATATGCTGATGCTCAGAAGCGGTTACAAGCCACACCCATTTTTATGGCACTTAAAATGAACGAACAAATTAAAAATAAGGAGCCAAAATGGTGCTCTAGTGAGGTCTTGGCGCAATTTTATCAAACATTGGCAGCTATTTCCCATGGACTTCTAAAGCAACGTCAAATTCTTGCTAGGGGTATAGAAAATAAAAAAGGCAATCTTTGAAAATATCAGTGGTAGTGATACGGAATTTAGATCTGTGTCAGATGACTTGCTGCAACTGACATGCGGCAGGAGTGCAGATGTTATTAGTCGTACGAGGGACCTAGTTAGGTCAGCTTCAACTTACATGACTAACTTGCTAAAGCAGATCCCCCTCCACAACCCACTTATTCGATGAAGGAAAATTAATGAAAACAATCAAGAGTCATGGAGGATATTATAATTTTTTTCCAAAGAGAGTACCCTATCATTCCATAACCAAAGCCGAAAAACAGGAGGCCTCGCATAGGCAAAAACCAACAAATCGAATGGGGTCACGTAGTGTGGGCTCCAGTAGTCAAGCAGTCTCAAAGCAGGGAAGGAAAAGGCAAAGAAACATCGTAGGACAGTCTGAACCGTCCAAGGAAAAGAAAGCCCGGAAGCATTTTTGACAGTTTTCAGGCTGGCCAGCTGAGGACGTTTGACAAAGAGTGGCAACTGCTATAAGCTCCAAAATTTATTTTAAACACCATAAAGGGGTACAAAATTCCTTTTGCTTCACAACCGCCATTGACCAGGTTGAACGCTTGTATACCGGCGGCGCTGTAAACACAACAGTCCCAGGATATGGACAAAGAAATAACAAAACTATTAGCAAGTTGATCTATCGAGACAGAACTTATCAAAGCGGCTTCATATCTCCCATTTTTCTGGTACCCAAAGAAGACGGGAAGATGAGGCCTGTCGTAAACTTAAAACGCCTAAACATGTTTTTGAGTCCAAAGCCGTTTCGGCTTATCAACCTTCAGGGGATTCTCAGTTTTCTTCAGCAAAACGATTATTTGATGAAGATCGAATTGCAAAATGCCTATTTCCACATTCCAATCCATGAGGGACATCGCAGGTTTTTGTCCGTCTCATACAGAGGAAAAATCTATCACATGACATGCCTACCATTCGGAATCTCGACCGCACCATTGGTTTTCGCCAGGATTACCAATTGGGTAGCACAACTTTTGAGGTCAAGCGGCATCAGACTGGTAGGTTACCTGGACGATTTTCTCATAGCGAGTCAAAATCGACAGCAAATCAAACAACATGCACAGCTAGCGGTGGAGCTGCTCACAAAATTAGGCTTCATGATAAACAAAACAGAGACCACCGAGAGCCCAATGACGACGATAGAGTACATGGGCATTATGTGGGATTGCCACAAAGCCGAGAAACGGCTCTCACAAGTCAAAGTGGACCGCATCCGCAAACAGACCCAGAGGTTTATTCAGAGAGAGTCATGGAACTGGCGCGAGGCGAAAGGGCTATTGGGACGGCTGAATTTCGCGGAATTTGCAGTACCCTTAGGTCGCCTACACTGCCGCAGAGCACAGAAAACATCCAACAGACTCCCCCAATTCTCAAAGACAAGGTCGCCAATCCCCAAACCAGTTCTGAAAGACCTCCAGTGATGGTTGATGCATGTAGAGCAGTCTTCACCAGTGTGGATTACGAAGAAGATGAGCTACCTGACAACAGACGCGTCCGACTGGGGTTGGGGATCTCAGGAACGTGGATCGAGAGCAACTGCAAATAACTTTGGGCAGTTCTCGATGCAATCAAGAGAAATACAATGGTACTAAGGAACCACATTGGAACCACATTGTACTGCTGCAGACGGACAACCGCACGGTAATAGCTTATGTCAGAAAGGAAGGGGGGACGAAGTCGATCAAACTGCTGCAGCTGACAAAAGAATTACTCGAAACTTGTTCCAAATTCAACATCACGCTGCAACCTCAGTATATTCCGGGAAAATGCAATGGGATCACCTTTCCAGGGGCCGCCCTCTTCCAGACTGGTCTCTGTCGAATGTAATCACACAGCAACTTTTTCAGAAATGGGGGACACCGGAAGTGGACCTCCTTGCAACAGACTTGTCGGCCGTGGTGCCGAAGTACGTCAGCCTGGACGCAACAGATTACAATGCTCACTACATAAATGCATTCAGCAGACAATGGACATACCAGTTGGTGTGGACATTTCCACCACCGGCTCTTATCCCGAGAGTCCTGTCCCATCTGAACTCAGCATCGGGGCTCTACATCCTGATAGCGCCAAGCTGGGAAAAGGTGTTTTGGCGTCCAGATCTTCAGAGCAGGGCAGTAGAACGGCCAATAGTGATTCCCAACTTGTCGATGAATCTCCTGGTAACGGGAAATCCACCTCCTCCCAGGTGCGACGACTTGAAGGAAGATGGAAGTCTTGGACTAAACAAAATATGAGTAGTGCAGATAATCGAAGGGCAACGGATCAGGCTAAATTCCTATGCTACTTGTCTAGAAGTTGTAAGTTATCCCCGAATACGATAGCATTACACAAGTCGGTAGTATGTACCTTTGCAAATCTGGAAAAATCTAAGCTCTTAGCCTCAAATGCCCTAGTACAAAGAATGCCATTAAGTTGAAACAGCAGCCTCCAAGGAAATCCATATGGAGTGTTTTCACTATCATACAGTGGCTGGTTTCCAACCCACCTGCAGAGGATAGTATCTTCCAGAAGAAACGCCACCAATGACTTAACCTCACTTTTCATCACTACAAGAGGCAAAGTGAAGGGAGCATCTAGGGCAATCATCGCAGGTTGGATCCGAACGGCGTTTACGGCGGCGGGCCTTGAAGCCTCTCCAGGAAGCATTCGCTCAGCAGTGTCTTCGGGTATGTAACTCATCCTTGGACGAGCTGATGGCGATGAGGGGGAACTGGCGACGCTAGGACACATTTCTCAAGCGCTATTTCAAGGAAATACAAAACCAGTCGAACACTGAGACACATAACTACCTCAGTGAAGCTTTTCAGCCGGAGTAGTGGAAAGCAGTGAACTTACTGTTCTTTACAATTTTGAGTACATGTACTCAGTATTACTTTTATTTTTACTGAATCAAGAGGAGAAGATCTCATTTAAGTTCCTACTTATATTTATATTATAGTACGTTATGAACCACAATAAAGTTTTTATTCATTGTTTTGTTAAATGCTTTTGCGTTTATTTTCCATTTAGCCTGTCACAGTGCGCGACTTGAGTCGGTAGAAACCAAAGACTTCTCCGAGGGTCAAGCCGAAGGCTGAGACCTAAAATAGAACCGTTTTTCCCCCGAAGGGTAAAAAACGGATATTTTGGGTCTAGCCGAGGTTTGACCCGAGTTGATGACTTGCCGCCTCGGATCAGCACTGATGAGCGCGCTGCTAACAGCCGCCCACCGACTCAGGTCGCGCGCACGCTAGACGGACCCCGGAGCGCACATGGGCGTGCGGCTGGGGATATGGGCTAAAAAGGGGGCTCTATACGTGGGGTAGCGAGGAAAAAAGGTAAGATGCAATCTCCGAGGGTCAAGCCTCGGCTAGACCCAAAATATCCGTTTTTTTACCCTTCGGGGAAAAAACGGTTCTAATATTGCATCTCGTTCAATCCAATGCAAGGTTTACACCTCCATGATGATAGATGAGCGAAAATGTAACAACAACTCAGGATGTGTTGCTTTTCTCGCCATCGGTGGAAATCAAAGATAATTCTAAAATAAATGAAAACACTAAGTCGCATCAAAATTGAAATGAATAATTCGCATTGTTCGAAATCGCGGCGTTATTTTTGCACCAACGATTATCTGATAGGATTTTCGTGTGGATATCTGCTTATTTATTAACTAGACTTGATACAGTTGATAATTTTTATACTCAATTAACACAACTAACGATGAAATTAATGTTTATGGTGCATATATCAAGTACGAAATGTGCAATGTCTAAAAAGTGGATTTTCCTAACACGAATCTACTGATAAAGTGGCATCTGTTTTATGGGGTCATAAAATATTTTAGTTTTTATACATTAAACTGTACATTAAGAATACGTGAATATACAGGGTGTCCCGAAAAAAGTGTGCAATATTCTACCAGCGGTTTCTAGAGCTTAAAATAGGAAGAAAAGTTTATATAAACATAGGTCGACAAACGTCCCCTAAGAGCGCTACGGTCTTTTAAAGGGGCTCCCCTGAAGATGGTTTTTCCTTAATATTTCCAAAACGTGTTGAGATAAAGACATAAAATTTGGTATCCTAGCCTAGTTTTTTATGGTGAATTTAAAAATATTAACAATTTTAGACAGTTTTGTTTAGAAGCGTATGTAACAGGGACGGACTCAGGTTATTTTAGCCTCAACATTTTTGTGTGATTCTATTTTTGAAATTTAATTTTAGAATTTGAAAATTTAGGGTTTTCTACATAAAAAAGGTACTCTTATTGAATATCGATAAATTATGCCATTTTTGAATAAAATCAAACTAAAAAATTTGTCACATGATAGGAAATGTACTGCGAATTTAAATGAATTGTTGATTATACATAGTTACCCATGACTTCAAAGAAAAATTGTTTTGATTTGTTATGACTTATTTTGACGTTAAGCTGACATTGTTAGCAGTGTAAAATTACTAGATTAAAATCAAAATTTTTATTAAATCGATTTAAAATGCCAAGATTTACAGACAGAGAACTGACTGACATGCATTTTGTGTACGGGTTTTGCAATGGCAGTTCATTGGCAGCCGTAAGAGAATAAGATTTCCCAATCGCATAGTACCTGGACGTCGAATGTTTACTGATATTCACCGGAGTTTGTCGAACCATGGAAGTTTTCAGCGCATACAGGGCTCAGGAAGGCCACTGGGAAATCAGGGAGCTCCTATAGCGTGGCCGTCACGTTCACCTGACCTAAATCCATTTTATTTCTATTTTTGGGGGTCATTAAAACACCTAGTTTACTCGACTGAAGTAAATACTCAAGAAGACTTGCTTCAAAGAATCCATCAGGCTGCAAATGAAATAAGAAGAAAAAGGTTTTCCACTTTTCGGGCTACGCAATCATTAGTTCGTCGGGCGAGACTCTGTATCCAACAAAATGAGAATTTATTTGAACACTTATTGTAAAGCTAGTTTTAAGTATATCCAACAGTATGTCTTCTTTTTTAAACAAATTTCAATTTCGTTCGTAGAAAAAATTTATTTCTTTTGTTTTTGCCTAAATGTTAGCTATGTTGCAATAGAAATATGTATTTATGTAATATTTACCAATTATTAAATTGGTTTTTTCATTGCCATGGCAAATTCGCAGTACATTTCCTATCATGTGACAAATTTTTTAGTTTGATTTTATTCAAAAATGGCACAATTTATCGATATTCAATAAGAATACCTTTTTTATGTAGAAAATCCTAAATTTTCAAATTCTAAAACTGAATTTTAAAAATAGAATCACACAAAAATTTTGGGGCTCAAATAACCTGAGTCCGTCCCTGTTACATACGCTTTCAAACAAAACTGTCTAAAATTGTTAATATTTTTAAATCCGGCATAAAAAACTAGGCTAGAATACCAAATTTTATGTCTTTATCTCAACACGTTTCGGAAATATTAAGGGGGAGCCCCTTTAAAAGACCGTAGCGCTCTTAGGGGACGTTTGTCGGCCTATGTTTATACAGGGTTCGGCAATGAAACGGGAAGATTTCGTAAATAATTTTATTATCGAAAAAATACTTTTTTTGTAATTAGTAATACCATACTGGGAAATAAAAGAGTAGCAGACAGTAAGGTCGGGAGACCGAGGGGGCCAAGCAATATCCCCGTTTCGAGAAACGACACGCCCTGGGAACAAAGCATTCACCGCATTCATCGAAATTCTTGCAGTGTGGCTTGTTGCACCGTCTTGTTGAAAAAGTGTGTGTTCATTAACTGGAAAGCGGTAGAGTTCAGGTGTGAGGAAGTTCCGAATCATTGAAACGTATCTCTCAGAATTAACGGTAACAGCATTTTCAGCCTCATCCTCAAAAAAATACGGACCGATGATTCCATTTGCAGACGTTGCACACCATACTGTCACTTTCTGAGCATGAAGAGGTGATTCATGAAGCATACGAGGGTTAGCCTCCGCCCAGTATCTAAAATTTTGTCTGTTAACAAAACCGGAGAGGTGAAAATGTGCCTCATCGCTCATCCACAAGTTGTTAACCTGGTCATCAATTTCTTCCAGCCTTGCAAGCATAACCTCACAAAATCTGAGACGCTGTTGATAATCATCCGGGTGAAGAGATTGAACAACCTGTATTTTATACGGGTGATATCGAAGATCTTGATGGAGAATCCTTCTCGCCGATCTGTCACTTAATCGAAGGCGTGTGGCGTGACGGATGGCCGATCGACGTGGACTTCTTAAAATGGCTTGTCGAACACGTTCAATATTTTCAGGGGTTCGAATCGTTCTGGCACTACCACCTCTTTCTCTAGACGTTGATCCAGTTTGCTCGAGGTTGTTTAGCCACATTCGAATCGCATGGTCTGACGGAACCGGTTGGTTACGCGGTATGTTAAAATGCCGTCTAAAATCTCGACGCGTTTGCACTAAACTCTCGCCATTTTGGTAATAAGCCTTAATTGCGTAACCGCGATGCTCACCCGTCCAACGCTCCATTGTAGACTAAATGGCAAGCCACTCGGGTCCCGACAGGTCTGTGACTGTCCTCCCTACCACTTCACCGCCCACTGCAAGCCCCACCCTAAATCTTCCCGTTTCATTGCCGGACCCTGTATAAACTTTTCTTCCTATTTTAAGCTCTAGAAACCGCTGGTAGAATATTGCACACTTTTTTCGGGACACCCTGTATAAGCCTTTTGCTGTACATTTTGTGATCTTACTTTAAATCACCATACTTTGCAGAGAAGTAATTCAGGACTTATTTCATAAAATATTCCAATGGCACAAATTACACAACCTTTTCCTTCCACAAATATGAAATACGGATGTTGTTATCGACATGTAAATGGTTCATATGAAATACTTCTAATAGTTCCATATGGAAAACTTGTAGAGGAAACCTTCGAGCATTATCTTGATTATCTACTAACCTACATAGCTTAAGTCCTTCTATTGTTGCCTGTACTGAAGAGCACAACTGCGACGTACTCAATTCATATTTGCAGATAACAAAGTTAATGAAAATAAAAATGATTAAGATGATAACTGAGTATGCCACAAAAATGTTAAGTACATTGTGGACGCCGAGTGATAATTGTATAAGGAATTCTGATGATTGTTTTTCTTTACTTTTCCAGACATGAAATCAATGAATTCTAATGTGTGCGTTAAGCAAATAGGCAAATGTTGATTTGCGCGTCTTGTTATAATCGGAAGGGTTACCTACGATGTTACTAACGGATATAGTGTGCAAATAAAGTTGATCGCAGATGGAAACTTTTGATATATTACGACGCTTACATTGGAGATTGAAGAACTTCAGTTAGTGGATACTTGCCAGTGGCGTATACATGTTGTCCCAGAAGTCGACGTCAAGCGGGAAACGGGTGACAGTTTGCCTCGCCTTTTTCGGTTAATTAATAAAACACAATGATAACTACTATCTAACCGTTGGTCCAAGCAAAACAGTTGTCTAGTGGCAAATTTTGGCCCTAGCTCAACAAAGCGGAGAGTCGTTAAGAACGCCAGTGACTTAGGACGGATTAAGCCACAACTCCCCGAGATGTTAGTCGGAACTTGTTTTGCTTGACCACCATACAAAACGAGAATCTAACATGACGAAATTTAAGTAACAGTACACACAGAGAGAGCCAAATAAAATAAGATATTACATGAATCACAATATATAATAATAAGTAATAAACAACGAAAGGATGTTATAAATTTTAAATACAACCTGACAAAATTATTTTTCGAGATAACCCCGCGAAACATCTACCATGGTATACGCCCGAAGTATACTAAGTGACATATAAATCCGAACACCCAGTTTAAATGGTTTTATTTTAATAAAATTTTGTATAAGTACTTAATGAAGCATAATAAGTAAATGATAAAAATTTCAAAATGATTGCACTGCTTTAAAGCCCCTTGACCTTTAATAATGTGTGGATGCACCCTGATGTGCTACGCATTCACCAACGCGCCGAGGCATGCTTCTGATCAGGTGGTCAATGTCCTCCTGTGGTATCTCATTCCAGGCAACCACCAATTCCTCTCGAAGTGCTTCTAGAGTCTGAGGAGGACGTTGCAAATTGAGCAATCTCCTACCCATCATATCCCACACGTGCTCAATTGGGGATAAGTCGGGAGATATTGGTGGCCATGGTAACAATGTGACATCATTATGTTGAAAGAAGTCTATTGTGACTCTTGCAACATGTGGTCGGGCATTATCTTGTTGGAAAGTTGGATCTGCCAGGGTGTCAAGATAGGGTAAAAGATGGGGTTCTAGAACTTCGTAGATATAACGCTGCGCGTTCATGTTACCTCTGATGAAGATTAAAGGTGACCTGGAACCATAAGCTATAGCACCCCAAACCATAACTCCAACAGTGTGATGAACATGTCTTTTAACAAAAAACTGTGGATTCCTTTTTTCACCACGTCGCCTTCTAACCCTGGCACGACCATCGTGCATGCCTAAACAAAATCGAGACTCGTCACTAAAGACAATACTGTTCCATTCCTGATCCCAGAATGACCGTTGTCTGCACCACTCAAGGCGATTACGTCGGTGTTCTCGAGTTAAAGGGAGGACCCAGTGTGGCCGGTATGAAAACAAGCCAAAACTTCTCATTCGTCGGTAAATACTTCGCATGCCAATAGGTCTTCCGTGTTCTGCAAACCATTCATTTGCAATGGACCTGGTAGTGGAGAAACGGTCCCTTAAGGCCAATAATCTTAGGCGGCGATCTTCACGGTCTGTTGTTCTACGGCGGCGTCCAGTGCCCCTTGCTCTTTGCGTACGGCCTTCTCGAAGCCTTGCCTGACAACACCTAACCACAGTGTCTACACTTCTTTGCACTCTAACTGCAATTGCCCGAAAAGAAAGTCCAGCTTCCCGAAGTCCCACTATACGGCCCCTATCAAACTCATTAAGTTGACGAAATCGTACAGGTCTCCGTACTCTAGGCATCGCAACCGATCGTAAAGGATGTCAAGAACCAAAATCCGCCAACGCTGATTCTTTACTGCGGCTGAAATATTCATTTTTAGAGCGTTAGTGAATTAAAAAAAAGCAGTATAAAAACCGGAATGTCCAACTGATAAGGCTGAAAATTTTTTCACTTGTTATTTACAGTAAGATAAATACATTCACCAACTTTTATTAAAATACAACCATTTAAACTGGGTGTTCGGATTTATATGTCACTTAGTATATTTACAGATATTTTGCGCCTAAATATTAAACTTATCTGTAGGTCTTCTTTGTCAGTCGCGGCCGAGATGTTCTCAACTCTGGTCAAAAGTGGCCAGTAGTGGGCACGTCACTGGGCAGGGGCTGCTTTCCTCGTTGCCAAAAATTATGGTGGTAAAAAACCCTAGAGAGAGAAAGACTGTTTAAAAATCTACTCTACTCTCTGTCTGAGATAATACTACTCATTGAAAACAATCACACTTGAAGCAAATCCATGTACATTTTTTTGTACAAGAAAAGTAAAGCAAAGGCAAAAAAGATAAAAACGTACTAAACTAATATACTTTTGTTCTAAAAAGTTATGGCAGCTCAAAAATCAAAATCATGATCAATGTAATAGAAGGTGCCATGCAGGCACTGCCCCCATATTTGAATACGTAGAATGTCCAATAAAATCAAGAAGTCTCTAAGAATTTCAATAAGCAATAATAAATGTATAAAGATCTATGAAATTGTTAATTAGAATGATATTTTACCTGTTCACATCAGTTTTTTTTTCAAGGGGATGGCTTCCACCAATTTGCAAAACTGCAACAAGATGCAACCAACTTTAGGAGAAAGGATGATGATTCTCTTCTGTTTCTATTGACTAAAAGACAGCAGATATTGAACGAACGTCATCAGGACACGTATTAAGGCACGTGGTCCTAAGGTATATAAAAAAAGAACTTACCGCTGAGGGTCAAAATCCCATAAAAAAAAATGGAAGACCCAAACCAAAATGATTAAACTTAAGTTATACAAAAAAAAGGGTGCTAGTCCATGGATTGGCGCTTAGGGCCTAATATCACAGAGTCCGGAAAATGACGAAACGACCCCTGCACCACGACCTCAACAGAAACAGAAAAGCGAATCACGTAAAACACGTAACGTTCTAGAAGAAGGTATCTTGAGTGGCCTTGAAGAAGATATGTTTTATAGGAAACCAACTAACGGAGAAAAACTATAGAGTTCTTTGCTGATCGTCAACACCATACTGAATCGCTGAGAAAGAAAGATATAATACGAGTGAAATTATGCAATCAATAAACTATTAAATTCTCCAAAAGAAAATCATTGAAAAGGTTTGCCCTAGGAATGGGCACTCTATTATCAATGAAGAGAAATTCAAATTACGGATAAGTGATAAATAGTAATAAAAAAGGTTACGTGATTTTGGCAAGTCCAAGTCATAATAGTTATCAGAAAAATATAAAAAATCGTGCACTTTTCAAATTGCATTGGTAACTTTTCGGCACTCGTATTTGCTACTGAACCGAAATTCAAAATTAAATCTCGTGAATAAAATTCGCCTTTATACTACGATTTTCCGTCCTGTTTTGACTTGCGCATGTGCGGCTTGATGCTTTGCCTTCAAGTCTCGAGTGTGTACTTTTCAAGTCATGTAAAACAAAATTATATATATATATATATAATAATAAATAATAAAAAAATGTATGGGCGAGTGAACAGGTTAAAAGATCTAGTTCACATTTGCGGGAACAGCATGTACTGGCAACGATTTTTCCCGAAAATAAGCATAAATATCTGGATGCCAAAAAACAACATCAAATAGTGATTAGAGAAACAAAAAGGGCCTATTACTAAAAAACTATTTTGAGCTCACATAATCCAGTTAAATCTGCCTGGAATGTAGTAGGTGAATGAGTTGAAAAAATAAAACAACAAAAAACTTTGTACTGGACGAAAATGGGCAAACTATTACTGATCCTCAGGAAATAGCCGATCACTTTAACAAATACTCTAAAAATGCTCCTCTAGAAATTATAGTGAAAACATCCAGAAATATTGACACAGTTCCTAACTACAACGACGCGGTTAGGGAACACATGTATCTATACCCATTTACGGAAGAAGAATTCTTTAGTCTGAACGACAAAAGGCTAAAAAACAAGCGTTCCTCAGGTGCTGATGAAATTCCTAATTTCCCGGTTTAAGAACGTTTTGGTATATATTGTTAGGCCCTTTGTTTTTCTGATCAATCTGTCTTTCTGTACTGGCTCTTTTCGAGATAGCTTAAAAATGGGAAAAGTAACTCCCATACACAAGAAGGGAGAAACTATTAACGCAAAAAATTACAGGCCGGTGACGTCTGCCTGTTGTTTTTCCAAAATTTTCGAATACTACTTCTTGAGTCGGTTGACGCTGTTCCTTGAAAGAAATGAGGTACTAACATCCAACCCACATGGTTTCCGTAACGGTTGGTCAACACTAACAACACCTCATTCTTTCTTCGATACGCTAGTTCAGTACATTGAGGCAGGAGAATGCCCTGTTGGTATCTTCTGTGATATAAGCAGGGCATTCGACTGGGTCAACCATGATCTGTTATTAGTAAAACTGGCAACTTATGGAATCGGTGGACCAGCCTACCTCAGGATAAAATCCTTCTTAGAAAACAGATCGCAGTATGTGACAATAACTCATAACTGCTACAACTAATACAAGTCAATTCTAGTGCGTTAAATATGGATGTTGGCGTTCCACAAGGATCTGTGTTGGGGCCTGTTCTGATTGCATTATATGTACGAGTAAATACCCTTGAGCAGTCCTTCCCCAGAGCACACTTTATTTTATACGCGGACGAGACATCGATTACTCTATCAATTAAAGATGACGTTATCCTAATTAACGACTGTAACAGCTTGTTACATAGCATCAATAGCTGGTTCGTGGAGAACCAGCTGCATCTGAACTGTGAAAAAACAACAGCAATAAGTTCCCACAATGCCCAAAAATCAATACCTCCCCTGCAGCTTACATTGGATAATTCAGCCCTGCCTACCAGTGAGAACACAACATTCTTGGGACTGCACCTGGATGAGTGTCTCAATTTCAAAGGACATTGTGACTACCTGTCTGCGAAGCTTAGCTCCCAGGTCTACCTATTTAAAAATCTGAAAACAGTTTTTACACGCGACCATATCGAGTCGCGAATGCGGTATGTGTTGTGTTTCTGGGGTTCCTCGGCGAATGCTTCAAAGGTATTTCGAAGTCAACAGAGAATAATAAGGTGCATAGCAGGTGTTGACAGTATATACAGTTGCAGAGACTTGTTCCCGAAATTCAAAATTCTAACATTGCCCTCGTTGTTTGTTTATGAAATGGCAATATATACGTATATTAACTGATATAATTTCACCTTGAATAGTAATATACATACATTCAATACTCGTAGGCAGCACGACATTCATCTACCCTTTGCTCGATGTTAGCTGGGTAGTAGATCTTCCTCTATTTTAGGACCAAAGATATTCAATAAGCTGCTTGAGTATATTAAGACAATTAGCTCCTTAAATAATTTTAAAGCTGGGTTAAGAACCTACTTTATTAATAAGACTTGTTACGCCATCAGTGACTTTGTGGATATTTAGATGTTCTTTTTTTTGTATTGTTTGTTATCCACTTATTGTTTGTCCTTTTATATATTTTTATATTGTATTTCTGTTAATTTATTAATTTTAACTGCTGGAAAGCTAATCTATTTTGTCTGCTGTTGTTAGCCTATGGTGTCCATTTTAAAATATCTAATTTAAGCTATTGTTTGTTGTTGCTTGTCATTTTACTCTTTTTTTATGTATATTCATACTGTAAATTGTTTGTTGACGAACCCTATACATGTTTTATACATGTCTAATGGGTAATAAAGATTATTATTATTATTATTATTATTATTATTATTATTATTATTATTATTATTATTATTATTATTATTATTATTATTATTATTATTATTATTATTATTATTATTATTATTATTATTATTATTATTATCCGCACTATAGTATGTGTCCCATGGTACATCTCCAACAACACCGTTCACAGATATCTAGAAATACCTACGATCTTTGAGCAGATCAAGTTACTGGCTGCGAAGCGAGGCTTAGTATCCCATAGTATCCCTTTGTTGCGTGCCGCAGTGGACTATACTCCGGCTCAAGTACCTAAAGTTAAAGGACCTCGTCTGGCTCTCTAAATTGTAAATCTTTTGGCAATACTCTCTCCAAATCAAGCACCTTTCTGAATGCGAATTAAATAACTTTTCCTTCTTATTAATTGATTCTATTACACTTGTTTCTCCCCTTTCTCCGTTCCTTTTGTCTTCCGCTATCTGCTACTTAATAAAAAAATCTTCCCTAGCTAGGCTCAGTAACATTTTGAAGAAAGAAACATCCTGCGGACCGCTCAAATAACAAACGACGAGAGACAAATTTTATTTTTTTTTGCTTAAACGGGGTAACTGTGATAGTAACACCACTTTTATTAATTAATGATCATCGAGGACTTGATCTGGCACGAACACATCTCGTCAATAGCGGCTGCTGCTGCGAAAAACTAGGCTGTTTATTTAGGGCTGAGAAGTATTTTTCTCCACATACAAGTCCCAGATAAGACCTAGCCTCGAGTATTGCTCACATGTTTGGGGAGCTGCCGCCCCGACTACATTATCCATGCTCGATACTGTTTAGTGGGAGGTCTGACAGATCGATGACTCTTCTTTCAGAACCCTAGTTCAAAAATCGGATAAACAAAGTTTCTTTGGGATCCTCATAGCAGCCGCGGTGTCCCGGCATTTAGGCTTCTGCCTGCGCGGCTGCTTCGGTATGAAAAAACCCGTACAAGTTCGCCTTGTATAAAAATTAAACCGCTTAAATCTTCTTTCAGGCAATGCCTCGAACGTGCCACTTATTTCCGGCTCCCTACCTTGCTCCATCGTGCTCAATGAACGAATTAAAATGGATGAAAAGACGTACCGGTACCACCGTTTAAACTCGATGGTGCAGTATTATACTACACACCCGGCAGCCGAGCAAATGTAAACAGCATTTGTGGCGATTTCAGATAAATACCGCGTCGCAACGGTTAGATTCGATCTGTTATTAATACTGCCACAAGGTACTGTTCTGGTCCTCTGGCACTACATATTAGTGAGCGCGATGACTGAGGCTAAGGATGCGAACACGCTCGACGATATTCTGGTGAAAATCGGCGATTTCGGGAAATTTCAAATTTTTAATTTTTGCTTGGTTTCGTTCGCAGTGATTTTGCATTCTGGAGTGCATAATGCGTACGTTTATACAGCGTTGGATGTCAAATATAGGTAAGTTGTCATTATAGAAAATATTTATGAAAAGTAAATTAAAAATTAACCGCAAATCAATAAATAATTTTTACAATAGATTATGTTTTCGAGTAACTTGGGACCAAATAGTTTCAACTTTTTTTTTTTGGTGAAATGAAATATCCAGCAATCTTTTACTGACTGTTCAATAATTAGTAATTTTTGTGAAGCATTATGTTTTTTTAGCAGGATATTGGGCTTCTTTCCTAGTTTAGTTTAAGTATGGCAGTAAACATGTATGATTAAGTACAATAAAAATCATATATTTTTTTAAAAATGAAATAAACCATATTTTTGATTTTTTATATTCATTATAAATAGGATTGATAAAAATCATGCTTTTTTGTTCCTCACAATTTTTTTTATTTAAAAAAATCATATTTTTGATATTTTTATATTTATTATAAATGTGGCTTAATATTCACAGTAGCTTTTGACTTTATTTGCAGCCAGCCCCCTCATAAAACTATTATTTTTTGCATTAGCATTGCTTCAGCTGATGAGCAATGTGTTCGCAGAGAAACGAAAAAATTGTCAGGTGGAATGTTGAATAAAACCATCAAGCGGTTCTTTCATAGTTTAATTACCGCTGTAGATATACATGTACAATTAAGCACGAAAAAAATCATGATTTTTTTTATTGACAGTTTTTAAAAAAATTAAATAAACTATATCTCATATATTTTTTATATTTATTATAAAGTACGATTGCGTATGATAAAAAAATGAGTTTTTTTGTTTCTGAAGATTTTTTTTGATTTTCAAAGAATCAAATCATATTTCTCACTTGTTTATACTTATTTGATGAAAATCATGTTTTTTTGTTTTTCACATACTATATCTTTTTTTTGATTTCATCATCATACTTCTGATATTTTATATTTCATAAATTTGACTTAATATTGACTATATATGGTAGATTTTGACTATATTAACACCCAACTTCCTAATAAAACTTATTTGTTGCATTAGCAACGCTCCAACTGACAATGTAATGTGTTCGCAGTGAACCGAAAAAGTTGTCAGGTGGAACGTTGAATAAAACCACCAATAAGGATTAATATCACTCAAAATGAGTATACGGGATCAGGCCGTCTGCCTTTAATAATTAGATTCAAAGATAATAGTGGTCCATTCAGAAGAATTTTTAGAGGAAATGATTAAAAATGTCAAACCATTTCAATGGTGGGTATCATAGTCGAGCAGTATAGATGAGCATGGTCAACTAACACTTGCTGACAACTGTGCCCCTTCCTATAGAAAATATTTTTTCTATATTTGGTCTGGTCCAAACTAAACTTCGAAATAGGTGTTCCTTTTTATATATTATTATAAATAGTTGTTGATTGACTTTTTTTTTATTAATATAATAAATGAAAGCTGTGCATTTGAATAAGTATTTTCCTTTTATGTCGTTGATTTAATTATTATTAGTATAAGTAATCCGTGAAATTACATGAATTAAATCATTCATTTAATTCATGGTTTAAACCGAACTAACCCTGAGAATGAACCAAAAAATAATATTCAAAACTTCTCAAACTGCGATATTATCCATCAAAAAAAGGTTCTAAACAGGAAATCATTTGAGGTTTTAGATTACCCTACTTCGTAGACAATAAGTATTATTGTAGCATGAGAAGTATATTTTCCAATATTAGGGATATACCGGACCATATCTGTTGTAATGTATCTATTTTAACAGAGAGCTTTGTTTTGCTTACGGAAGCAGCCGCGCAGGTAGCAGACTAAATACTTGGGCACCGTGGCTGCTATGAGGAGCTTAAAGAAACTTTGTTATTACGTTTTATGAGCCGACTATGGTTAGTAAAACTGGGAAATAACCCCTCTTGTAGATTGTTCTACAATCTCGACATCCTAGGGATAAAGGAGCGGTCGTATCGGCCAGTTCTGGATGTACGAAGTTCGACACGGTTAGGATGGAAGGCCGAAATCATGCGGATCTGTCTGAGAGAAGAGTCCCGAGACTGTCGCTTAGAGAAGGGTCATCGGTCTGTCGGACAGCCCTCCTCAGGAAAGCTTCGAGCATGGATGATGTACTCGGGGCGGAAGCACCACAAACATGTGAGCAGTACCCGAGACTAGGTCTAATCTCGGACTTGTACAGAGTGAGGAGGTTATCTTCAATTCTTAGTTTCTGGCTCTTAAACAATATAAAGAATGGTGCTCATTACTTGTTGAGATAATACAAACACTACCTGTTGTCAAATTATACATTCGTCTTAATAAAATAATCTATATCTATCTTTCGACGTTTATCAGGTTTGTACCTATAGGTGTGCTTCCAAACGGACTTGTTTTATTTTTCTGTTTGTTGGGGCCGTTTGAGAGACGCGATCTTAAAAGACCCCATATACACTCAAACAAAACGTACGATTTGCTTGAACGACTTAAATCGTACCAAGTGCTCAAAGACATGACTTTTAATAAGGTCAGAGCTCTCGCATATAAGCTTTTTGAATGAGTTAAGTGTGGAACCTGAAGATTGGTTCAATTACCTACGGATGAGTGAAAAAACTTACAGCGAACTGCTTAGAATTTTTACTCTATAAATGGAGAGATGGAATACAATAATGAGAAAAGCAATCAATTTTAAGAACACACAGAAGTTATGAAGACTTGAAGTATACTTGTGCCATATAGACTCAAACTTTGCGACATATTATACCACAGACTTGTTTGAATAATGTATATCTAAAGATGAGTTGTACATTTTATCAATAGCAGAAGAATATGGAATCGACAAAAATTGAAAAGTATACTCTTATAGTACAGAAAATACCTTTGCATCCGGTGGGAAAATATTATGAATCGTTTTTGCAAAATCTTTTTCAAAAACTGCTTAAACAATTTACTAAAACATTGGAGAAATTTAATTTTTTTCGCTCCATACAAAGTATTTTACTTCATTCAAGTTTCAACCTTAATTTATTCAACAGGCTGATATAAGTGATCACCAACCTTATTAAATGCCAATCGTTTGACCAGTTAGCTCGATTTCGTTTTTGCTTTTTCTTTTTTATAATTAATGTGCCTCCTGAAGCTGCTAATAAATCAGCGTCCATTTTCGATTTCTAAAACTGCAAACGGAATGTCTACGGACATAGTCTTCCGTCTAGCTTGATGCCAAAACGTTGGAACCACAAACACTACGCCTCATCACAATCAAATGGTTTATGGTGTCTGTATTATTTTTATCCGACCAATCTCTTTTACGAAATTCTCTGAAGATCCTTGCTATAAAAAGTATTGAATCGATACTTTTTAAAACTCCTAGGGGAGATTGTAGTTATCATTATTGTTGTACAATACGAATTTGCATCAACGAATTCTGTAATATTTTTACCATATCAAAAACCTACTACAACTGTACTATACCAAACCCTCAGGGTGCACAATAGGAATTATGACATAAATCTATCGTCAGATTGAGAACACTGATAAAACGGTGGAAAAAGTGAGGGCGATGATTTATAAGACATTTTTCCTAGTTGTCGGTACGAGTCAAAAAATAATAGTAAAAAACAACAGACGTCTTTACCGATCTTGACAGCCTAAGTAGGGTGGTTAGCTACCTTAAGGTTCATCAAAGAATATTCAAGTCAAATGTGGACTAGAAATACTATTCCAGTTTTATATAATTTGTTGACCCTGACCACCATATTCAGCTAGAATCAAGACAAACGTCGGAAGTGTAGTATTCTTGGATTTCCTAGGCCACGATGATGAATCAATTCATGCTTGACCCAGGGTGCTTCCGCGGACGTGCTTCCCAAATCGTTTTGTTCATTCACCCAACTTAAATACCGAATCAGCAATTTGTTTGTTACTTACGAACATATGAATTACAAATTAGTATTCTCTACGAATCAAGTCCTTCGATATAAGATAAACAGCGTTATTCTAGTACTAAAATAGAAGTATTTGGTTTTGGAAGAAAAATAAGCCGCTACCAAGAAATACTGAGAATGAACCAAAAAATAATATTCAAAACTTCTCAAACTGCGATATTATGTTCTCTCCATCAAAAAAAGGTTCTAAACAGGAAATCATTAGAGGTTTTAGATTACCCTACTTCGTAGACAATAAGTATTATTGTAGCATGAGAAGTATATTTTCCAATATTAGGGATATACCGGACCATATCTGTTGTAATGTATCTATTTTAACAGAGAGCTTTGTTTTGCTTACGGAAGCAGCCGCGCAGGTAGCAGACTAAATACTTGGGCACCGTGGCTGCTATGAGGAGCTTAAAGAAACTTTGTTATTACGTTTTATGAGCCGACTATGGTTAGTAAAACTGGGAAATAACCCCTCTTGTAGATTGTTCTACAATCTCGACATCCTAGGGATAAAGGAGCGGTCGTATCGGCCAGTTCTGGATGTACGAAGTTCGACACGGTTAGGATGGAAGGCCGAAATCATGCGGATCTGTCTGACAGAAGAGTCCCGAGACTGTCGCTTAGAGAAGGGTCATCGGTCTGTCGGACAGCCCTCCTCAGGAAAGCTTCGAGCATGGATGATGTACTCGGGGCGGAAGCACCACAAACATGTGAGCAGTACCCGAGACTAGGTCTAATCTCGGACTTGTACAGAGTGAGGAGGTTATCTTCAATTCTTAGTTTCTGGCTCTTAAACAATATAAAGAATGGTGCTCATTACTTGTTGAGATAATACAAACACTACCTGTTGTCAAATTATACATTCGTCTTAATAAAATAATCTATATCTATCTTTCGACGTTTATCAGGTTTGTACCTATAGGTGTGCTTCCAAACGGACTTGTTTTATTTTTCTGTTTGTTGGGGCCGTTTGAGAGACGCGATCTTAAAAGACCCCATATACACTCAAACAAAACGTACGATTTGCTTGAACGACTTAAATCGTACCAAGTGCTCAAAGACATGACTTTTAATAAGGTCAGAGCTCTCGCATATAAGCTTTTTGAATGAGTTAAGTGTGGAACCTGAAGATTGGTTCAATTACCTACGGATGAGTGAAAAAACTTACAGCGAACTGCTTAGAATTTTTACTCTATAAATGGAGAGATGGAATACAATAATGAGAAAAGCAATCAATTTTAAGAACACACAGAAGTTATGAAGACTTGAAGTATACTTGTGCCATATAGACTCAAACTTTGCGACATATTATACCACAGACTTGTTTGAATAATGTATATCTAAAGATGAGTTGTACATTTTATCAATAGCAGAAGAATATGGAATCGACAAAAATTGAAAAGTATACTCTTATAGTACAGAAAATACCTTTGCATCCGGTGGGAAAATATTATGAATCGTTTTTGCAAAATCTTTTTCAAAAACTGCTTAAACAATTTACTAAAACATTGGAGAAATTTAATTTTTTTCGCTCCATACAAAGTATTTTACTTCATTCAAGTTTCAACCTTAATTTATTCAACAGGCTGATATAAGTGATCACCAACCTTATTAAATGCCAATCGTTTGACCAGTTAGCTCGATTTCGTTTTTGCTTTTTCTTTTTTATAATTAATGTGCCTCCTGAAGCTGCTAATAAATCAGCGTCCATTTTCGATTTCTAAAACTGCAAACGGAATGTCTACGGACATAGTCTTCCGTCTAGCTTGATGCCAAAACGTTGGAACCACAAACACTACGCCTCATCACAATCAAATGGTTTATGGTGTCTGTATTATTTTTATCCGACCAATCTCTTTTACGAAATTCTCTGAAGATCCTTGCTATAAAAAGTATTGAATCGATACTTTTTAAAACTCCTAGGGGAGATTGTAGTTATCATTATTGTTGTACAATACGAATTTGCATCAACGAATTCTGTAATATTTTTACCATATCAAAAACCTACTACAACTGTACTATACCAAACCCTCAGGGTGCACAATAGGAATTATGACATAAATCTATCGTCAGATTGAGAACACTGATAAAACGGTGGAAAAAGTGAGGGCGATGATTTATAAGACATTTTTCCTAGTTGTCGGTACGAGTCAAAAAATAATAGTAAAAAACAACAGACGTCTTTACCGATCTTGACAGCCTAAGTAGGGTGGTTAGCTACCTTAAGGTTCATCAAAGAATATTCAAGTCAAATGTGGACTAGAAATACTATTCCAGTTTTATATAATTTGTTGACCCTGACCACCATATTCAGCTAGAATCAAGACAAACGTCGGAAGTGTAGTATTCTTGGATTTCCTAGGCCACGATGATGAATCAATTCATGCTTGACCCAGGGTGCTTCCGCGGACGTGCTTCCCAAATCGTTTTGTTCATTCACCCAACTTAAATACCGAATCAGCAATTTGTTTGTTACTTACGAACATATGAATTACAAATTAGTATTCTCTACGAATCAAGTCCTTCGATATAAGATAAACAGCGTTATTCTAGTACTAAAATAGAAGTATTTGGTTTTGGAAGAAAAATAAGCCGCTACCAAGAAATAATATACGAGGGGTACCCAAAAAAAAACAGGTATTATTGTTTAAAACTTTTTCACGAAGTGACTTTATCTCCTTCAAAGTGTCGAGGTACTTCAATCACGAAAATTAAGTAAGATTTTGTTTGTACATCTATTCAGTGCAACGGCAGGAATCAAATCCGGACCTGAAGCTTTGTTGATGGTGAGGGACAAGAGCACCCGTTTTTTTCTTGAAAGGGGAAAAAAGCGCTTATAGCTTATAGCCACTCTCAGACAGAAAAACTAGATAGTATTGCACTGCCGGCCTTTCGTGCCCACTACACAGTGGTGTTATCCTCTTGGAAGGCTGTAATAAATCCATATGAATTCAAAATCAGAATATAGATATTTTGAGAAGGGGCTGATTACAATCGACAGAAAATAATGAGTTAATCGATTTATCGTTTCACTTCTCTAGTTTCGCTATCATAGCAAACATTCTTGGTACTGATGGTACCTTTAAATCTCCGTGATATGATTGTATTTATTTACAATTGAATGGCTTATTGTAATAACGCGGTAAGCCACAAAAACATAATTCGCAGTTATTTGACTTTTAAGTTTTGGAAAAATGTGTAAAATTAACGTTTATCATAATTAAACTTGAATAATTTTTTTTGAGGCTATTAAATTCGTTTCCATTGAATCTGTTGGAGAGCAGTGACAAAAAAACAGCTGGTATCTAAAAAAAAATTTTTACAAAAACAATGTGGCTTGTCATATTATTGCATATAAAAAAATACAGTAACATTTTCATAAGAAAATGAGAATTAAACTACTGCACTTTTCCGCTATAAGATTTCAACATCTTCTTAGTCACTTTCTCTGGAGTTTAGTCCATTGAAGAACGGTAGATGTATTGGGGGTATAGGTATATGGAAAAAGAGATTGTACATTTTTAAGTTTCTTCTCTGAAATTTTTATTGGTTCCATGTACTTATTTTTCAGCTGACATAAGGGTGTATTCACAGGCCTACCCTTTTTTGTAATATTCACTTCGTTATATGCACCACTTACGGAGTGCTTAACGAAAAAGTTTTTGTTTTTTCTGTTTTAAAAAGGTATATACACCACGGAAACATAATAAACCTTATACAAGCTTTCTATGGTCATATCGCAAGTTAAGATACATTTTGTTGATGTTATTTGCTTTGCTATAGTGGCTCTGATATTTATATGTTTCCTGACAGATTGTTTTTGATCAGCGGTTAGTACATTTGGTCTGTTTTTATGTTTACCACGTCCGTCTTTTATAGGGACAACAGCTCCAGTTGTCTTTATTTTGACAATATGGTCGATTCTGCCTAGACAATCTTGTAGACCGTGGACACTCATAAATTCGACCTTACATACCCTGACATCCCTACGATCAACATATACTGAGCTGTAAACTGTCGACTAGATTCTTGAAGTTTTTGTTTTTTCTTGTAAGATCTTTTCTTTTTTGAACTCGAATAGCACCAAAAAGGTAACTGTTCTGAAGATCATAGGAAGTAGATCCCAGAATTTTATGAACATATTTTCCTATTACTGAGCCTGGCTCGGCAGTTCTTCTGGCATTGACATGGTGAACCCAATTCTCGAGGTTTAATGAGTTTCCTGCTCTTTACTGTTGAATATTCTTGCCTTAAATTACGTCGTCTTTTCCTTTTCACCCGTTCATAGTTCTCGTCCCTTCTTTGTCTCCAACGAGTTTGCCGAGTTTTTTCGGGTGTAGTTTCAGTTATTCTTGATATTTAGTAGGTACAGGTGAATCGCCTCCCTGAAAATGCATATTCTTAATAGCAACAACCTGATAAGCCACGTTCAAATTCGCGACAGTTTTGTTTTATTAAAACATGGTAAGCCACAAAAACAAAAATTATACATACCTCACTTGTATCTGAACTTTCGCCATCATTTGATGATACAAAATTCCTATCAACCACACTATCATCACTTGATTCATAAGATTTATTGCTTGAACTGCAAATATCGCTTAAAATAGGATTATTATAGATAGGCCCATACGAACCGATCGCCATTTTGACGTGGCTTATCACGTTTTAACGTGAAGCTTGTAGAGAACCGCGTAATAGTATTAACTTGGACAATAGTTACAACGTTTCTCCTGTGGCTTATCATATACATGCTTAACTAAACTGAGGAATAAAACAGACTTTTGTCGTTGTGTGGCTTATGATGTTATTACAATAAGCCCTTCAATTGAATATTAAAAAGGTGTTGACTCCGCTACCAAAGAATCGTGGTTGAAAATATTATTGCATTGACATGTCATGCAAGTAACGTAATCATTATTTTGTCACTTTGTACAGGAAATGTGATTTTATGAATGTCATAATTTAGTAAGACGTTAGTAATAATGTCATTTAAACATATTTAAGTGATGTGTTAAGCGACAAATATTCGTCTGGTATCTATAGATCTGGTTTTCATAAACGCAAAAAGTTGGTTAATATGACTCTGCAAATATTCAGGGATATTGAGAAGCTTTTTGTGCAGAAAATATACATTCATACAGTAGTTAGTTGCTACTTCCAGCAATTTGGGCATGTTGGTTTTTCAAAAACATCTTGTTCAGTTGGCAGGTGGCCTTTGTATTAGGAATTTGGATTAATAATATTGGTCAAACATTTTAAAAATGCTCAAAGTTGTTCTAATCTTCAAACTTGTCAAGTTTTTAGAGAAGCAATCTTAGTAATATACCGATCTTATAGATTTCAATCTTTAGTTGCAGGTTTACTAAAATGATCCCAGTTTCTCTTGCCTCTCTATTTACACATTTTTTTTGGAACTAGGATATTGCGTCCCATTAGCCAGATCCAATCTTGTATATGTATATCTCTAATTATGGACAAACACACGACGTCACAACATCCATGGCGAAGGCGAGATTCGAACTCGCGGCCCGGCCGTCCGGCTGATCAGTAGCACGACACTCTGACCCACGCGGCCAACCGAGGTCCCGAATATTTACACATGATTGATTCGTTATGTGCACTGTAAAAGTTGTGGATGATATAAACGATTAGTGGGACACAAACTGACAAAAAGTATATGTATGACCAATGGACCAGATTAAGAGTATTTCTTCTTATGTATTATTATTATGAAATTATTTTTACATAATAGGACCACATCGCAGCTATGTGGTGACATCATTAATATATTTTTTTCGCATGTAACATATAAGCTTTGGTAATTAGATTTTTGAACCGCTCGTTTTTCCTTCCTTCCAAATTGTATATCTAATAAAATCTTACTGAATCATTTATGGTGATATTTTAATCTTATCATGTTTGCAAAAACGAAAACTCTTACGAGATGGATACAATAAATACTTCCTCCTCGGTACTTCCTTTTCAGGATTTTCTTATTTATCACTGCAGTGCAGTGACAGATGGGAGAATGGCGAAGAAGAAAATTCGATACTACTTTTATCAGGTTAAGAAATATTGGTACTTCTATTTTGCGAGTAAAAAGGTATTGTTGCGTACGCCCAATAAAGTGCTTCTATTCGTCATGGTCTGTCAGAGCGGTCCGTAGGACGTTTGCTCTTGGTTGAAGTCTTGTAAGTCAGTAGGTCTGTCAGGTCGGGTTGCCCAGATACCAAACAAAGTCAGGGAGAAAGAAGGGAAGAAGAAAGGAAGGAAGGAGAGCAAAGAAAAAAGAAGTGCGTCAATTTGAGGGGTGCTTTGGCATTGCTAATTAGTATTCGGCAATTTTAAATTTATCTTAAAATTTGCGTTTTATAGGACATGATCAATCTTGTAAATAAAATCAGGAGTATAAAATTGGAGTGTGATGGATTGTAGGCGGGGGAGGGTGGGATGAATATACCAGTGGTTTAGACAAAAATGAATACAACGTGGAATTAGGAGTTTCGTGTTCAAGATGACAAAACTATTGCGTTAACATTTCGCCGACAACAAATATGTTGCTTATAGATATTCCTGTAATTTTATAAAAAGAATATTAACCAAAAAGTTGCTATTTTCCAGTTTCTAGTTTCCAGTTGTTTGACGGTATTTGATTGGAAAGTTTTAGACAGAACTGTATTAAAAAATGTGTGATGGTAGAATAGGAATTTCAAATAAGTTGTCATTAAGACTCCGAGGAAAAGGAATTAAGCACACTCATACTGATATTTAGTTTATATATTTTTATCAAAAAAAAAATTTACATATTTCAAGCAATTTCCCAACATTTCTCACAGCTTCGACTGTCTCCTTTAGCCTGCCTCCACTGTAGAGACAGAATTTATTTTTTCCTTGGTATCCATTTCCGAATGAAGAGGAAACGTGAAATTTTTTTTACAGTCTCGTGAAAAAATGGCGGGAAAATGGAAGTGCCCGGCTATTGGGATGCTATGAAAATTCGTTCATTTCAGTAGTTGAACTCAATATCAATGGCCAATGCAGTTTGGAGGGCCGCATTATAAAATCTTTCTATACAACATTATTACTGAGTTTTAATAGGTATATATACTATACCGTATGGTATATATGACCCGTGAAGCGGGCCGCAAGACAGGAGTTCGCGGGCCGCATGCGGCCCGCGGGCTGTATGTTGTACACCCATGATCTACATTATTTGTTATCTTTCGCTACCCGCCCGCTGGCAAGGGCTTCAGTCGTATTTTGGTTTGCTTAATGCCAAGAGAAAAGTTCGATAATTTCTATGGTTAGACAGAAAAAGATAAATTGCTAACGACCACTCAATTCCACTAGTCAGAAACTTTTTGTAAACTGTCAGAAATTAGTTGATAAATCTGGTACAAATTACTAGCATGTATATTCAAGTTTTTACCAATAACCATTTGTCCGACTACCGGCGGTGTCCGTGTTACTGGCACATTCACCCTATATAGCAATATTTTTGATAGTACACCTACTTTTTTTTATATCGAAGCAGCGGCGCAGACATAAGCCTAAATGCCGGAAAACCGCGGCTGCTATGATGATCCCAAAGAAATTTTGTTAATACGATTGATGAAATGCCTAAGGTTAGTAGAACTGGGAAAAGCTTCCTCCTGTAGACTGTTCCACAATATCGACACCCTCGGGACAAAGGAGCGGTCGTATCGGCCAGTTATGGATGTACGAAGTTCGATATGGTTAGGATGGGACGCCAAAGTCAGGCGGGTCTGTCTGGCAGGCACATCGCGCGGCGGCATCATGGAAGAGAGCTCTGAGGAGCAAAGCCCGTTGGTGTAGCGGTAGAAAAGAGCTAGATCGCCGACGGCCCGCCGGTGCGAAAGGGTCCCGAGACTGTCTGTTAGAGAAGAGTCATCGATCAGTCGGACCGCCCTCCTCTGGACAGCATCGAGCATGGACAATGTAGGCGGGGCGGCAGCACCCCAAACGTGTGAGCAATACTCGATGCTAGGCCTTATCCGGGCCTTGTATAGAGTGAGAAGGACATGCGGAGATAAGTACTTCTTAGTCCTAAACAAATAGCCTAGCTTTTTCCCAGCAGCTGCTGCTATTGACGAGATGTGTTCGTGCCAGATCAGGTCCTCGGTGATCTGGACTCCGACCAGCCGAAAGGAATGGCTCTTTGGCAGAACTCGGCCATCCATCGAAACCGGATGAGCGCTAGGACGCTTTTTGTTCGTCAAAGTACAGTACTGTGTTTTGGAAGCATTGAACTGTACAAGATTGTTGCGTCCCCAAGCAGAGATAGCCTCAAGGTCTCTTGTCAGAGAGGAAGTCGTCGCTAGTCTTCTTCTTTCCAGCTCAGCGGCAGAGATCGGCTTGTCACTCTGAATTCCTGCATGTAGAGTGGTGTCATCAGCGAAGCTGTGGATTGGGTTGATCCTGCAGGAAAGGAGGTCGTTGATATGTAAGAGAAACAGTGTCGGAGCCAAGACAAATCCCTGGGGAACACCCGCATTGACATTGTGGGATGAAGAGGAGAACCCGTCAATTACAACGGATATCTTGCGGCCAGAGATAAAGTCAACCACCCATCTGCAAAGCTTTTCTGGAATGCCATAGGATGGAAGTTTGCTTAAGAGGACAGCGTGCCACAGCTGATCGAACGCTTTCGTGATGTCAAGAGCAATGACATGAGCCTCACCATAAGACTGATCAGTTTACTCCACAATTGCGTGACGTAGGCTATTAGGTCCCCTGTGGATCGTTGGTGCCGGAAACCATACTGCCTGTCGCTAATCAAGCTGTGACTTTCGAGGTAGTCCAGAAAGCGGAGCTATAGGCCTGTAGTTGTAAGGGTCGGTCTCAGATCCTTTTTTGGGATGGGTTGGACATGAGCAAATTTCCAGTTTTCTGGGAAGGTGCCGGATTCATAAGATATCTGGAAGAGACGCGAAAGAACTGGAACAAGCTCCGATGCACACGTCATCAGTACAATGGCAGGAATCAAGTCGGGACCAGAAGCTTTGTTGATGCCGAGCGATAAGAGCACTCGTCTTACGGTCTTATGCCTAAATGTTACCTCCGGCATAGTGTAGGAAACCCTTTGAATTGACGGCACTTGTGCGTTGGGGGGACACGTCCATGGTGGAGTTGGCATCAAAGATCCTGACTAGCACTTCCGCCTTGGCCTTTGAGTCGAATACAATAGTTCCATCCTGACATGTAAGTGGTGGAAGGCTACTGTGTGAGAAGTTCTATTCAATCTGCTTGGCCACCGTCCAGAAAGACCGACTTCCTTGGCGCAGCGACATTATCCTGTGCCTAACTTTTATATCGTGCTGGTTTTTGGCATTGCGAACCTCTTCGTTATATTTGTTTCTGGACTCGACGTCGGCTTGTCTGTTCTCTACAGTGGGTTTTTGTAAGAAGGTTCTGTGTGCCTTGATCTTCTGGTATTAGTACACAGACCTACGTATTTATTCTACCATGGAACTACTTAAGTGGAAATGTGTTCTGATATGTTTTGGAGCGTTAGCGAACAGCCTGTTTGCACTATGTTGTTTGACACGCAAAGTCAAGTTCCATTTAAGAAAAAGTTGCTTAACTCTTGAAGCCTGCTGTGACTATTAGTGTGGATCAGAAGCATATACAAGACGAGACAAGAATGATTTGTAAGGAGATTAAAAAGTAGATAAGTTCAATCGAATATTTTGGTTACTACGATTAAGTAGGTGTATTAGTAACTTGAAATAGGCTTCTCTAATTTCGAAAGTGGATGAAATCTAAAATTATAAGGTATAAGGTAAGTGCTTATGTTCTGTTAGCGACAAAAGGCAGGAGGAAACATAGATCCATTTTGCTACAGTGCCTGTACTATTACAAACTGCTGCAATTGTCTGTGTGATTTTGAAACACTTACAAATTATATGATAAATACAGACTAACAACTGGCCGCTGTCCCCAGTCTATTCGTTTCCTCACACTAAGCTACTTCCTTATTTCCCTTCCCATACAATAACATTCATAAAAAAATATTCCCATCGGTTAACAATAGTCTAATCAATTTTTTCTAAACTTCGTACGTATTCCATTTTCTTGTTCGTGTTTGAATCTTGCTTTCCATGAAACATATTTATTGTAACCTTTGCACAAGAGGTGATCATTTTTTTAGATTTTGCGCCGTGAATCTTACCATTCAGCTAGTGTGAAAGCTTTCATTTGAAACAGGATATTTTATTAAAATATTTGTCATTCTTACCCGACTGTGAGTGTGCTAAGTGAAGTATGGACGAGGCTTCGGAAAAGTATCCCTGTTTGGACAGTATTCTTCCGGAAATCGGTGAATTTGGAAGATACCAAATCGCAGTGTGTTCTTTTGTGGGTTTTGCAATGTTGCTGCATTCTTCTGCTCATAACGCGTTTATCTTTACAGCTTTGAACACGGAGCACAGGTAATTTTCAACTTAGTTTAGTGGGATTTAAATGTAGATCTATTGTGTGATTACGATGGAGAAAATATGCGATGTAGGCACTCGAAGAAGGAAAAAGTTATACATATATTTTTTATAAAGAAGTATTGTGATTTCAGAACTTTTATGTATTTTTATGGTAAAATATCTTTCCCTATTATTCCATACGTAAAAGTTCTGCTGTTTGAGCATCGTTATTGATATACGTGGGATGTCTTTCAAGTTTTGCATATAGAAACATATTAGGCCGCGCGGATCGAACGTCAGTACTGAATCTTAACTTCATTCTTTAGTAAACTTAAAGTCAAAGTTTCACAACAATACGTGAAGTGTTCTCACTACAGTGAATTTTTAAGTGTCACCAAGTCATTAGAAAAATGGAACACAACCGAGAACATTTTCGCGCCATAATTTATTACAACTTTCAGAGACAATTATTGCAACAAGAATGCCTTGCTGAGTTACTGTCTGTTTTCGGCAACGAAGCCCCACATCAGTCGACAAATTCCCGTTGGTATGGAGAATTCAAACGTGGACGGGTGAGTCTTAGCGACGATCCCGAGGTGGGTGCACCAAAATCGGTAGTTACCCAGGAAAACGTCGATGCTGTGCGCAAACTCATCATGAAGATACACATGTGACATATCGTGAGATTGAGGTGTCCTTGAAGATCTCAAAGACCTCAATTCAAAAAAATTTACATGAAGAATTAGGAGTAAGAAAATTAGTTTCTCGTTGGATAATTCACCTGTTGACTGAAGAGCAGAAAGTAGCCAGTGTTAATTGGTGACGAAAGCGCTTGACCGTTTCAATTCTGGAAGCTCAAAAAATGTGTACAGCATTGTTAGTGGTGATGAATCGTGGATTTACTGTTATGAACCAGAAAATAAACGACAGTCGGCTGTTTGGGTGTTCCAAGGTGAAGAAAAGCCAACAAAAGTCATCCGTTCTCGAAGTGTTTCGAAAAAGATGGTCGCGACATTTGTGTCAAAGGCGGGTAATATTGCAAAAATTCCTCTTAATGAGCAAAGAAAAAAAGTTATCACCGAGCTTCGAAAAATCAACCCCGAAAGAAGAATCATTCTCCACCAAGACAATGCAAGCTCGCACACAGCCCAAAAAACAAGGCAGTATTTAATGGAAGAAAACGTGGAATTATTGGACCATCCTCCACATAGTCCCGATATACGTCCTAACGATTTCTTTACTTTCCCGAAAATTAAAAACACACTGCGTGGTCAAATCTTCCAGTCATCAGAAGAAGCAGTTGGCGCATTCAAAAATGCCGTTTTGGATCTGCCAGCAAACGAGTGGAATAAGTGCTTCGAAAATTGGTTCGAGCGCATGCAGATGTGTATTAATCTTCGTGGAGAATACTTCTAAAAACAATAAAGTCATTTAAATCTACCTACCGTGTTGTTTTATTTCCATATGCAAAACTTAAAAGACATCCCTCGTACATGGCAAATTTTTATTGCGTGATTTGTCGATAGCTTCGTTATTATAAAAAGGTTATTTACGAAAATTATAAGCAAATACACACATTAATTTTTTTACTGAGATACTCTGTATATCTTAGTATATTCTCGAAAGGCCTTTTCAAAAGAACTTTGATATTCCATACGATAGAACTTGGACTGCTTCATCTGGGGCTATGGATAATTTTATTCGAAACAACACTGAACTTTGATTGCTTATAAGGCTGTCACTTTTGCACGTAGATTAGCACACTTTTCGTCAAAATGGGCTTCATATCTCACATTGAAAACCTTTTTTAGATGCATCATCCATGCAGATTGATTATATATGCTAAATGCACTTTCTTAAGGTACATTCAAATGAGTATTTTTACGGTCTTAGGTTATCCTTTATTTTGGTATAAAGTTTTTAATCAAATTACTAAATTTTTGAGTTATAGGCCAGTTTCTCAGAAATGATAATTCAAAATAACCAAATATCACAAGATAATTCGAGTTCTAGTCAAAGCAATAATGCTTAAGCTATTTCAAATGATTTACTTCTTTTCTTTGCTCTATTTCTTCCTTCCTTTCTTTCCTTATTTCACTTTTCTCCTTAAACATGTTTGGTATCTGGGTAGCCAGACCTGACAGACTAACAGACCGACGAGACTTTTAACTAAGAGCAAAGGTCCGCCGGACCGCTCTGACGAATAATGACGAATAGTATATCACAAGATTCATGAAAAGGGAGGACTTTAGGTAAATGAGAGGTAATAAGACAAACAGGGTGAGTTTTTAGTGTGGACTCCGTTATTACGCATTGCATCTAAAAATGTTGAAAACCAAAATTCTATATTTTCCTTCTACCTATTTACTATTTATACAGGCTGGTCAAGAGTGCAAAATGAACGATTTTTCGAAATTGTCAAATGGAACACCCTGTATATTTGGTTCCTATTTTCACAGGGTTTGTTCTGATATGGGGTTTATGGAGGTTCGTAAAACTGGTTTTTGAGTTATTAAAAATAGTCTGAAGCCTACTCGACCTTTCGACTTCATTGCAGTAGGTTCGGTAGATTTAATAAATAATGAAAATACCCTCTGCCGTTACTAGCTGGTTGCTATTCTTATTTTAAAAGGTAGTGTAGTATTTTTAATTTACCTTTTTTTTTGAGGACGCAAGTCCTTTTGGCACAAAGATCTGTGGAATTAAAATTATATCCTGAGTCCAGTGTCTCTCTACAAAAAACTATGACAGACACAGAGGCGTAACTTTATAATCTTATTTTGTGAAGGTGTGCTGGGAAATTTCCATGGTTGACTTTCATTCTGGTTAATACAGCAGAGCCCTTTTTATTGATGTTAAAATTGAAAATGTGCGGTATATACGTGGGAAGAGTTTTATGTAGCAAATGGTTCTTCACACCGAAATGACGTTTGACTTGTATAGACTGATAAGAATAAATTGTATTATTTTTTTTTATATTGATATCTGAGTTACAAAAAGGTCAACTGTAACTCTAACTATTTGTACAAACTCCCTTAAGCTATACATCAAAAAAAGCTTGTGTCTACATATCATATAATAAAGGAGTTATTTACCGAGCGTAAATTAAAAACTCACCCTGTATATCTATCGATGAGCTATGCATATCGATCATTCTACATGTTTTGCTGGAGCACAAACATTTATTAAAAATTAAGTTGTAATGAACAACCTTTGGGAGTACTTTTTATTTAAGTCAACGTTCTTAGGTGAAAGGTGTTAGTATGAAAGAAGTTGTATCAAAGGGCTTTTGTAGTTTTTGAACAATTAGTATTTTCTGGGTGCGCGATTTTTAGTTCGTGTTGAAGTTATATTTTCATCGAATGTCTCTCTGCTTTAACCGACTCATGTCACTAAACCAGATTAATTTGCGAATTTGGAACTACTAGATCGAATCCAATTAACCTCTTTTATTTTTTTTTTGAACAGGGAGATAGATCATTATTCTGTTTTAATGAATATCTGATATTTGTTTTCGAAAACATCATTACACTGTATGTCATTGTTTGCGTTAGCTTGTTAATAAATTTGGTGTTTGTTTGCTAAACAATAGTTTTGATATTGGGATTTTCTAATTGAGATGCAAATAATAGGGAGTCGTCATGGAAACAAAAGTCTTAGCAGGTTATGGAATTCCTAAAAACAAACAAAAAAATTATGACAGTTATACATGTGGTCCTACATAGTACTGCAGCATTTGATTATTCGAAAAATTGACATAAGCCAGTTATGAGAGTTTGAGTTTATAGAATAATAACCGGAACTAAATACCAATTTGCTTATTTTATTTGCATATCGTCGGACATCTGACATTACCTTTGCTATATGCAGGAACTGTAATTTTACAGGGAACGAAAAAAACTTATCAATTTTATACTACCGGCCTCAAGACTCTACAACTTTGGTCACAAAAAATAAATGACGTTTAACACATACATATTTAATGCGTTTTTATCTAAATGAAGCTCTAATTGACAAAATTAGTGCAGATAGCTGACATTTCTGCTAACTTTCTTTGCAGTTCGCAGATATTGTACTTTGATGCATAGATGGATTTAGTGAGATTCGTGTTAGAAAAACTGTTATTCATTATATCAAATTGAAAGTTCAATGCTTTTACAAATCAAAAAGATAATAGCATTCTCAGTTACACCTCAAATGAACGTTCAGCTTCTTTCCTTGACATATGGCAAATAGTCGTAAAACATGTGACAGTCCTTAGATATAACACTTATAATCTGAAATGACGGGTAGCTGTTTTGGTCTCATAGGCAACTCTCGAGGCTCTACACTGAAGTCTTGTTTCACTTTGATGTCCGTGACTACATTGTCCCTGCCTGGTCTAATTGTTGAGTATCGCTGCACCTCTTTTCGAGAGTAGTCCTTGAAGAAGTCGTAACTCAATTGGATCACCTCTTATGGCTCTGGTTTTGTCCTAGCTTCTTTTGACGCCGTAACATAGTCATTTGGTAATTCAATAACTCTATTTCTCAGTTTTGTTTAAATGCAACTGTGTACAGAGTCACATTCCATTTGGTGGTGTCCTTTGGTGAGATATTTCTGAGAAATCACAACGTCGTGTTTCATTGCAAAGTTAAGAAAAATAGCACGCGTAATTGTCAGATAACTGGAATTGCCGCTCATTGACAGACGTGTTGCCAGCGGTAGGTATTGTTTTGGCTGAATAATTCAAAATCTAAATTTTTCTGCAGTTAGCGGACTCTATCACAATGTGCGCTGTAGGTAGACGAAGAAAAATGTGCATATACCTCAAATTGGACAAAAATGTCAGATAGCAGGTATTGTCAGATGTCCGACGATATTATTCAATTTTTGAATTCTACGCGGGAATCTAAGCACATTTCATGTACAAAAGTGTACTACAAAGGTTTTGCAATATGACTTAACAAACGGACGCAAGAGGCTGCTTGTTACTTACTGCTTGTTGATACATGCATAGTAGCCGTCGGCAGTACGTCTGTTGATTTAGTTATTCATTCGTATTGACACTGTAAATTGCGGACTAAGGCATCATGATCACGTAGCGAGACAAGGGCGTGCTTTAAGCATAGACCAGTGCTTAGAAGAAATGACGCTTGCATTAAAGAATAATTGTCTTCATCGTACGACTATATTAGGCCGCGAACGTCAGTAACAGAGGAAAACATTACTGCTGTGAGGAAAATGCTTGACGAAGACCGGATAGTGACATACAAACAGATAGAGGAGACCTTACACCTTCATTCACACAGCAATTCATTCAAATCTGCGTGACTATATGAGCGTAAGGAGGCTTTGTTCTCTCTGGGTACCGCATAGTTGACGGAAGAGCAGTGGACTTGTCGTACGACTTGGTGCCGAAAGATGCTGAAAATGTTTGACAAGGGGCGATATCGGTATGCGAACAGCATCGTGACAGGTGACGAGACTTGGCTCTCTTATTACGATGTGCTGACCAAGGCTCAAAACAAAGTTTGGGTCTTTGCTGATGAGCACACTACTACTACTTTGATCGAAGTCTATAAATAAAGCTGTATTGTAAAACTTTTATAGTACCCTTTGTATACCGGGTGACCCATCTATGCGAGGACGGAACCTTACTCATAAACAAATACATTTTGAGAAACTCTATTTATTGGATGTTATACATGATATTTGAGGGCACTTTTCTAAAATATTGGCCATGATACAGGGTGTCCCAATTTCGACCTACATATCAAAGTTGTGATTTTTAAAATAGAATGCCTCAAATTTTATTGCATATTTGGATAAACCAATTCAAAAGAAGAAAACTGATATAACATACTATGGGGTTTTGGTAATTAGCTACTGAGATATAAGGTGTTTTGTCTAGAAAAGCCACCCACTTCGGCAACCCCTCAGACCGCCATTTTGAAATTTGGAGTGCTGAATTTTGTAACAAAAAACTTACACACCTCAGCTTTTGTCAAATTTGTTACTTTTTCGAATTTTAATTTTTGATCATACAAGGTCGTCAAAACGAATTGTAGTTTTTCTCGAAAATTTCAAATGCATCACCCTGTATACTTGTGCAAGTTTGGATTCAGTTTTTATAAGTTTTTTTTATACTAGACACATAAGGGTTTTTACGGCTATTTTTTCGGTTATTAGCACGTCTTTTATGGAACGGCTGAAGTCCCTAAAATATCGCATCATCCTTGGAAACAAATAAATTGTTGATTAGTTACATACTGTCAAAGTTAGCTTTGAGAGCATTACAATAAAAACATGTTTGAAAATGAATTTTTCTAAAGAAGAAATGGTGAATATATTCGTTTTGAGCGAAGCCCAAAGAAATAGTTTCCTAGCATCTCGCATTTATAAGCAACGGTAAATGGAGCTTGAATGTTTGGGAAGGAGTTATTGGCAGACAAGTTATTGGGCCTTTCTTTTTCAACTACAGATTAACAGGTACAGAATACTTGAATTTTTTGAACGAGCATTTCCTTTGCTTTGGAGGATGTCAACCTGCAAACTCGGATGCATATGAAACTTCCAACATGACGACGCACCATTGTATTTTCATAATCGTGTGCGTAACTATTTGGACACCTGGAGTAACAATCGTTGTATCGGTCGGGATGGGCCTATATCTTGGCCTCCTAGATCACCAGATATGACACCGATGGACTTCATTCTGCGGGGCTACGTTAAGTAAGAGGTTTATAGATATTCACTATCTAAACCGGAAGATATGAAGGAAAGGATTAAGGATGCTTTTCTGAACATAAGGGAACACATGTTGAGGGATGTGCAACGGTTATTTATCCAAAGACTACGGCTGGGTATTCAACATGGTGCAGATATTTTCAAGCAGTTTTTGTAGATTAGGCCTTGAGTAGTGATAGTTGTTTGTTTATGTTGTTGTCATAGTTGTTTTTCTCTATTACGCTTTAAGCTGATTTATACTGTTCTGATTGTTATTAGTTTTTATGTCAAATCTGTACTCTTAGTGGCAATATGGAACTAGCCCACTGTTTGTCTTTTGTTTCCATGGATGATGTGATGTTTGTCCTTAATTTTGGTGTGCTGTCCTATTAAAAGCTTAATAATTCAAAATCTAGTGATATCTGAATCGAAAAAAAGCTTATAAGAAATGGAATCCGAACTTGCACAATTATACAAGGTGATGCATTTGAAATTTTTGAGAAAAAGTATAATTTGCGTTTTTGACTACCCCATATGAGAAAAAAAATGAAAGCACTCAGCACTCCAAATTTCAAAATCGCGGATTGAGGGGTTGCCGAGGTAGACACTTTTACTGGACAAAACACCTCATATCTCAGTAGCTAATTACCTATATCAATCTTCTTCTTTTGAATTGGTTTATCCAAATATGCAATAAAATTTGAGGCATTTCATTAAAAAAATCACAACTTTGATATGTAGGTCAAATTTGTGACACCCTGTATAATTGCCAATATTTTAGAAGTGGGCTCTCAAATGTCATGTATAACATACCATAAATAGATTTTCCCACAATGTATTTGTTTATGAGTAATATTCCGTCCACACATGGATGGGCCACCCTGTATAATCCTACAACTTAGCTTAACCATTTTCGCAAATCTTTTGTAAACAGCAACAAATGTAGGCCAATTCTGACAATTATTTCTCGTAAGACAGCATGAATCAATTGACTTATACTGTTTTTTACAACGATCGTGTATAGCGCGGAATTATTTGAAGGAGAAGAAATACTGACTTGCGTGGAATATGTCTAAAATAAGCAGCTACTATTAAGGAAGCTTTTCTATGAAAAAAAGCAAAATGGAATAAATGTGACTAAGGTGGTTTTTGAAATGCGTCAATTCAATGATGCAATTTGACATGATATTTGGGTAGTCACAGATCTATTAAATAAAATATATAGAGCAGATAACGATATTGGTTAATCAAATAATTAGCAATGAAGCATCCAGTTCGGAATAGTCAATTTGAATAAGTCACTTGAGGACGTATGGATTATATGTGTATTACCAATATACATAAACGATAACATATCACTTTTTAGAAAACAGCTAAAATTGCCAGTTCCTACAACAATTGAACTCGTAAATGTGTACTTCCACATTACGTGATACGACAAACGGTTCGGTATTTCTGGTGCTATTGTTGAATTACGTTGACAATGTTTTTCACTACTGTGACATTAGTTTTGTAAATGGTGCAAATTATTACGGTGAATGCGATTGATCACAAACGTTTTTCTAATAAGTGTGTTAGATTTATATAGACTGATGTTCTCAGTTTGCTTGTAGTACACTTTACGCATAAGTAGAGTGAGTAGGTTGTCCTGGTACTACCATTAAATTTACGTTCTTTCATAGCGAATAAGTATAGTTATAGTTAAATAAACAGAAATATACAGAAAACCAACCAACGCTTCTCTAAATTTTTTTTTTAAAACAAGTGAAAGGACATTTACAAATAGTTAATACTTCAAAGCGAAATAGATACAGAAAATACCTTTCTAGTTTAGAACTTAGTCCAAAAGTGATGTTACCGTACAAAACAATATGAACTTTTAAAAATTTCAACATGACTATTTCAATAAGTACTGTGACTAAAGAGCTTTCAAAGATTTGAGATGCAGGTAATACTTTTCATCTACGCATTAAAATCATCAGGAAATTGAAAAGTATTAAAAATAAAGCTTTTTTTCAAACATTGATTTTTTCAAAAATATGCTAGAAAATTGTCAAGCAATGTAAAGAACAACAAATATAGAAATATAGCATGGAAATATTATTATATTTTCTTTTGATAAGTTCCGCGCATACAAAAAAGGCCGTCAAGTAGATTGACTTTGCACTTTCCTTGCAAGGTTGTCGTTAATTCACAAAGGATTATTGTTATAAGGAAAAAGTTAACTATGAACATGTATAACACAAGAAATATATTACATGGATAAAGTGAGCCAAACAGGCCTACATAATTAGTCCATAGTCCCTCCCACATATCATCGTTTTACCCGTACATTTGTCTTAAAAGCGTGATAGAGAAATGTTTTCGATCCGAGCACTCTTGTCAATCTAAGCGCATCGCCTGGCTTATATATATATCCGTATTGAGAATTCCAATATAGGTACTATTCAGGGTATTTTGAGATGTATTTTTGTCGATAACCGTTCGTGAAATGGTCCTGGCCAGATCCACTGCCTTGCAGTTGATTTTTCTGCTTCGGAATGAGATCCTTAAGTGAATCTGGCCATAATAATAATAATAATAATAATAATAATAATAATAATAATAATAATAATAATAATAATAATAATAAAATAATAATGGTTTATTGGTGCTATTGCACAGAACGTGTCACAAGTCAATATAATAAAAGCGCTCTGTTACAAGAAGAAAATAAATGACAAATAATACATATAATAACAAACAGTACAGATTACACACACATAAATATAGTTAAGAGGATGACAATAAAAGTATAAAAGGTAAAATTATTACAAACTACGTTAAAATCAATAAATAAATGGCATAAGAGATAGATCCGAAATAAATATTTTATACATGGTTCGAATAAGTAGCAAAAAAAAGGAAATGTAGCTTGAAATATAACTATTGAGTATCCCTAGAGAACTTGTGATTGAGGAACTCGTCAATGGTGAAAAAAGCATCCGACACGAGCAATTTTTGCACAGCATTACTGAATTCATTTTATGCTTAGTTCCTTAAGTAAAACATTATAAAATTTTATTCCATGGTAGTTAACTAAATTCCTTGTTTTAGCAAGTCTGTGTTGTTTTGGGTACAAGTTATCTCGGTGCCGGGTATTATATGAATGAGTTTCATGGTGGCTTGTATATAGGTCAGGATTTGACTTGACATGCAAGAGGCAGCTCAATATAATATATGCGCCAGGCAAAGTCATGAAGTCATGATCTTTAGTTTGATAAACTCAGATCTGCAGGGATCTCTATATTATTTTAGATTTGCTATATATCGGATACATCTTCTCTGTAGGGCAAATACTCTGTACATGTGGGGAGAGTGGCCCCACGCCAGAAGGGCGTATGTCATTTTACTATGGAAGTACATATGGTCAACAGGACATTTCGTGAAACTGAGTGTTTTAAATTGCGAATTAAATAAATTTTGCTTATAGAGATTTGGTAACATGACTGATATGTTCATCCCAGTTCAAGGAGGAGTCGATATAGACACCAAGAAACTTCACAACCTTTGCGTGATCACCATTCTGATTATTATTTCGAAGTGTGACTGTCAAGGATTGAGATTTGTTTGAATTTAATGCTAATTTGTTAGCTATAAACCAATTCTGAATGCTAGATATACTGGCCGTCGTTTCGCTGTTGATGTTCGTAAATGAATCGTGGGCTGAGATCAGAGTGGTGTCATCAGCATAAAGAATGAGCTTACTGTTCATACTATTAAGAAGACAATTTGGTAGGTCGTTTATATAGAGTAAGAATAACAAAGGGCCAAGGACAGATCCTTGTTGCACGCCATGTAAAACTGTGCTGACTGACGATGTGCAGCTATTGTATTCGACGAGCTGTTGCCTTTGCTCTAAATAGGATTTCAGGAGGACTACAGCAGAAGGATCGATTGAGTAAGACGGTAGCTTTGAAAGAAGTACATCATGCTGTACACAATCGAAGACCTTGCTCAGATCGAAGAAATTTGCCTCTATATATTGCTTGTTTTAAAATCCATCGTGTGCAATGTCAATAAAACTGTTTATTGCAATAATGGTTGATAAGCCTGTTCTAAAGCCATATTGACGAGAATTTAGGAAATTGTTGGTTTCGAGATAATTGCTCAGTTGGTCCTTATGTATATAATTTCAAAGATTTTCGCGAAGTAGGGTACCAATGATATAGGACGGTGGTTCGAAACTTCGTCAACAGACCAGACCCGTCTTTATATATAGGAATTACCCTGGATGTTTTTAGAGCTGCGGGGAAAATATTTGATTCTAAACACATATTGATTAGCTTAGTAAGCGGGTAAATAATTACGTTTAACATCGATTTCACAATTTTACTATTAAGTTTATACCTATAAGTCGGTAGTTTTAGAGTTTTTGATAGAATTAATCGCATCCCTAACTTCATTGTATGTAACATCACGAAAAGAAAATTGATTTTTTATGCTATGATTATCCATATAGCTTAGTGGTGAAGTGTCATGTGACGGTAAGCTTTCTAAAAGGTTATTAACAACGGTGGTGAAAAATGAATTAAACTGGTTAGCGTTTAGTGTTGTGGTAATTTCTTTTTGAAAGACAATATCAATCGATCCATTGTAATTCGAACACTTTGTATACCAGTTTTCACTATGACAGTATACGAAGTTCCATAATGCCAAAAACAATAAAGCATGCCGGAAGTTCTCGATGACGTCATTCGAAGGATAGACGATTTTGGACCATACCAAATTCGAGTAATGGCGCTGATAATGCTGGCTACTAGTATGCACTCTGCAGTTCATATTGCTTATGTGTTTACCGCTGCCGATGGATGCTACAGGTACGTTTTTATTGTTAGGTATGTGTAATAAAAGTTCGAAATGATATCCATAATTGATGAAGTGCATTCAGAGTGTTTTAGTGCTTGATCGGTCGGTAACTTCAAGCTCCAAGGGGCGATGCCTTGATTGAGTCTAAGAAGTTCAATTTTCCTGTAAATGTCTAGGTACAATAGTAAACAGCCTGCATTCAACAAAATTCTTTTTTGGAATTGTTTGGGTATGAGGGATATTCTCAAAAAACTGGAATTTTATCAAGCTATTTTTGACGAAGGTATAAATGTGGCCTTGCTGCAGGAAACGTTGCTTAATCCGGGAGATCGTTTAGCTCTCCCGAATTATGATGTTATCCGAGGTGACAGATTGGACGGTCGACGTGGCGGTTTAGTAGTGTTGATTAAGCGCGGTATACGAGCCCCTTCCCACTTCAGTTGGCCCAACTATTGAAATCTTAGTTTTTTTCTTATCAAACACAAATAATAAAAATGTAGCAGGGTGTTATAGGCTTAAAATATTAACAATGAATATTTTGATAATATATAGTAGAAAAACACCAACTTTATCACTCCCCAATCAAATTTGCAGCATAAAAATAACACGTGTTGCAATTACAGCATATCAACCTATTTTCATTTCAATGCAAAATAAGTCTATAACGCGTAGGTGGCTGTGAAAAATAAAAGCCATGACAACTGTTTTTATTAATCACAGCTGTCAGAATACGTTTAAAATAGTTTTGGGTAGTTAAAGGTTTTCAAAATGGGTAGAGGAAAGGCTATTAGTGAGAAAATTCGGTTACTGATAATTAATTTTTTTAATTCTGGGAATTCAAACACATAAATTGCAACTTTGTTAGACTTATCGCGGTACAGTGTGAGAAATATTGTTAGAAGATATAACGTAACTGGTTCAGTTAATATTGAGCCACGATATGTGAAAAAAAGTGATATCACAAATGCCGACCGAAGAGCATTAAGAAGAATAATAATAAATTTTTACGTGCTCTGTGGATTGACGCTGTTGGAAGGAGAATTTGGAGGTCCACAACTCATAGAGAGGCCCACAAACTGGGATTTAGCACTTGCAAGGTAAGTTTCCTTATAAAAAAAGTGAAGTAAAAACCCTAAAGTTGCACAACTTGCTTATAGGCCAAAGAAAAGCCACTATTAACCCCACTGCAAAAGGAAAATGGCTTAGATGGGCTAAAGAACATAGACAATGGACACCTCAACAATGGTGTGCAATACAATGGAGTGATGAGGCCCGATTCGAAGTTTGTGTTGGTGACAGTCGCAGTAGAGTTATTCGCAAAAAAATGAAGCATTCCATGTTGACTGTCTGAAGAGAAAAGTGAAATTTCCAGCATCCATTATGGTCTGGGGCAGTATGTCATCAAAAGGAGTAGGAAAACTTCATTTTATTGATATAACTGTGGATACAAACAAATATTTGGCAATTTTAGAAGGATCGCTTTTGCCAGTGATGGAAGAATGTTTGACATCCGGTCAAGATTTTGTTTTTCAGCAAGATGGTGCAGCGAGCCATACCACAGGAAAGGCTATAAAATGGATGGAAGAAAATAATGTACCACTTTTGAAATGGGTTTCTAGCAGTCCAGATCTGTCACCTATTGAAACTTTGTGGCACGAGATGAAAAAGGTTCTACGTAACATCCTGCTCGTACAATTACCGAACTGAGACAGAAGCTTAAAGAAATATGGGATTGTTTTACACCAAATTTTTGCCAAAACTTGGGTTAACACTATGCCCCAAAGAATTTCAGTTGTAATAAAAAATAAAGGTGATGTTACCCAATGGTAATCTTTCAATTGTTGCTTTGTTAACTTCGCGCATTTATTCGCACATTGTTTATTTGTTCAGATGTTCTATTAGTTATAGGTCTAAGCGATTTCAAATATGTATTTTTTATGACTAAAGTGTATCTAATATGTTTTTGAGAAAATAAATTGTATTAGAAGTAAATGGTTTCGTCATGTTTAGTTTATAAAGGCATATTTTGGTACAAATCTTCAAGTGGGCCAACTGAAGTGGAAAGGGGCTTGTAGACTGTTTTAGAAGCACTAATGTGGAGATGCATAGCATCGAAGCAGCTTCTGTCGTGGTCAATATGGCGGGAGGTGTCTCGTTGAAGAACACATCGGTGTATGTCAGGTGTGGTGCCAGGCTACAAGAGGCGGATCTGGAGGTCCTTTTGGACTACTCGGGTCCGCTTATTGTGGCAGGGGACTTCAACTGCAAACATCGGGCATGGAATTCTAGGTTGAATTCCACTAGTGGGATTCGATTGTACAACCATGTAATGCGAAATGGGTACCTTATACATAGCACTGAAGACCCGACACATCATCCATTCAATCATCTTCAGGCACCAGATGTAATCGACTTCGCGATATCTAAAACTAGTTTAGTTCACCGTGTACCAAGTCAAAATGCCTAGGCTTCTCCTCTTAAACTAAACACTTCTGTTTTCCTTTGCTCTTCTCTATTTTTCTTCTCTCAGACAAACAAATGACGAGTAGTAGAAGTTCAATATCGTTAACCTAGAGCAGAGATTATGTAAACCAGAAGCTAGACTCAGGCAAATTTCCCAGTGCAATATTCACGCCGCCAGATAAGCGATGGGTTACGAAAGGTAACGCGCACCGCATTTACAGCGTCAAGCACTCCGTACAGGTTCGGACTTATCGGTTCCTTCCAAAAATAAATTTCCGATAGAGGTTCGTAGAATCATTCATAGCAAACCCGATCAGAGCTGCTCCCAGCTAGGCAAGATCAAATCATTAATTTGTATGGATGACTATTTAATGGTAATCTGATAGTCAGAACATGCTTGTAGGATACAAGCAAACAATTTAGTAAAACGATCGACTTGCTACCGACGAGAGTTAAGCAGTTTATACAATGCATGAGGCACAATACATCACCAAGACTATAAAACGTATATTGAGAGGTGCTAACTCACTTTATTGAAGTGTGATAACTTATTTCGGTACAGCAGCTCTGAACCGAATAAAAAGAGCGAAAAAACACAGTGCCGACAAAATCCTGCATAAATAAGTTATACAGCAGAACAACCGTATCGCGTCGGTGATTGGTGGTAATCAAGTGAAACAATGAAAAATAGGGATACTCATTAAGGCAAGACATTCCACAGAACTTCAGTTTTACCCTCCTATTCAGAGAACTATTTGAATGATCATAACAGCCAAACTTTCAAGTTTCCATTTTTGTCAGTCTGTGACATCTACTTCCATCAATAGCCACACTAAGAAATCACTGAATGAGTAAAGAAATTGAAGGCATACCTGCCATCATGAGGAGCCAGCGCATAAGGAATCCCACTTTACCCTCGTAGGATACTCCACATTAAACTTGCGGTTAAAACGATACTTAGAGATCACCCATACTCAGATAGATAGGACCTCCCCTTGCAATTCGACTAAGATGGCAGTGTGACCTTTGACAGGGTTCATGGTGGTCCAAATGCCATCACTTCTCAGTCGATGCGCGACTAGAACCAGTGCACCACATTGGGTTTAAGCTCCCATCTCACTTTGTCAACCGTCTCTAAGCCCACAATGAAATGCGAGACTTGTTGCACAATGTTTTGTACTCAACATGCTCTTTCCAATTCAGTCTACAGTCCAAGATAAAAATCTATTTGAACTATTTCGTGATTCCTCAAAACTAGATGAGAAATACGTGCTAAATTCATTGCAGATGAAGCTATTGGTATATCTCTTGCGACTTTTAATCAGTATGAGAAAGAATATCGTAAAATGTCGTGTTGCGTGGAATTTCTCATACGTAGCTTAATGTGCAATCAGTCTTTAATATACAGGGTGTTCCTTAATGATGATGTATTCTTACAAAATCTCGGGATGTTGAAGTTTTAAGAAAAAAATGGAAATCAATTAATATTTTCAGAACCGCTTTAGATACTCCACTGATATTCAGTACGTACTGAAAGTTAATAAAGTTGCAGATTTTTCAATGCACAAATAATTTTCAGCTTTAATAGTGGCGTGCATACGGGTATTGACTACAATATTTTTTAAGAAAAAAGTAGTACGCCAATGGTTTTTTGCCAAACAAAAATTATTTTTTAATTCTCCGTTCAATTCAAAACAAATGATCTGTCTTGAATTGTTTTCCTTTAATACGCCATTTTTGAGTAAAAAAATGAAAACCGTTCTATTGTCTAACTTGTAAAATTATTATTAATTTAATTGGAAAAATTAAATACATTAGGGGTAATGAACAGCAACAACTGACACCATCAACATAACATTAAAACCAACGAAATGATTACAAAAATTGTTGAAAATGGCCCCCTTCACTTAGTATGCATGCTTCCGCTCCCCTTCACATGGAATTGCGCACTCGTTGAAATATCCCTGGAGTGTTTTTTATTCTATCACAAGCTGCAACTATTCTTTCTCTTAATTCCTCTACAGTGTTAATGTGACTTGTGTACACTAGTGTCTTAAGATAGCCCCACAAAAAGAAATCTAAACTGTTGACGTTGGTGGCCATTCCTGGGGTCCACCGCGGTTTATCCAACGATTTGGATAAGCAGTTTGTAAATACTTACGAACCGCTACACTGAAGTGCATGTACCACATATTGTTTCTTATTACTAACGGCAGCAAAGTTGTTAAAGAAAATTGATATGTCTGTCCGTCAAGTCGTCCGGCAAGAAGAATGGGCCAATAAAGTGGTCCAATAATTCCTGCCCATTCGTTAACCAAAAATTGGTGTTGGAAATGGGTTTCAGTATAGGGATTTTCTTCTGCCCACAAATGATTATTGTGGAAAATCTGAATGGCATTTCGAGAAAAATTAGCTTCGTCCGTGAACAGAATCATTGATTCAAGTTGCGGATCTTGTGTAATTTTTTGAAGAAACCACTGACAAAAGGTCACACGCCTTGGAAAATCAATGGGAAGCAATGCCTGTACTCTTAAAATATGGTAAGGGTATAACAAAAAAAACACAAAAATTCTCCAAACAATTTGATGGCATATCTATACTAAATTATTGTAATATCGTATACTATACTTGTTTAGACAATTTCACTAAAAACGTTATTCAAGTTATTCAAAACAATTGTATACGATTCATTTTTGGCTTACGTAAATTTGATCATGTATCGGCGAAATATCCCGTTCTAAACTGGTTAAAAATTAATGACATGGTCAAGTATCACTATTCAGTTTTTGTTCACAAATTGCTGCTCACGTCTAAACCTTATTACTTGAAGGAAAAAATTTCATTTAATAATGATGTTCACTGTAGAACTCTCAGAGAAAATAATATTAGAATACCCCTGCATACGTCTACACTTTTTAAACGCAGTTTTTCTTACAATGTTGCTATTATTTATAATGACCTTCCTAAAGTATATAAAGAATTTTCATTACCTGTCTTTCGACAGAAAGTTAAAACATTATTACTCAACCCTCCAAACATATAATTTACGTAATTATTCATTTCTTTTTTATTCCATCTTTAATTCAGATTAATAATTTTTTGGTGCATTTGGGTTTGGAAAGTATGCCTTTTTCTCTTTTTTTTAAAATTTTACTTTCGATGTAATGAACCAAATCTGTTTGTGGATAGTGTATTCTTTTGAACATCTGCTAGAGACTATATGGTTAAGTGTAAGAGTAGCAGCATGCTAAACTTCGCCATATAAGTCTGACATTTGGCTATACTACATGTAATTGTGCATAAATAAAGACGTCTATTATTATTATTATTATTATTATTAAATATTTAAGTGTCTAGCGATCTTCCTAGTACTCGTTTCAGGATGTTCTTCGACTTCGTGCAGCACTGCTTCCTCAGTTTCAGATGTTCTCACACTTAGAGGTCTACCTTCAGATGTTCCTTTTCGGACAGAACCAGTTTCAACAAGACGACGATGAATGTTAGAAAAGGTTCGACTATCTGGCAAAGCACGATCGGGATATCTGTGGTAATAAATCCGTCTGGCTTGCTCACCATTACCGTCGGCAATATACGTAATGCATTTCCGCCATTTCTGCATTTGAATAATTCACCATTATTAACAAGATTGTAAAAACTAAATAATTAAAAAGATATCACAGCGAATATGAATAACAGAGACTTGTCAGATGTCGAAAGCCAGTGACATATTCCAGAGCAACTAGATATTTATTGTTAAGTGGCATTCTTCAATTATTACATTGATTTTCTCATTTACTCAAAAATGGCGCATCGAAGGAAAACAATTCAGGAGAGATCATTTGTTTTAAAGTGAACGGGGAATTCAAAAATAATTTTTATTTGTAAAAAAACTATTAGCGTACCACTCTTTCTTAAAAAATATCGAAGTCAATACCCGTACGCACGTCACTGTTAAAGCTAAAAAATATGTTTGCATTGAAAAATATGCAACTTTATTAAATTTCACTACGTACTAAATATCAGTGGAATATCTGAAGTAGTTCTGAAAATATTAATTAATTTCCATTTTTTCCCTAAAACTTCAACACCCCGAGTTTTTGTAAGGAAACATGTTTGGACCATGGTTTATAAAGCAAACTAACATTTTTTTTTGTAGATTCACACCCTTAAATATTGGCATATCATTAAAGAAAACCCTGTATTTGTATCGACCCTCCGAACACCCTGTATATGATGTAGACCATCTTGTATGCGAAAAAGGTCGATCTGTGATACTTGACATCAGTTCGCCTTTTCCCTTTTCATTCATTTCAAGGCGCATTGCTCGCTCTATAACCAGTTCTTTATAAAAGGACTAATAATTTTATTTACTTGACGAGATAGTGTCAACAGCCCATATTCAGCATCGTGTGGGCCTTGCGTCTAGAGGCAATCTACTAAAAACACGGTCAATTCAGCTGATAACATCAGAACATCATTCAACAAATCTGTTTATAAATTAAGCTCCACTTATATTATTAACAGGCGATTACAATAGTTGTTACATAAACGCGGCTTAAGATGCAATGCGAATTTTATTGGAATAAATTGTGGGATAAACTGACGATTTAAAAGGTTGTCCTTACGTTAATCGTTTGTTTTCCTTATCAAGATGGAAGGGGATCAGGAAAATTGTACATCCTACTTTCCTATAGTGTAACTCTGATTTTTTTGTTTATGCTTGGATAGATTATGAGATGGCCAGTGCACTTGGCCCTGAAATTGACATTCGAATGCTTCAGACCCTGTTTCTCACATTCCATAGCAGGAACTAGTTACAGTGTTTATGATTTGTGCCAACATTTAAGATTCATTTCAATATTTTTTATATTTTTCGACTATTTTGTTCACTGCAAACGAAACTGTATTTTCAAAATTACAAATATTACAAAATAAAGCTATGAGAATCATCTTAAATAAAAATAAATATACTAGAATAAATGTTATGATGACAGAACTTGGATGGTTAAATATTTCATTTACAAAAATGCAGTAGCAATATAACAAAAAAATCAGTATTTCAAAAAGGATTGTACAAATTTAACAAATTCAGTAAGGATATCAAGATGTGTGCCAGTTTCAAGATGTTCAAAGGGAAATGAAAAAGTATTTCATGGAAAAACCGTATTCATAGTAGAGAGATTTTGTATAAAAATATGTAGACTCGTGATATACTGTGTAATATTGATATTGTATCGTTAATGCTGAATAAATGTAGAACAAGCAAACAAACAATTCAATTGAATACCTTAATCCCTCATAAATCATCCCTAACTGCGGTCAAGTGTGCAAGGTGCACGTGGACTGCTGTCTTTTAGGAAAGAAATAGTGGCGATTAGCTACCGCTAGAAAATACTAGGCACATAATTGGTACAGCGCTTGAAATCTGCTACTGTTCTGTAAATCGAGAACCACTTAGAACACAGAACAGAAAGTACTGCTGCCATAAGGTACCCGTTCAGGCCCGGATTTTATGTTGAACGTTGTACCATTCAGTGCATATCTAATTTCGTAGAATAAGTGAGTAATTTCTTACATTATTTGGCTTAGGAAAACGAAGTACATCGATTTCAACTTCTAAAAGCGTGAGATGGATATATAAGTCCAATTTAAAAAAAAACATATTTTTTTTATTATTAACATAAGTAGTGAAAACTCTATCGGCCGTGATGTGACGTCGTACAAATTGTAAACAGAGAAACGTCATCCGTATGCCACTCGTGGACTAACGTTGTCTAATTTATCTATTTCTAAAAAACTCAACGTAAAAAGTTATCGTTTTCTCGTTCTCTACACGAGGAGGCTTTTTCCAGTTCTACCAACCTTAGGCAGTTCAAAAATCGGATTAACATTTTTTGTTTCTTGGGTAAAGAAAACATTCAAAATAGTGTGACGGACATACTGAAGGCGATACCAGACTTCCATTGCTGCTACCAAGACAGGGAACAATGTCTTTATCAGTGTTAAGCTGCCCAAGGGAACTTTGATAATATTGGTGTTTGAAAATGATAAAAACCTTGGTGAAGAACAAAACAGTCTCATTATTTTTCTGTCTTACCTTGTATACTTCCGAGAGAAGGTATTTTATGACCCAAGTTTATAGGAACTTTTTAATTTGTTTCTACCCTAAAAATATACTGCTACTGTTTTTTGAATCATCATGATGCCTGGAGAATCCCTTAGGTGTTATTCTATATCTGTTGTTTATTTGTTGTACTTCTGTATTCTTTTTTTGTTATAGATGTGAAATTCCCGAATGCGACTCGTCCAGCCCTGCTTACGAGCCCTCTTGGTTACCCAATGCCGTACCCTACCAGAATACCGGACCTACCAAGTGTCAGCAGTACTTCTACAACTCAAGTGAACCTCACAATGGTACTTGCTCTTTCAAAGATTTCGATAGAAGCATGATAGTTTCCTGCAATTCATTTGTATATAAAACTGAAGAGCGGAGTATAGTACAAGAAGTAAGTAAAGTTTGTTTATAACCATTCAATACGTTAATGAAAGTTTGAATGTTACCACATACAATAAGGTCAAAGCTGAGCTGAGCTATGCACTAATATATTAGTACATGCGTTTTATTGCTCATCAAATGACAAAAAATAAATAAATATAAGCTATAACAGACGAACTGTTCAGCTTTTAGCATGAGTAAATCATTTCCAGATTATTTCATGACCAATACCAGCCGCTATTTCTGCTTCAATTGATATTATCCTTTAGTATTCTCTGTTGGCTCATCCTGGTTCTCGAGTAGGTCTTCATCAACTTTGAGAGCTTTGAAAAGTTTCTTCCAATAGAAGCTGTACCGACTGCAAATGTGAGCATTATTTCAATTGTTATGTTAGCACTTGGATATAGTTCTTCCAAATCATTTTCTAAAATTTTCTCGATAAATTGTCTTGCGTCGACGACAGAATCTAGCGAATTGTGTTTTAAAAGCTGGAGATTTTCATATAGTGTACTTCGGAAGGCTGTATGTCAGTTATTTCAGCTTTTCAAAGTATTGTACTTAAGTCGACAAGTTCCACCTTTGATATGGATTTCGAGGAAACATGTCCTCTTGAAATTATGACGTTGATTCGAGATCACAGATACTTGAAATGAGGTAATATCATTTCAAAGGAATAGGCTTTAGAGTTTTAGAAACAAAGCATATCATTGTCATGATCCTCAATTCTATTGGGTGGAACGCATTTCTTTTAGTGCGTATGCAAATTTCTCATGGCCATTTTAGCTTAGTCATTTTCGTAACACACTAAACTTTATTTATTTTTGGTTTCTAGTTGTCTTATTTTGTTATATGTTTAGGCAGTTTTGTAGTTGTAGTTTGAATAGTGAAGGAACTATATGTTGGGTTAAACAGAAACTATTTTCTTCTGAAAAAAGTTATTGTTAATAACTACACAATGATAACGACATTGACCTTTACAGATCGTTGGCCAAAAGCTCCTTATCCATTCAAAACAAAAAAAAAACAGCTATTTATAGATACATCAATGTTTATCTTCACGATATTTGCCTACCTAAACAGAAATAAGTGACGAATTGGCTATAGTTTCTTCAAGATGGCGTCTTTGGATTCCATTTTCTTTTAACCAAAATTGCCTAATGGGCAAAAATAGGATTTTTTTATAAGTTTCTTGTAAAATTCCAGGTAACACGAAATATTCATCATATTGTTGATGGATGCATATCCGACAGTCCATGTTATATAATAATTTTCAATTTAAGAAAATATGATCATATTAGTTCTAGTTTCGAACAGCTGAATTGGTTCAATGTTGCAAAGTGTATAAATTTTATTTTTGATAAATAAACTAATATCTCGTGAGTATATCCACTCACAGGATATTCGGTTCACTGACCTTTAAGTGTCCCTCTTCACAAAACTTCATTATTTCATTAATGCTTTACCTATAATGCGATCAAGCCATATAATGCATTACTATCGACTGCATACCTTATTTAACTCCCAGTATATAGATCATCTATACTTTCTCATATTTCTGCATATTATATAAAATTTGTATAGTTCTTTTGTTCGCACATGTGCACGCGGTATTTGCTTTGTAATTTTCGCCTAAATTTTGGAAGAGTATTTTGTTAAAGTTCGTCTCAATATATAGCTAAACTTCGCAGTAAATAAAATCCGTTTATTATTATTTAGGCATTAGAATTAAAATTGTACGTACGTATATATGTTGGTTTGCAGGTCTATAGTTTTTCTGTGTTACGCAAATGCCGAAAGTACAGTCTGCGAAAATCAATCAGGCCAAGAACCAAGGCTAAAAATTCAGTAAACTAAGCCTGAAATACTCTTCGGGGTCTCACAGCATAAGGTTTAAACTTTCACTTAGATACTTTGTAGCCATACAAATAATACTGCATAATGAAGTTTATAAGCACTGAAAATTTCGATTTCAGGCATTGTCATGCATTGAATCCCTATTACTGGAAAATAGATACGTTAGTAAAAACATTTTCCTGCAATTCGGCTGACCGTTTTCGATTTAATGCTTAAACAAGAATAAAAAATTCAATGCTTAAAGCTCTAAGTCCAGGTTGAAGTTCAAACTTCCTGTTACGAGATCTTTAGAGTTATTTAGTTATTTTAGGCTCAGTTTATTTTTATGTAATTTTTAATCTTGTTTGGTAGATCAAGATTGGCGAACTTTAGATTTCTGCAGGCTGTACATGGGATTCTAGATTACGTGGTTATCTGTCACAACCCTGTTTGATAGATTTTTTCAACAAGCGACTTTGTTCTACTGGACTATTTCTGAGGTGGAAATGTTACGGAAGAATCCCATTATTCGGGTTCATTAAAAGTTACAGCAAAAATACGTTTGAATGGATACTTTGTGGTTCAGGAAATCCATAAACAGTTTGAGAAAAACAACTATTAAACTTCACAGATGTAATGAAGCTCTGATGTAAGGTCATAACGCTTGACATAATATTTTTATCAAGGTGGATACTTCATTTTCTTCACTTTAACGTGCTGATACTATGTAGGTTAATCTAATCTAGTGTATCGCGTTTTTCAACTTAAAGACTTATTTCAATAAAGTACATGAGCTGATTTATATCTATCATTATTACAACAATATTTTTCACTTACCTTGGACGAGTTTTAAAATAGTTTTATATTAATATTCTGTATTTCTCTGAAAAACTTCCATGCTCGAGTAGTTTTAAATTGGCAAAATTATTGTTTTGCAATGCTATATGTTCCTAATCTTATCTAAATTCCGGGTCAAATACAACGGTTTTGAATTGGGAATTTAAATAACCAGTCAGCTGGGTAAGAAATCCGTTGAGCCAAGAACTTTGCAAATAAAGCATTGTTCAGTTACTCAATTAAGAGCGTAGATGTTCTAGTTTACCAATGAGAAGTATTGACGCAGCTTTGCGAGAAAGAATCTTTAGTCTTTTTATTCGCCTTGTATGCCAATGAAGCGCAATGTAAGCTTGAGTTGTCTTCAATACATGAACCCTTTTCCAATTATGTTATTTTTTCTAATATATAAAAATAAAGTTTCCACATTTTTTTCAGGCACAAGGAATTTTTTATTTGAAAATACGAATACACCATTGGAAACGCAGATATTTAAGCTATTAGTATGCATAGTCGCCATTTTTTCTGCGCATTTTTTTTTAACGCTTGATCCACGTTTGTGCTCCCGCCTCAAGGAAAACCGCCGCCGGCCCGTTTAGAAAATTTGTAACTGCTTCTTGCAAGTCCTCGCCGGTCTCGAACTGTCGACCGCCTAGGTGCTCCTTCAATTTCGGAAACAGATGGACATCTCTAGGTGCTATGTCAGGGCTATAAGGCTGGCTTCCCAACCAAATCGCTCGAGTTCGATTTTAGATTGCTGTCTCAGCTTTTTCAGAAGCCTCCGGAATTTCTACCTCTAGTTTCCGGATTCGAGCAAGATTTGCTCAATCTTCGTCTGAACTTCCTCGGAGATCGACGGCCTCCCGCTCCGTTGTTCATCGTGGATGCCTTCTCAGATATATTACTCCACAATCTCGATACTACAGGAACAAAGAAGCGGTCGTATCGGCCAGTTCTAAGGAACAAAGCCCAAAGGGTCCAGAGACTCTCCTTTAGTGGAGAGTCATCGATCAGTCGGACAGCCAGCCCTTCTCTGAACAGCATCGAGTCTGGACAATGTTGTCGGGGTGGAACTACCCCAAACATGTGAGCAGTACTCCAGGCTAGGTCTTATCTAGGCAACGTACAGATTGAAGGGCTCGTGCAAAGAAGAGTACTTTTTAGTTCTAAACGAATAGCCTGGCTTTTTCCCAGCAGCTGCCGCTATTGACGAAAAGTGTTCGTGCCAGATTGTCGTCGGTGATTTGGACTACGACCAGGCGAAATGAACGGCTCTTTGGATGGAAAGTCTGTTCCACGAATACGAGGTCTCCGCCTGGGGTCTGATTCCAATTGGAATTTGACCGTTGAAATGTTTGCGATGGCGCCTTGCTCATATCCACTATGATAACTTTGACGTTCTGTCATAATAATTTGACTATAAAAGATCGAAAGAATTTATTTAGAATCAGTCTAAATGTACTGCACTGTAGAGGCCGAACCTGCTTTTCTCGGCAACTTCCTCATAAACATCGCTCAATTTGTATGCCAATTATAGTACAGGCGAGCCGTCAAGGTCTAGGCCACTTGACGCGCTGCGTCTCAACTGTCGTTAGAAATCGCGAAACAGGTCAAACTGGGCCAAAGACATCCGGCATGCGCGGTATTCGCACTTACGTTCCACAGAGAGACTAATCATCAATGCAAATTGCAGACTATATGACATTTTAAAAACTCGTTTCATCTACAGTATGGCCCTTCCTCCGACAATGCTGGAGATATCGGTGCAGCTTTTATGCCTTTGAGGAATGGAAGGTCGACGCCCCATGTTGGTATAAAGTTGATTGGTTGCCTTGTGGATACTATTTTTAAATTCATGTGTAAAACACAATTTTCGGAAGCAGATTCGAGGGACGCAAGAAAAGAAATCTACCTAGACGTAAAGCATAAGACATCATTTTTTTGATAATTTTATCTTTCCATATAATCAATGCACCTGCGCATTTTTTCCTCCAGTGAACTTATACACTTATAAAAAGTGTTTTCTCTTGACTCTTAAAAAAGTCGAGACTGTGTCCTCGAAGATTTGTATTTAGTAAAAGAGATGAAAGTCAGACGGAGCCAAGTCCGGACAATAGGGAGGATCTATCTCAACGAAGCTGCACTTCTGCATTGATTGAGAAATCGGTTCTGGTTAATTGTTTTACATACATTTTTCAACGTGTTTACATAGACGTCCGCATTTATTCTTGTCCCTTTTAGCATATATTCGACGAAAATGATGCCCCTGATGTCCCAAAAAACTGTTGCTATCAATTTTCCAGCAGTGGGTTGCGTCCATGCCTTTTTGGAGGGTGGAAACCCTTTATGAACCCACCGCTTGAATTCTGATTTTGTTTCGGGATCCAGATGAGTTACCCAAGTACCGTCCAAGTCTCGTTGCCTATCACAATTTGTTCCAAAAAGTCAGAATCGTTGGCCAAAAAGTTTCCAAATTACTTTCTGAAATTTCCAGCCTTTGCAATTTTTGTTCAGGTCTCACCAGTCGTAAGACCCACCGGGATAACACCTAACTCATGATCAAATTGTCGTTGGTTATCATGCTGGGTATCGATAGATTCAATGCCAGACTAATGGTAGAGACCTCCACACGATGAGTTTCGAGAACCGTGTCTTCAACTTTTTGAGTCATTTCATCATTTGTTGCTATTTTGGGTTTTCTTACTTCTGGGATCGTCTTCTAAGGATTCGCATCCACTGTTTCGACCAAAATTTTATTATGTAATATGATGGTGTATCATCCCCATAGACGGCAACCATTCTCTCAAGAATTGTTTCCGGCTGATGGCCCTTTTTTCAGAAATTTTATGACACTGCGATACTTTAAATTTAAGTTACTCATTTTTTCTCACAATTGCTATCGATATTTTTGACTGAATGTATAAAAACTATATTTGTTTGGAATCAGAAAAGTAGGAACTAACATTTTCCCTGAACATATACTAGGTGTTCCATTTAAAAAAATACAACTTCGATAGGACTTTGCTAAGACGCCAAGAGAATACAAAACAGAAATATTCAATGAAAAGATTCTTATTAGAACCTATAACTTTCACATATAACTTTTTGGAAAGTTATATAAAAAAATTTAGAGGGAAGGATGAATTTATGGTCCTGTACATGTCATACAACATCCACAAAACAATTTCAAAATTTTTCTCGATTACAATACTTCCTCGCCAGTGGCATAGGAAGTAAAAAATCAAGTGACATTCTTTCGCGTGACGCCTTTTTATTGTTAAGACGCCTTGCCAAATATGTCCTTTCCTTAAGCAAGAAGCCAGGCTTATTTGATTTGAGGCCACAGTGTTGCCTTGCATAGTCGATAACTTCAAGGCCTTTTTATTTCACTATCTTCCTTGAGCAACGAAGTGTACATTTTTCAATCTAATATTTTGTATTTTCAATTTCCAGTACGATTTACAATGTGACAACAATCTTTGGAAGCTGTCTATGGTGGGATCAGTAAACAGTTTAGGACAATTTTTCGGGCTGTTTTTGGGAGGGCTGATTTCAGACAAGTAAGTACTAGACTATTGGTATAAGTAGGTATCCTAACAAGACGCCAAGAGTAAAGTTTGGTATACATCTGAAGGCAGTGATGGGCACATTGTATACATGTAAAATACACCTTTGATACTGCTTGATATTCATGTAGACAATGTATGCAATGAATACAAGGTATGCAATGTATACAATGTATACGATGTATGTATATTCTAGTCTATTGATTTTCATAATTTTTAGCGGGCTTTGAGTGTATGCCTAATCTAAGTATGCATGGTAACTGGTGAGCAGTATTTTGTGAGACACTGTATTTCTCTGATTACGCATCAGATAAATAGCTTTTGTTAAAGATTTGGTAATAGGATTTACATGCTTGTCGCAACTCAAAGTAGAATCATCGTATACCCCAAGAAACAAAGAACTTATTACAATGTTCTAGGTATGGGAGGAAAGTACTTCTAATCTGGGGCATGGTACTTTGCGCAGTTTGTGGAATAGTACGAGCTTTCATGCCTACATACGAATGGTTCCTGGTGTTTGAGTTCCTAGACGCTGCATTTGGAGCAGGCACTTATATATGCGGATTTATCTTAGGTACGTCAGGATAATAACAACTTTTCTTTTTAAATTATTCGAACGCCATATCAACAGTATTAGACATTTTCTCGTTGCTTGCTTTTTTAAGCTCGTTTTTTATTAGTTCTTTCCTAATTCGCCAAATATGGCAGACCAGACAGGCAGAGCAACCATACTCAGAGGCAATGCCTTCCAAATATGCCTTGAGTAAACTTACACATTATAAGCAAACTTTGTCATAACTGTCTTACGAGCAACAATATCTTTTCGGCAAGCTTCCTAGAATAGGATGCTGTGATTATGATAAACAATATTTATCTTTTCGGAATGCCGAATGTGAGCTTCCTATACATTAAATATTTAATTTGCAGGTGTGGAATTAGTTGGTCCCAAAAAACGAGTTCTAACTGGTATCCTATCCAGTTCATGTTATACCTTTGGAGAGATATTCACTGCGGCCGCTGCGTGGGTTGTGCAAAATTGGAGGTAATATACTTACAGTGTCTACCGTGTTTTTATACTCTTACCGGGTGTCCCAATGAAAATAGAAAGTAGTTTTATGAGGAAACGGGAAAGATATCAAACATCTGTTTTCGTGGCAACCTTGATATGTTACTAGTGTATAACTAGTGTATAACATATGGTTTCGATTGTAAATTGTTTAGATATTTGGTCAAACGTCTGAAAAATTGCCCAGCTTTGATCTGGAAAAAGCACTTTCTATTTTTACAAAACGCAAAATAACCCTTTTCTCAAAAATTTCAAATGGAAGACCCTGTACATCGTTACACGGTTTATTTGGTGAATCTTTATTTTGATGTGATGTGGTGAGGCACTGTCATGTTTGTACCACAAATTTTTCCTAGTTGTTAAATTTACGTTCCTTAGTAAAATAGGTTACCCAAGTTGGCGAAACAACGTGGTTGCGGAAATATACTGACCTGAGATCAAACATATGGAAATCAACAGAACTGCTTGGAATGTATCTACTATATTAATTTCATAATGAGTTAAGATGCCTTGTGCGAGAAAAAAAATCATTGTTTTCAAGGAAGGTCTGATTTTAAATCTAATTGTGGAATATATTTTTTTCTTTTGGAATTTATAGTAATAACCCGAAGACTGTTGGGAAAAATTCGTATGAATCTTATATAAAAAGAGATCTCAAGAAAAGCTATTTAATAATGCAGAAATATACAGGGTGTTCCATATGAAATTTATGAGAAAAGGTACATTTTGTGTTTTGAGATACCCTGTATAAACAGAGGGATATTTTAGCATTTTTTCCAGATCAGCTAAGTTCGATGTTATTAAAGATTTTGAGAACTAAAATTTATCTTATATCTTCAAAAATGACGAAGCTGCGGGCCGTCAAAGTTGGGCATTTTTTCAGACATCTCATTAAATATCTAAACAATTGACAATCAAAACGGTATGTTATATGGTATCAAACTTCTTGTTTCCAGAATCTCTATCCAAATATCCTATTTAAAAAAAAACATGTTTGAACGAAGTTAAGGAATGAACACATTAAAATACAATATCAAGATAAAAATAAATAATATTCCTAGTTAGGCGGAAAGATGAAAGCAACTACATCTATTATAAGACAGTTGCCGGAATATCCTTTAATTTTTGGAGAGCAAAAAGTGTTGCGCTTATATAGCAATACCTGTCCTAAATTAAATATTGTAAGATGGGTGAATTTTGGACAAAGACTTCAAACATGTGAACTTTGAAACCAATTAAGTGCTAACATAAAAAGGAAACTGTTGGAGGTTTAAGCTACATACAACTTGAAATTTGTGTTATTTTTCGGAGCTGATCCTTTTACATTTGAACTCTTCAAGGTAATGTTTTCCCTTCTCGTTCATAGAAAAAAATAAAACCATCCAGAATATACCTATTTGAGGAAAAATCTTGATAATCCGACTAAATAAAATTTTTGGACACTACTCCATATGCGTCAAAGTTCGCAATAAATCAAGATGTTTAAAATTAGGATAGGTACCTTTTCTGCTTATTTTGGTTGTGATAATGCTAATATTGTGTCTCTTGTAGGCATCTCATCTTCATATTGTATTCACCAATTTTCGTCATCATCTCATACATATGGCTGGTACCCGAATCTGTCCGATGGAACCTGAGCAAAGGCAGAGTAGAGGAAGCCAAAGCAATTCTTCGCAAAGCTGCGAAGGTGAATGGCAAAGAACTATCTGAGAATACACTGGAGAAGCTTTCTTTGATTGAGCTGGACGAAGACAAGACAGAGAAAGATTCGTTTGGAAAGGCTCTCCTAGGTAAAAAACAAATCTAAATGTCTTTGCTGAGAAATAATAAATAAAATATTAGCAACAAAATACAAAAAAACTGATACCTAAATTTTAATACACTTATAAAACGACTTGTTGTGTGTAACTGTGTGATTATTCATGGTAAAACGGTAATGATGAACCTGGCAACTGACAGCAGTAGCAACTGGAGCTTATGTCAAACTGTTTCTTCCAGGTTCTGTAACCATAACCATGAGACTGATAAATTGCTGCATCTGTTGGAGTACCTGCACCTTCCTCTTCTACGGCCTCACTTTGACCTCAGTGAGCATAGCTGCTGGTAACAGTTACCTTGACTTCATTTTAACCTCGCTAATAGAGCTACCAGCCTATCTTTGCTGCAATTTCATGCTCCAGCTCTTCGGAAGGAGATGGTCGATTAGCTTATCGTACCTTTTGACTGGTTTTGCTTGTGCTGCCCATGTATTTGTACCACAAGGTAAGAATTGAAAAATCCAGTTTTCACTTGAAATTATTGTGACCAGGCTAGTTGACACTTCTTTTAAGTAGGTCTTATATAGCTAATGGCGTATGACCTAGCAGTTTTGGCACACATATTAATCGGATTTTTTTTACGGGACTGAATTTGATATCTTAAGTCATTTCTGGAACTAAAGTTTCAGTTCTTATGTTTGATATATGCGTTACTAGGAAAATTCACTTATTTTAACAAGAACTATACTCCGTGTAAAGGGAAATGTCCCAATTTCTAGATCATACTGTGTATTTGATTGTTTTTTTTTAGTTAGGTGATTTTTCTCATAAATATAATTTCTAGACAGCCACGTTGGAACGTTGGCGATCTACCTCATTGGCAAGTTTGGTGCCACTGCGGCATTCACTAATCTGTACGTGATCACTAGTGAAATGTTCCCCACAAAGATGAGGCATTCGTTCATGGGTACCTGTTCCACGTTTGGCAGGCTGGGAAATATGATCGCGCCTCAGACCCATCTCCTGGTAAGTTAAATAATATAGTCCCATTACAAATTGACCGCCCTCTTAACTTTTTTGCATGACATTCTAAAAGAAAATTTATATATAAGTTTTTCAGGCAATGTCTATTTCATATACAAGGTGTCGCAGAAAGGTGCTATGAAATAAAGAAGTATTTTTTTAAATAGTACACCCTGTGTGTTTTCATTCAAAATGATAGTCGCTTTTTATGATTCCAAACATATATACTTCATTCTGATCATTACTTGTTATTAGCCAAGCTCGAATCTGCTGGCTTGTCAGTTCCTTTACTGCTTCTCATAAAGTCACATATCCTGGAGCATGTAATCTAGAATATGGCAGCTATCAATCTAAGACTTATACTGCAATATATGGTGTACCTCAGGGGTCCAATTTGGGACCTTTGCCGCTTATGATCTTCATCAATGACTTATTTCTGTATCTGCCATGCATGCGTCTACTTTATGCTGATGATTTGAAAATGGCTGTTATAATTATGGATTTATTTGGGAATTATAAATAAATAAATTATGCTTATTTTCGTTACTTTAGTCAAAAACTCAAATTATATGTCACTGAATCACATAAAACCAGCCCTATAACCATACGACTGCGATCTTTTCCAGGCCAGTATATGGACTCCCCTTCCAATGCTCAGCTTTGCAGTAACGGCACTGATTGCTGCATTCTTGACACTTCTGTTTCCTGAAACTTCGAATATTAAACTGCCAGATACCATTGAAGAAGCCGAAATGATAGGGAAAACTCCACTGAAGGTTCTTCCCGAGAAATTCAATACCGTATGAGGAAGGTAGAAATGAATACGTATAAAATGCTTTTCTGTGATTTAGAATTAAGATAGTCATGAGGAATGTCTCTGATGAGTTATAGTTTAACACTTAACTCTCTTAAGTTTAAATGGATTAAATATTTTTATTCTATTATAAAATTCTACAAAATTCTTTTCTTTCATATGAAGAACTACATTCAGTATGATACTTTATTGGTCTGTTAACTAACTACAGAATTCAAGTCTGAATACCTACTAACTCTATTTAGATACTAGTACTTTGTATCATTTAAAAAAGGTATTACTATTTATTATATGTTTAGCAACTAGCAGTAGTATTTAATTTAATTTCATTGTATTATGAATATCAACGCCCCCGCAAAGTCTCCGATCTTTTTTCCTTGGATGACATGATGACAAAGACACATCTTCAGTATTATATGACTGACACAATATTGTATTTCTTCATAAACTTCATGCTTAAATGGACGATATGTATTACATTTACTAATTTGATAGCTCACTAAGTGCGCTTGTCAATAAAGTAGAATGTTTATTTTCTAGCATCGTATCTCTTATTTCATATTAGATCACAATAAAAACAATTTTCAGAAATTTTACATTTTATTTTTAAATACCTCGTAATCGTAAAATATTGAAAACTCAGTCCATCATCTGCGTTTAATTTTTGATAAAGCCGATGATTCAAATTTTCGCTACCTTTAGCTAATTTGTGATACACTTTTGAAGAAATTGAGAATCTTGAAAAATTGTCAATAGCATGCAATATACGTAAAACTTTATTTATTTTTTCTCAAAATAATATCAATTTGCAAACAAGAACAAAACAAGATTAACACCCTTTTAATAAACGACAAAATACAGCTTCAGATCTAGAATAACATCATATCTCATCTTCGTCACCAAGATTTCAAGATTTCCTAATAATCGATACCAACAAACAAAGATCAGTCTTCACTATAACCCCTAAATTGACTATTAATTGTATCTACTGAGCTTTAAGTGTTGTTAAAAACGTAACTTTAGACTTATCAGTAGGCAAACATTTCCCAAAAGCTTCTAGAAGTAGAGGTTCATCTTCGACATTTTTCTGGTAGTCTTCTAATGAAACTTTTCCATCTTTGTCCTTATCCATTTTTCTCATTACTATATCCACTAGATCTTTGACGCTATCGTCCAAATCTTCTTCTTGGGGATGTTTTATCAAGCAATTCCTGTAAATACAATATGATTCACCTAAGTAAAGTCTATGAAGCAAGGTTCCTAGTTTCAGCAGAGTGTTGACATGAGTTTGTTACGCATACCTTAGTAGTTGAAACATTTCATCTTTCGTGATATAACCATCGTTGTTCAAGTCATAAACCTTGAAACAATATTCTGCCTGTTCCAGTACATTTCCCCTCAAAAACAACGATATACCTTTGAACCAATTTTCGAGAGTTATCAGTCCACAATTGTTCCTATCCCATACGTAAAATATTCGATCCATAAGCATGTTTTCAGTCACTATATCAAATGTACTGTGCAGAACTTCTCTGAATACTGTCCTGTCTATACCCTGAAAAAAAATGGACTTTTTAATGCCCGATTTCACTCTTGGCGATTTTGACACAAGTTGGACCAACGGATTTCTTATAGAATGTCTTTCAAACTGATTTAACTAGGTCGCAAATTGTCCAAGAAACTGTTGCCTGAACTCATTCCGTGCTCACCAAAGAATTTCCGTGCCTGGGGTTAATAAATGCTGTGAGGTAAATAGCTTCTAGCGATTGCATGAACATGAATATAAACTTTGAAATGACTTGGATGACATAAATATAATTGGAGTGTATCTGTTTAGTTACCTCCGAAACAGTTGTTGGTTTTCCTATCACTGCGGATGCAGTCACATTTTCCGATACTTTGCCCTTTGCAGCACCTTTTTTGTATGTTATTAGTTTCTTGTAAATCTTGTACAGAATTTCGATCTCTCGTCTAGAACAAACAATAATAGGATCAATACGTTTGAAGGACCAGCCACAAGACTTATGGAAAATTTGTCTAAAAATTCAGTGTGATATTCAAAGCAATCTTACGATTAGTTTCTGAGAAATGGTGGATAAATTTTGTCTGGTGAATGTGCTGATAGTTTTGGGGGCAAAAACTCGGAGAATCAGAATACCAAAAGAGATATTTCTTTAAAACACTTTAGGAATATGTTGGGAAGTGCCATGCTGATCGTCACCATAAACATTGATTTTTATATAAACTGAACTATCAATGTCAAAAAAGTTTAGCAAAATATTATTCTCAGTTCTTTGTTCTGGATATATAATATGTGGTGCTTTTTAAGCACGAGATATTTTAAAAGCTTTCTTCTTTCTATCCAGTCCCTCTGATACTGATGGTACATAAGAAAAAAATAAACATTTCAATGCTGCTTCACTATTTAAATATCGCCAATTTCTAACGATGAATCCATACACTTTGTATGCTTTAGTAATTTTGTTATCAATATGATTAATGAAACTGATTTGCGACTGGATTTACGCTCCTAAACCTTTAGTGGTTAAATAACGTTCCAAAAAATACCATCAGTGTTGTAACCGAATAAGATTCGTGAGTTTTTTCTTAGATAAAGTGTCTACACTTTGCAACATTCAGTGACAATCTATTATTAGTACACCATTCGAGTAAATGAACGTTGTTGAGCAGGACCTTATCTTAAATTGACCATACATAAATAAGCAATCTTGTCCAAATTTAAGTCATTCCATATCGCCTTGAAGCACTCACTTTGATCTTTAAATATTTTTGTTCAACGAATACGCGATTTAAGATTCTATTTCAGAGCTTAAGTGTCCTGACACATTAGAGACTCTTTAGTCCTAATATCATGACTGTCGTGCATAGACTACAACACCTATGTAAATATAATAGCTAGACCGAGATGTATTGAATCTCCGCGTCGGATATAGCTGACATCTCAATGCATAGTTTGATCAATATGACCTGGAACATTGCAAACAATTCAGATGATAATGGATGGAAATCAGTGGCATGAAGGTGGTGTGAGATTAAAATTAACGACCTTCAAAGTGATTTCAGCATGCGATATTGGATTTTGTAAACACATGCTGACTTACCCCCATGATTCCATGCACCGTTTTGGATTGGACATTGCCAATTTGAATTTATTAAATTATTTTTACTTGAAACAGTTCACAAAATTTAGAAATATGTACACGATTTTAGAAAATACGAAGTGTAAGTATTTGATATTGTTTAGGATAGATCTACATCTTGGCAAATATGCAGACTGACTGAAAGGTAAAAACAATGTAAATATAAATAAGGTAGGAACGACATTGAAAGTTAAAAATTGTTTGTGTGATCTACAGGTACTCCAATTCAGTCTTTTGAAAAAATCCACTAGTCTTATACGTATACACAATACAAAGATTAATATAAAATTTTGTTCCGAATAAACTGTTACAGAAAAAACAGACTGACATATACTGAGGTTTGTTCTAGTGTTATACGCATAAATTAATTTCTTTTTTTGTTCGCTACTCAGCTAAATAACTTTAGAAATATCTCTCATCATTTGAAAATCAACCTTTTCATAATGTTTTTCAAGCTAAGAACAGCCGTAAAAACCAGAACGGTATCTTAAACATTTTCATAAATATTTGGGTTTTCCCAAAGGAGAACAAAATAAAAAATAAGCGTATAGCTAATAAATTTCAGGTCATACATGTACTTGACAAACTTAAAGGAAGCGTATAATGAAAAAATGCAATAATCTACAGGGTGTTCTATTAAAAATAGCGAAGATGTGTTACGCTTAGCCTAAAAGGAATACTCTATATAATCAGAAATAATTTCAGGCTATAGGGTTCGTAATTTCAGATAAATCATTTATTATACTTTTTTTTTCTAACAGGAATGGTTTAGCCGCTGTCTTTCGCATACGTAACCCACCCTGTATAAATGTGAATGTCTGTCCAGTCTGTCAGCATCACGTTTGAACCACAACACAGAGAGACGTAAAATTTTGTACACATACTAATTGAAATCTGAAGAAGCTTATATATGGCATGGCTTTATCCGCGAAAATATACAGGGCGTTCAAAAAGTGTGGATAGGACAAAGTATCTCTAATAATACGTTTCAAAAAAGTTGTACAGTTTGAAATGATCTATCGACTGATGGTCTTGAACCTTGTCTGTGACCTCAAGGTCAACACAGTTTTCTTCAATGAAACTGCTATTTTTGACACCGGAAGATGTGAAGAACGAGAAATTTTGCAATAAAGTAGGAAAAAGACAAAATATCTCGAAATATACGTTTCGTAAAAAAAATTATCATCATGGTCCTAAAATGCATATTGTGGAAAATTTTAAGTTCTAGTTTATCCTTGCCAATCAACTGGTCAACACATTCAAGGTCATTTTGAGATCAAATAAATGTTCAAAGCTCCTTACTTTTTGCCGAGGAAAAGTGATACATTGAAATTGATTTATTGTTGCATTAAAATGTTGGATAGCGGAAGTAACTATTGCATTACTTTTAATATTGCTTTCACTACATCCATGTTGAGCGGAGTCGCGGGTTTAGTCTAGCTTAGTACGAGTACAGGGCTAAGTCCGCATTCAGTGTTTCAAGTCTTTTTTAGATAATATTTTATCCGTCAATAACATGTTGACAGATCCCCAGGCAGGGTTTCTGTAGACGGAAATCGTATACTATGGAAAAATTCTGGCAAGTAGCTCGGTGTCACCTTGATAAAGGCGTGACCTTGCAAAAACATACAGCAGCGTTGAAAACAAAATTCCAAATTGAGTTTACTCTGCTATATAGATCCTCCAAATTGAGTTTGATAAACAAAGTTCGACAATATAAAATGATTTTCAGACCAGCAACAGCTGATGACCAAGACACACTTTACTTTAGGAATTATGTCAAGATTCAGGTTCAGTGACGATATACTGCGAAATCGCAAAGCAACCCTCTGTTCAAGGCCACGGCTGGCACTGTGATCAAAATTAGTGCAAGCTTTTAGTAAACCCAAAATTACACTCTATCAAAACTCGAATCAAAATTTGTTTTTAGTTTACCTCATAATTTATCCGTGTACCAAATCAAAACGCCTAGGTGTTACCTCTTATACACTTCTGTTTTTCTTTGCCCTTCTCCTTTTCTCTTCTCTTTCCCTTTCTATCTTTGACACTGTCTGGTTTCCAGGACTAACAGATTCTACTAACGTACATTACAAAGTGACTAATAGGCAAAGGTCCTACAGACCTCCCAGACAAACAAATGACGAACAGTACATATAACATATTGACAGTATCTTCTAGTAATATTTGATGTAATCGATGTTATATTTGTTATTGTGTATCCAATAAACGTTACTGCTAGCTACTACTACTCCTACTACTACTACTTATCACTTACTACATATCTTCACCAGCAATCTTTTTCTTCCTGTGCTGTTTCACTTGGTGGTCCTCCTGGTGCCTGAATACTTTCATTTCTACTTTTGAACTACAACTCACCTTCCCAACCCTGTATCCTCTTAGCATTCTCCATCTGACTGAGGTTGCACTTCTTCCGTTCTTCCTGTTTTACTTCAGTTGATAGTTCTGGTGGCCCTTGCCTGGATACTTGGCTAGCATAGTCTACTTTTAAAATTCCGACTCACCTTTCCAATCCGGTCTCCCTTCTTGCATTCTCCATCACTTTAGGATTGCACTTGGACTGCTCTTCCCCATTCATCTTCTTCTTCCTGCGTTGTTGATTATCCTGGCGTTTGCCGCCTGGGCTCGTCGCGTTCGCGTCTGCTGCCGGCGCAGATTTTCCGCGCCGTTTGTTGCGGGCAGACGCCAGGAACAGAGCGACGCCCCGGAGCGTCGCGGCGCCGCCGCGGGAAGACATTCGCTTAGAAGGACTGTTCGGACCGGATGCCATAGCTGCGACTGTACTGGCCATCTGTTGGTAATGTTTATCGATTATTTAACTACAAATAAATGCAATAAAAGCTTGAAATGAAATAAACATAAAAAGTCCACTGAAGCTACGCTTGTGCGTGGACGTATACTTATACAGGGTGTATTTTGAATATTTGCGAAATAATGTCACTTTTCAGAATACGTAATATCCCTGCAGGGGTTTTGGCACCCTGTCGAATTGGTTGTAATCAACTTCGTCTGGTAGACCTTCCGATGAAAATGTCCGAAGGACGTGCTTTTTAACAGACTTACTGGTGTTTTGAGATGGCTAAATGCTAGAATAACGAAAAATATAACAGAACGCTTCGAAGTTATTTACAAAAGGCTTACCTTTTTACAAATATTGTTGACCTTGCGTTGTCTGTCCTTATCGTCGCCTCATCACAAAAAATATTTTCTTACCAACGATATTTAGTTACTAAATATACTTGAAATGCTTGCTTATAAGTTAATGATATAACAGCCACTGTGAACCAAACGCAGGGAAAACTGCAAATACCTCACCAGTCAGGTGACATAATGCACAGATGTGCAAGGTAAGGAAGAATCAAAGATAGGAATGCACCAGTCTATTGTCACAAATACAGAAGAACTTCAACATGTAAGATTAAAAGTGAGAGGCATAAGTAAAAAAAAAGTCTATACTAACGTCAATGAAAAAAGTGCTTGTAAGCAATAGACAAGCGTGCACCAGAGCCAAATAAAACCACAATGCAGGCTGACAAAGTGAACCGATAAGAAGGCTTCAAGTAAATGTTATTGAAAAAATATCTGTGAGGTAATATTTCAAAGAATGACAAAAGATCCATCGGTACTAAACGCGATTTTGTATTTTTTTTTACCGAAACATCCGTGACCTTCGAGGTACTTCAGAATCTTCCGATTTATGCACCTGTACTCATATGGATACCTAACGTAGTACCACTTTTCACCGATATAAGTAATACTGACCACATTGGAAATGACAAAATCCTTAAAAAGTAAACTCATGTTGCTCTGCGTCCGAACCGCGACTAACTGCACACGAAGATTCCACCTTCTGGGACTCGAAGCTTTTCACATACTACTGTGCATGTTTATTGGGGTGCTAACTGTTATTGCCTATATTTATATATACCTTATGTGTATAATAGAATACGTTATCATTCATCAATATCTATACTACCAAACAAAACTGCGACTCAGCGTTTAGTAGAGCGAGCTCATTTTTAGAGAAGAATAAAGTGTATTTGTAAGGAAATAGGTGAGTAGAGCACTGTCTTCAATTTTCAATACTTTAAAAAATCCATTAGCCTCCAGGAAACAAAAATGTAGACACGTCATCCGTATGAAAAATTGCCACCAAAGTACGCCACGGTTGAATGACTTTTTGCTATGTGAGAGAAATATAGCAAAAATAACTTTAATATATGGCAGGAGGTAAAAATTTATAATTTTATCAATGTTGTACATGAAGTACTAGCAGCAAAGCCAGTACATAAAAACAATCTATACCAGTGACGTAGAAATTGGGAAACTTAGGCCCGTATCGTCAGTCGTCCCTACAATTGTTGGGCGCCTTTATGGCCTCCTTGATTGTCATAGTTTTCTACTTCTCTGTGTCAGAACACTATTTTGAGGTTATGTCACAAACATCTATTTGCATCAAATTGTGCTTGCTTTTGAGTTATATCATGTTTTATCAGCCTGAAATTTCCTACAATTTAAAAAGAAAACATATCTTCACAGTTGGAGAGCGCTGACGCTGACACGGGACAAGTATAATCTAGAAATTTTTGAAGGAGAGAAAGGAGTATGACAATCAAGGAGGCCATAAACGCGCCCTACAATTGTAGGGACGACTGACGATACGGGCCTAAGACAATTACAAAAAAAAGAACATTTTTTTCTACTCTATTGTCACCCTTGAAGCATTTGTTCTTTGAATAAGGTGTACATGAACTACCTCTTTTGAGAAATGTTATTCAAACTCTTGCTTAAGGAGAAAAGTTGGTTTGAATATTTGAGGTAACATTTGTATAAACTACTTCGTTATACTTTGAAAATATGCTGAAGTTAACAAAGTTTGACATTAAGAACTGCGGAGTAGAATGTTACATGTTATTTGGACAATATTCATGCATTGTCCTTATTCAGTCTCATCAATGGCGTAGAAATTTGGAGCTTGATAATGGGACATTTTAGGATCTAATATATTTATATGGACTCTCCTTTGTTGTTTTTGGATGTACTACGCTAAAAATATTTCCCAGATTTTCTGAATCACCCTGCTTTTTCAAAACTATTACTTAAAACCTAAACTTTAAATTGCACCTCCACAAATTTCATTATATTTCCAACATTTCCGATAAAACTTCTGGAACATTTCGATTGAGTTTTTCATTCAAACAGTGAACATTTTGTGGTACGCTCTATATTAGAATGAAATGAAAATTTCTTTAGAAATATTTTGCTACATCGTGCTTTACTATTCAAAAAATAATTTTTCCTAGCCTACCTAGGCATAACTTTAGCATTACTTAGCTTGATTGGAAATCTCTTGATTGATATCGGCTTGGGCACCGCGTAAGAGGGTACACGACTTTCGAAAACAAAAAAAGAAATGAAAACACTCTTATTTAGACAATAAGTGTGGAAAACTGTTTTTGATTGTCTTTGACAAAGATTTTTAACTAGACTGCACGCAATTATTATTATCTTATTTTTGATACAATCGTTTTCGTCCTTTAATCACTCACTCACTCATGTACTATGTATAAAGCTCTTCCATAATTTAGATTAGAATAGACGTAATTTTGCTTCCAGATGATTTACGATCATGATAAATACGAAAATTATGGTAGGTATATTCCTGCAAAAATAAGTAATCCATTATGCGATCTTTGCCATCCAGTGGTCTTCGACAGATACAACTGTGCACGATTTTGAAAAATGGTGCCAAGTAAGTTGCGTTTTCCATGATTTTGAAATGAATTTCGAAATTTTAGACTTCCTGATGATTCCAAAAGGTTTTCCAATGAGCTTACTTACGCACAGTCAGTTTGGAGAAGAACTCTTGGCACTTTTTGTTCGATTATTTCATGGTGTATATAGAGATTACTAAGAAACAATGAATTATAATTTTTTTGCCAAAAAATGCATTTTGTACAAGAGAAGCGAATATTAATAAAAGTGGAGTTCAATAATATTTTTTTTTACAAAAAAAATTATTGATTTCTAAGTTTTAAGGGCAAATGTACGGGGCAATCTGTGATATTGCAAATATGTAGGTGCGTAGAATAATCGAGCTTGGACGTGTATAAATATACTAACATTAAATGAACAACAACAACCGACAACATAAGCATAACATTAAAACTCGTTGAAATATCGCTGGAGTGTTTTTTATTCTATCACAAGCTGCAACTATTCTTTCTCTTAACTCCTCTATAGTGTTAATGGGACTTGTGTACACTAGTGTCTTAAGATAGCTAGAAATCTAAACTGTTGAGGTCTGGAAACCTTGGTGGCCATTCTTGGGGCCAACCTCGTCCAATCCAGCGATTTGGATAAACAGTTTGTAAATAATTACGAACCGCTACACTGAAATGCGCTGGTGCACCATCCTGCATGTACCACATATTGTTTCTTATTACTAACGGAACATCATCAAGCAGCAAAGGCAACTGTTGTTGAAGAAAATTGAGGTAAGTCTGTCCGTCAAGTCGTTCCGGCAAGAAGAATGGGCCAATAAAGTGGTTGCCAATAATTCCTGCCCATACATTAACCGAAAATTGGTGTTGGAAATGAGTTTCGGTTACGGCATAGGGATTTTCTTCTGCCCACAAATGATTATTGTGGACATTCTGAATGGCATTTAGAGAAAAATTAGCTTCGTCTGTGAACAGAATCATTGATTCAAATTGCGGATTTTGTGTAATTTTTTGAAGATACCACTGACAAAAGGTCACAAGCCTTGGAAAATCAATGGAAAGTAATGCATGTACTCTTAAAATATGGTAAGGATATAACAAAAAGTCCACTAAAAGTCTCCAAACAATTTGATGGCAAATATTTAAGTTTCTAGCAATCTTCCTGGTACTCGTTTCAGGATGTTCTTCGACTTCGTGCAGCACTGCTTCCTCAATTTCAGGTATTCTCACACCTATAGGTCTACCTTCAGGTGTTCCTTGTTGGACAGAACCAGTTTCAACAAGACGACGATGAATATTAGAAAAGGTTCGACTATCTGGCAAAAGCATGATCGAGATATCTCTGGTGATAAATCCGTCTGGCTTGCTCACCATTACCGTCGGCAAGGCCATATACGTAATGCATTTCCGCCATTTCTGCATTTGAATAATTCATCATTATTAACAAGATTGTAAAAACTAAATAATGAAAAAGGTGTCACAGCGAACAGATTTGAATAACATAGACTTATCAGATGTCAAAAGCTAGTGACATATTCCAGAGCAACTAGGTATTTATTGCTAAATTGCATTCTTCAATTCTTACATTAATTTTCAATAGAAGGGTTTTTATTTTTTTACTCAAAAATAGCGCATGAAAAGAAAACAATTCAAGATAGAGATCATTTGTTTTGAATTGAACGGGGAATTCAAAAATAATTTTTATTTGGCAAAAAACTATTGGCGTACCATTTGTTTCTTAAAAAATGTCGAAGTCAATACCCGTATGCACGCCACTGTTAAGGCTAAACATTATTTTTGCATCGAAGAATATGCAACTTTATTAACTTTCACTACGTACTAAATATCAGTGTCTTTGTAAAGAAACATTTTTGGACCATAGGTTATAAAGCAAACTAACATTAATTTATCATGTAGATTCACATCCTTAAATATTCGCATACTATTAAGCAACACCCTGTCACTTCCCGAGCGACACGGATTCTTTTTATTTCACTGGTGCGACCAAAACTTGAGTATGCTTCTTTCTATGCGTATTATATAAACATGTTAGAAAATGTACAAAGAAAATTTCTTAAATACTCTGTTTATAAGATCGATGGCACATATCCAGAACAACACAATTTGTTCTGCTGCGTCGTTTTGAATTAGAGTTAGTTAAGACGTTCCACTGCTGGCCTGTCATTCTTTCATAAGCTTTTGCACGACAGAGTGGATGCACCAGAACTTCTCCAGAGGTTAAAATTCTGTATTGCACGGTTAAATACGAGAAGAACTCTAACTTTCTTCTGCAGTACCTCCCGTACCGATGTATTATTTCATTCTCCGCCACATTCTATATGCAACAATTATAATTCCATAGCAGTTCTGACATTAATTTTGATTGTATCAGTAAGATCTTTTCGAATTTTTCAGGTACTATTATAATAGCTAATTCTGTTTTTAAGTTAGTTTTATGTATACATTATATGTATGTATTATAAGTAAAGATACCATTATATTGTCCTCTAATTGGAATAGTTAGGTTGGGCAGTTATGTATAAAATAAAATAAAATAAAATAATTTAAAAAAGTCCCATTTACCTTAAAGATGTCATATAACATCGAAAAAACGAATTATCCCATTTTTGAAATCTTTCGCGATTGCAATACAAGTAAAATATTGCCCCGAGCAAAACTTACTCTGAGACACACTTGATTCTATTGTTTGAATAATGACACCATGAAATAACCCTACTTCGATCCATTTTAGTCGACCAGTGTATCTCGACAAAATCAATCTATGTTCCGAAAAGTACCAAGTTACCAAGTCGCGATATACGTGACACAATTTTTTCGCTACACCTTCAAATGCAAAACACACAGCTGGATCAATATCCCGATAGCCCTAATGCATCACACAACGGTCCAAGGTTCGAACACTATGATTGATGGGCGTGATTTTTTCTGAATTTCTTTCGCACGCGATGACTTCGAGAACACGCGATTTAATATTGTTTTCTGCAGAGCTAATGAGACGTTGGTAGATACATACCTTTCACACATTCACCATGACAGAAGCTCGGATGAATATGAAAGGTTAGATATTAACTGGAAAGTTGCCGTAGATACTGATAACAGTTTGGTCGATAATCAAGGCGATAAATGACGCCTATGCTTTTTGATTAATTAATAAATGATGTCAAGTGGCTTGGCTCAAAAGTTTGCACGTAAAGACAACAGTAAAATCATTTTGTCAGAACGCATATTCGTCACAGGGCTGGAGGTCAATGTCGAGCGAGTAGAGGTGATCAAAGTATATGGTAAATTGTCAGATTTTTTGTGGTTTCAAAGCAGTAACTTTAAAAGTCTTTGCCCAATTTTGGTGTTCAAGAACTTGATCTGTGAGTGTTTTAGGGCTAAAAGCAGTGGCCACGCGTGACTTTTCCTAAACTGTTACCAAAACCAGATGTGGTTTTTAAATTAAGGTAAACATTCCTGGACTGAGCGTCTGGGGCACTTGATATACCTCATCGTCTTATGCTTTGACTGATCCAAGCCGTCCGAAAAAACAGTTGACGCTTCTAGATGTTCACGAAATGTTTGATCTTTTTTGGAAATTAATGTTAACAATTCCCGGTAATTTCCTCTATTGTCAGAGTCATCCCCTTCAAAATGAACGGTAATTCCTGTTTTGCCAAAAAACATACGGTATCTAGAAGTGAGCTGCCTAAAAGCTTGGTTAAGACAACTTTCGATTCTTGTTTTGCCAAACTGAATTAAATTGGCTACACATCTCACATGTAACGGAGAAATTTCCAGTCTCCTCTTTAGAGCCCTAAAACTATTTAAATCGTTGACTCCGCTGCATTTTATCCTGTATAAAACAGAAGACATCGCCAACAATACAATCTGTTTTGTTACAACCACATAAATAAGAGTTTCCATATACCAACTTAATTTAAAATATCAAACTACGTTTTTTAATTCCTTTTTAAAATCATCTAAAATAGGCGTTGCTCTTCCATTTTCAATGATCTCCTTTTTTTCTTAAAAATTATTCAATGAGAATGACTTTTCAAGTAGTTGATCGGTTACGCAGTGACACTCATCCATGTTTAATTGCACGCATACTACAGCCGGTAACCAAAACGGCTACTAACGAGTGAGAAGTGAGTAACAAATCAAAAATGGTAACAAGCTCACATAATAGTCGCAGCGCCCCACGCACCCGGGCGACCGCGATCAGACACGAGCCGCTACCGACGGTCCCCGACAGACTACAAGTGTACCCATAAATGAACATGGTAACAACGACAACCAAGTCGAGGCAAGTCAGCTTCATCGTGTTCGCAAAACCTAGACACTATAGGGCGCATTATTTTCGTGGGGCTAATTTGCTATTTACTGAATTACTATTACATATAGCTGTTGGTAAACAAATAAATGAAATTATTTCACAGTACTTAGTCATAAAATATTTTTATTTTCAAGATTTTTAACTGTTACCAATGGTAACAACGGTTGAATGGACGCTTCGCCACTGCCAATATACGCTAGTAGACTCAGGCCACGACCATACCAGGTAAATAACATGCAATATTATGACTTTCTCGACTTACAACAACTAGAATGCATTTGATTTGAACAATAATGGCAAAAAGGTATCTTGGATCCGTATTAAATGGTTGCGTTTTGAAAAGCGCAACCTAAATATACTCGTAATCAAATATAAATATGACCTATCAGTGGACTTTTTTTATGAAATAAATGTGTCTACGAATAAACGGAGGTCAGGCCGCAAGCGGTCATGGAATTCAGTGCGATTAAAAAAAATATGCTAACCGTCTTCCTATTTCAGAGAAGAAAAAGTCTGATCTCTTGTATCTCCTTAATCACGAAACCATTCCACTGGATTAGGCAGACTTTATTAATAACCAACCTGCCTTCAGTCTCGGATCTTTCAAAGCTTATGCTACACTCTCAGTCTGGAGATGACTTCATATATTCACCGAGAAATTGGAAATTGTTGACTGGCTCCTTTGTGTAACTATTTATTTTATTATTATCTCTGTCATGGTTGGGCCAAGTTTGTAATAAATATTTCAGTTATTTTAATCAACAAGGAAAGCATGTGTTGAGTAACAGTGCAATATGGTTCTATTCGTCATTGTCTGTCAGAGCGGTCCGTAGGACGTTTGCTCTTGGTTGAAGTCTTGTAAGTCAGTAGGTCTATCAGGTCTGGTTGCCCAGATACCAAACAAAGTCAGGGAGAAAGAAGGGAAGAAGAAAAGAAGGAAGGAACGAGGGAGAGCAAAGAAAAAAGAAGTGCATCAATTTGAGGGGTGCCTTGACATTGCTAGTTAGTATTCGGCAATTTTAAATTGATCCTAAAATTAATTTTGGGATTGGTTGTTGAGGAAAATTTATAATTTTGGTTGGACCTAAAGTCGCACGATTTAATTTTGTTCACAGTGCGAGTCGCGGCCGTGTGTGCTTGCGAACTTGCTCGACTGTGTGGTCTACTGACTCGCGCAACAAAGGGTTGTTATGCGATTCCGCTTGACTATAACGTAGCCGCGCTTGTTGTTTGATGTAGTCCCTTAGGTAAGGGATGTCAAGGTCTCTGTGAAGGGTCTCGTTGGAAACATACCATGGGGCGTTAGTGATTGTACGCAAGGTTTTGTTCTGCAAAACCTGCAGGCTACGCAAATGCTTTTTGGCAAGAAAACACCAAGCCGCACTTGCGTAAGTGATCGCTGGTCTAATAACCATCTTGTATAGCCAAACTTTGTTGATCAAACTTAATTTTGATGTTCTACATAGCATAGCGTAGAGTTGCCGAAACGAGATTTGGAATTTAGTTTTTAATGCTTTAGTGTGCTTCTGCCAGGTCATCCCCTTGCCAAGAGTGACACCGAGATACTTAGCAGAGCTTTCCCATGGTACCCGAGCCCCATTCACTGAAACGTCAGACGGGGCGTCGCTACGTTTTTTAGTACAATAGATTGCCTGCGTTTTCGAATGATTAATTTTGATCAGACACCGATTCGCCCATTCCAATACCTCGTCCACTGCATTTTGCAGCCTGTCGTGAACTAGATCCCCAGAGCACGACTGGGCCACCGGGGCAGTGTTATTAGCATAGAGATAGGTTTTACAGTTGCTGGGGCAAGGGACGTCATGAATAAAAAGCGAATAAAAGACTGGTCCAAGAACCGAACCCTGAGGGACACCGGCTTTAGTGCAATATGGTACAAATGTGTTAAGTGATGACAAATAAATCATTTTTTTTATTTGTCTAATGTTTTTCCTACCCTGATCAAAGAGTATGTAATATACATAGAAATATTCGAATTGCCAACTTTAATATTCATTTCTTCAGTAATAAGTCGCTAATCAATTTTACTTTTGAGTCAAAGTTATTTTATTGTGTAGCGCAAAAGTAGCATTTTGGACTTACCGCATTTGTGCGCTACACCATCGATACTACCTAGAAACTCGAATATACGAGCCCCTTCCCACTTCAGTTGGCCCAACAATTGAAATCTTAGTTTTTTTTCTTATCAAACACAAATAATAAAAATGTAGCAGGGTGTTATAGGTTTAAAATATTAACAATGAATATTTTGGTAATATATATATATATAGTAGAAAACACCAACTTTATCACTCCTTAATCAAATTTGCAACGTAAAAATAACACATGTTGGAATTACAGCATATCAACCTATTTTCATTTCAATGCAAAATAAGTCTATAATGCACAGGAGGCTGTGAAAAATAAAAGTCATGACAATTGTTTTTATTAATCACAGCTGTCAGAATACGTTTAAAACAGTTTTGGGTAGTTAAGGTTTTCAAAATGGTTAGAGGAAAAGTTATTAGTGAGAAAATTCGGTTACTGATAATTAAATTTTTTAATTCTGGGAAATCAAACTCAGAAATTGCAACTTTGTTAGACTTATCGCGGTACAGTGTGAGAAATATTGTTAGAAGATATAACGTAACTGGTTGCACAACTTGTTTATAGGCCAAAGAAAAGCCACTATTTACCCCACTGCCAAAAAAAATCGGCTTAGATGGGCTAAAGAACATGGACAATGGACACCTCAACAATGGTGTGCAATACAATGGAGTGAGTGGGCCCGATTCGAAGTTTGTGTTGGTGACAGTCGCAGTAGAGCTTTCGCAAAAAAAATTAAGCATTCCATGTTGACATGTCTGAAGAGAAAAGTGAAATTTTCAGCATCCATTATGGTCTGGGGCAGTATGTCATCAAAAGGAGTAGGAAAACTTCATTTTATTGATGGAAATGTGGATACAAACAAATATTTAGCAATTTTAGAAGAATCGCTTTTACCAGTGATGGAAGAATGTTTGACATCCGGACAAGATTTTGTGTTTCAGCAAGATGATGCAGCGTGCCATACCTCAAAAAAGGCTATAAAATGGATGGAAGAAAATAATGTACCACTTTTGAAATGGGTTTCTAGCAGTCCAGATCTGTCACCTATTGAAACTTTGTGGCACGAGATGAAAAAGGTTCTACGACAACATCCTGCTCGTACAATCACCGAAATGAGACAAAAGCTTGGGAACGGGCTCGTAGACTTTTATGTCATATAAACCAAAATCTCCCATGTCATCGTGACAGCAAAGTCTGTCTATTTTTAATTTCGATCGAACACGTATGTACTAAGCTAAATTATAGTTGTATATAATTATATCTCCTAATATGACCATATTTAACCTGCCAGGTAGAATTATAAGATTTATTTAATTGCTTTATGGCAACAATAATTATGAATCCTGATAAGAAGTACTCCATTAAAAGATATCTTATCATACCTTTTCTTATGGAGACTGTCATTGTATTATTACTTACATCCAGTGTTGACCTTAACGTGATTAAATAAAAACCGTTTTAATATGTTGCTTTCGAATTTTGTGAGGTAGGATATAAAAATGCTCCTAGTTTCGAAATAGGGTTGAGCAAACCATTTGGAAGTAGTGATAACGATAATTATTACTTTTTTCGAGAGTATTTTTATGTATCTGAGAGATCGAAAAAACTGCCAGGATCTATAGAACATAGTTGTTTCTTCATTAATGAAGGTTTGGTCAACCCCAACCAGTAAAAACCACGTTTGCTTGAATTTTGATTTTTAATTTTTTTCAGATCGAAATGGAAACTACTCATGCTAATCTCATTGATCCTTTTAGGTGTGTTAGTATTAACAGTAACAATCCTCCTCACACTACCGACATTGGGCAAGGCTGCTAAAGGAGCTGTTGTTTCGAACGTAGAAATATGTGCTGAAATTGGAAAGTAAGGGCATACATTTTTTGCTTATTCAGCTCTTTAAAATTGGGAGGGTCGCTCTTACGGACTTCATCGCTTATTAAAACCGCGTTTCCAAGAAATGTCTAGAAAATGAAGGATATTTCTGCAACTGCAAATAGATCATGACCTACAATATGGTAGAATATTGTCTTAATAAAAGTCTCATAGGTTTGAATTTAATTTTTTAATGACAAATATTTTTTAATACAAAATCATCAGTTCAAATCATAATTTCTCCCAACCAGCATTATCTTCTTCTTGAGATCGTTAGAAGCCCATGCAAATTTTTCCAAAGTCTAAGTTTTAATGAAAATCCGTTTTTACATCTGGTATTTTGTAGTATGAGAGAATCAAGTGTGATCAACAATCACCATGCGAATTAGTTCCTAAAGCTAATAACCAACTATTAGTAATATCTACACGCCTGTTCCAGCGTAAACCTGGTCCAAACAGGTTGTTATTTGTACAAATGACACGAAATCAAACAAAAATAAATGGTGAAGATTTCTAAAACTATAAGACTTACTAAAACGCAATTTTGCCATTGTTCCTTTGTGTTAGATACATGCCTTTGGAGGCACAATGAACTTTTGTTTTTTAACGTTTATTCAGAAAACTATCGACCTTAGAGAAAAGCCTTAATGCACCTTTTTGTGTTCAGAATGTCATTAAATGCCTAAAAACACTCACCGGGGCGAATAAAACAATTTTTGGAATTTGCTTAAAATCGGTCAAGCAATTTTTGACGCAATTTTAGGCCTGGCAACATGCAGATTCGTTGAAAGTAATTAGAACAGTTTTATGGGGAATTAAATTCTTCATCATTTTGCTTCTATAGAAATTTGTCATATAGTCAACATATTACGAGAAATTAGAGGATAGATACAAGTAATGATATTTCCGCCTATAATCACTAAACTAAAAATCTAAGAGTATAAAACACGTAAGTAGAAAATTTGCTACAAAAAAGGTCTTCAATGCTTTTTCGACACTGTGGTGATGCTTGAAGTATGTTATAAGGAGGGAAAGTTGAAAATTTGCCTCAAAAGGTTAGTAGTATTTATCGCCTAGGCTGAAAACGTCATTAGATGTACCTTCACCCCTAAATAATCACGCAATTTTCTTATGGAAATCGGACTTACGTTAAATTGGTTGAATTTCGAATATGATGTATATCTCAACGTCCTGAACAAATGTCTCAATGGGTATAGCCTCCTGAACCCTAAAGATTGTAAAATAAAGATGGTTGAAGTTGAATTAGTGCATAACACATTCACCCTTTTTTGAGTTCAAGCACTGCGATGTTCTAGAACTCGAAAAAGATACAAAAAATAGGCTTAGAAGTAACTTTGCATCGGTTTTCATGATACAAAACGTTCAAAAAAAACTATAACTCGAAAGTGGAATATATCTACGTTCATGATAAATGACAACATGACACACATTCACTAGACGACCGTGCCAACCACTCATATCACTTTACCGGTGTAGCTGATTTATGTTGCAATTCAATTTCGAGCAACAAATTCTTAGATTTTACAAAATGTCAAAACAGTCTTTGACATCTTCTTGGAGAATACGCTAGTCAATGCTAACATGCTTCTGTCACATATATGTAATGGCATTTTGTGAAATCGCAAAATAAATCAGCATCTGATATAAGTGGCTAATGAAACTGTCGTCTCGTGAATTTGCGTTTATCATTTATCATGATCGCGGAAATATTGCCATGACAGATAAAACTTATTTTGGATGATTTGTGAAATAAAAATTGATGTAAAGTTACTTCTTAACCTCGTTTCTGCATCTTTTTCGAGTTCCCGATCAAATCTGGTCGTCGGTGTACTCGACATTAAAAAATGGTGGATGCGTTATATGCGAATACTTAAGGCTGTGAATCTAACGAAAAAATAATGTTAGTTTGCCTCATAAACTATGGTACAAAAATGTTTCCTTACAAAACTCGGGGTGTTGAAGTTTTATGAAAAAAATGGAATTTGATTAATATTTTTAGAACCGCTTCAGATATTTCGCTGATATTTAGTACGTAGTGAAAGTTAATGAAGCTATACATTTTTCAATGCAAAAGTAGTTTTTAGCTTTAACAGTGGGGTGCGTATGGACTTTGATATTTTTTAAGAAAAAAATGGTACGCCAATAGTTTTTTGCCAATTAAAAATTATTTTGGAATTCCCCGTTCAATTTAAAACAAATGGTTTCTCCTGAATTATTTTCCTTCGATGCGCCATTTTTGAGTAAAAAAATAAAAACCGTTCTATTGTCTAACTTGCAAAATTATTGTTAATTTAATTGGAAAAATTAAACACATTCGGGGTAATGAACAAAAACAACTATCAACATAAACATACCATTAAAACCAACGAAATGATTACAAAAATTGTTGAAAATTGCCGCCTTTACTTGCAGTATGCCTGCTTCCGCCCTCCTTCTCATGGAATTGCGCGCTCGTTGAAATATCCCTTAAGTGTTTTTTATTCTATCACAAGCTGCAACTATTCTTTCTCTTAATCCCTCTACAGTCTTCACGGTATTTGTGTACACTAGTGTCTTAAGATAGTCCCACAAAGAGAAATCTAAACTGTTGACGTCTGGCGATCTTGGTGGTCATTCTTGGGGCCCACTGCGGACAATCCAACGATTTGTATAAACAGTTTGTAAATAATTACGAACCGCTACACTGGAATGCGCTGATGCACCATTATGCATGCGATTTATTATATACAGGGTGGCCAAACACGTGACGTCATAAAAAAAAATTAGATTCCCCACATCGAGAGGAACCCAAATCACCCCCATATATATGGTCCGATTTTGTTTAGTTTAGGAGTTATGATTTTTTTTCGGATTTTTCGAGAATTTTTGAGTTCTGTGTTTATTTTTACCATAACTTCGTTAATAATTGTGATAAATGCCTGCTTTTTTCACGATTATGTAGCTAAGACCTAAGGCTTAACTATCATATAATCATTCAAGTCATGTAACTAATACTACTTTTTAATTTTTTTCAAAATCTTCGAACATAACAAAAAAGTAAAAAAGTGCAACAACTTTGAACGTTTATAAAAAATTTAAAAAACATGTTCTTACTATTCGTAAGTATCTTAAAAACTTCCTTACGGTATCAGCTATTTACCGTAAAAATTTCATCAACCTAGCTTTACTACATGCTACCGTAATTGTGGCTCAAATAGAACCGAACCCAAAATTGGATAACCCTCTGCTCAATAGAAATTGTTAGTTTCGGAAAAAAAAATTGCAAAAACCACAAAAACACGTTTGATTTTTACTGAACAGCAGATTATTATTCATTTATGTTATTTACAAGAGGTTTTCAAAATGTCTGCCTCTAACAGAAATGCACAGTGTACACCTACGTATGAAATTTTGTTTTAAATCTCTAAATGCTTGTGTGTTGTTTTTCAACACATGTGTCGCTTCTTGAATTTTGTTCCTCAATGAATTTTCATTTGCACATTCTTGGGCGAATGTTATGTCTTTAAAATATCCCCAAACAAAAAAATCAATGGGGTTGAGGTCAGGGGAGCGTGGAGGCCATTGTATCGGTCCGTTTCGTCCGATCCATCTGTCTGGGAACCTTTCGTTTAAGTAGTTTCGCACGATCGTTGCGTTGTGGCATGGTGCACCATCATTCTGGAACACCATGTTCCGTCTGGCTTCCAGGCTTGAATCTTCCAGCAATAATGGTAGGCTATTTTCAAGGAAGCTTTTGTAGGCTACCGAATCCAACCTTGACGGCAGTTCAAATGGACCGATAAATTCCATATTGAATATTCCTGACCACATGTTCACACTAAAACGGTGTTGAAATGTCGACGGCCTTGAGTGGTGGGGGTTTTCAACAGCCCAAGTATGTAAATTATGGATATTGAATATCCCTGTTCTTTCAAAACGTGACTCGTCAGTCCATAAAATTTTATCAAAAAAATCGGGATCCTCTCGTTGTCTTCGCAGCATTGTCTCGCAGAAATCCACTCTTAACTGGTAATCTGAAGGCATCAACGCTTGAACTCTTTGAACATGATAGGCATGATAACCTTCTTCATGAAGAATATTTTGTATCGATGTTCGTGGTATTCTAAGGTTTTGTGCCATAGATCTCGTACTCGTTGAGGGATTCCGGCTAATTTCTTCAAGTACTACTTCTCTGCGATCCGGATCAGCTGAAGGATATCCTTCATTGGTTCCTCGTCCTGGAATGCGGCCTGCCATGAAAGTGTTATGTGTGTTAATAAAAACACGGTGGTCTGGGTAATGCTCAGGTTGTGGTCCGCCTCGGCGTATAAGTTGTTCCCGGTACAGCTGAGCTGCTAAAGCGCCGTTCCTTGAAAATAGCCTACCATTATTGCTGGAAGATTCAAGCCTGGAAGTCAGACGGAACATGGTGTTCCAGAATGATGGTGCACCATGCCACAACGCAACGATCGTGCGAAACTACTTAAACGAAAGGTTCCCAGACAGATGGATCGGACGAAACGGACCGATACGATGGCCTCCACGCTCCCCTGACCTCAACCCCATTGATTTTTTTGTTTGGGAATATTTTAAAGACATAACATTCGCCCAAGAATGTGCAAATGAAAATTCATTGAGGAACAAAATTCAAGAAGCGACACATGTGTTGAAAAACAACACACAAGCATTTAGAGATTTAAAACAAAATTTCATACGTAGGTGTACACTGTGCATTTCTGTTAGAGGCAGACATTTTGAAAACCTCTTGTAAATAACATAAATGAATAATAATCTGCTGTTCAGTAAAAATCAAACGTGTTTTTGTGGTTTTTGCAAATTTTTTTTCCGAAACTAACAATTTCTATTGAGCAGAGGGTTATCCAATTTTGGGTTCGGTTCTATTTGAGCCACAATTACGGTAGCATGTAGTAAAGCTAGGTTGATGAAATTTTTACGGTAAATAGCTGATACCGTAAGGAAGTTTTTAAGATACTTACGAATAGTAAGAACATGTTTTTTCAATTTTTTATAAACGTTCAAAGTTGCTGCATTTTTTACTTTTTTGTTATGTTCGAAGATTTTGAAAAAAATTAAAAAGTAGTATTAGTTACATGACTTGAATGATTATATGATAGTTAAGCCTTAGGTCTTAGCTACATAATCGTGAAAAAAGCAGGCATTTATCACAATTATTAACGAAGTTATGGTAAAAATAAACACAGAACTCAAAAATTCTCGAAAAATCCGAAAAAAAAATCATAACTCCTAAACTAAACAAAATCGGACCATATATATGGGGGTGATTTGGGTTCCTCTCGATGTGGGGAATCTAATTTTTTTTTATGACGTCACGTGTTTGGCCACCCTGTATATACAGGGTTATCCAAATTAAGTGTCCACCATTAGTAACTTTGTTATTAGTGAAAATACAAAGTTGTTTGAATTAGCAAACTAGTAGCATTTTTAACGCTGGTAAAAATGAGAAGTAAAAAAAAACAATTGAGAGTTGTTATTTTGGTTTTTTTCAGTAAAATAACATTTTTTTAAATAGAAACCCCTGTATATTATATTTTTTTCTGTTAAAGCATCAAATTTTAAACAAAAAAGCTTACAATAACTTTTCTCCTAGGTTACAAATTGTTGAAGTTATGACCTCCAATCTAAAACAATTAAATTGTATCGACAAACTTTATTTTCAACATCAACTTATAATCTTACAAAATACAATAACAATTTTTTTTAAAGAAGATGCTCGAAAACACCACCTTGTTCTTCAATACATTTTTGGGCACGTTTTTCAACTGCTCGAACTGTCTTAAGTATGGTCCTACCATCTATCTGGGTTATCTTTTCCCTAACTGCAGTCTTTAACGCGTCAAGGTTATCGTACCTTCGCTTGTAAATTTGGTTCTTTAAGTAACCCCACAAGAAGTAATCAAGTGGGTTTAGATCTGGTGATCTGGGAGGCCACTGTATTGGGCCATTTGTTCCTATCCACTGATCATTAAAAGTAGTACTTAGAAAATGATAAGTACCTCTGGAGTTGTGGGCAGGTGCGCCATCTTGCTGAAAATGCAGATGATGTCTACTTATAAGATCCAATTCGTCTAAGAAATTAGTCAGAATTTCTGACATAAATTCCACATATCTTTCACCAGTTAGGGTTCCCTCATAAAAGAACGGGCCAACAATTTTTGAACCAATTATACCGCACCAAACGTTGAAACTGAAACGGACTTGTGGGCCTCTTGGATGTACTAACAAAAGATTTTCTCTTGACCAATAATGGTGGTTTTTTCTATTAAACATTCCAGAATTTGAAAAATTTGATTCATCTGTCCATAAAAGGTAACGAAAGTTATTTACATTTTGGCGACAGAAGCTAAGATACCAATGGCAAAAAACAAGTCTTCTCTCTGGATCCCCTGCCAAAAGCGTTTGAACTGGTCGGTACTTATACGGAATAAATTTGTATTTTTTTAAAATCCTTTGAACAGTACCATAACTGAAATTAGAGTCCTTGAGAATATCTGCTATTGAATTCTCACGATAAGCTTCAAAATATCCAATAACTGCAATTTCCGTGGCCTCGCTTATTGTGAATTCTTTTTTTGCCCTTGTTTTAGCAAAAACATTTTCGTTGCCCCTAAATTTTCGATAAAGTCTCAGAAAATATCGTTCATACGGTTGAATGCGAGCGGGATATAATTCACTGTAGTATTCTCTTGCTCTCAAGGAGGATTTTCTGCACACTAAATAGCATTCTAACATATCACACTTTTCTTCATGGGAGAACATTTTTCTTTAAATTAATGACACAATAAAGCTTATAAACAAGTATTTACACTAATGTTTGACATTATTTGATTTTATCATTGTTTTCCAAAGCCTTCTAGTTGCGAGTATGTCCAGTTTAACAATTTGTCGCTTATCTTAATGCTGTCAAATCGCGAACGCCATGTTGTTTTCATAGCCGTCTTAATATTATAATACTGCAAATAATTAAAAATATTTATCGTTATTTTGACTTTATTTTTGACTTTAGCGGAAAAGTCATTATGAACTTTTTTGTTTAAAATTTGATGCTTTAACAGAAAAAAATATAATATACAGGGGTTTCCATTTAAAAAAATGTTATTTTACTGAAAAAAATCAAAATAACGACTCTCAATTGTTTTTTTTATTTCTCATTTTTACCAGCGTTAAAAATGCTACTAGTTTGCTAATTCAAACAACTTTGTATTTTCACTAATAACAAAGTTACTAATGGTGGACGCTTAATTTGGATAACCCTGTATATACATATATATATATATATATATATATATATTCAAAAAACATTTGTAGTAACAAAACAAATATGCTGTGAAAGAATAACGAAATAAAAATAAATGAAAAAGTACTCACGATTCACCTAAAAGAAATTTCAAGTACAGCTCTGTCACTTGTACGTATTGTTCAAAGTTGTCTGCAACAGTTTCACAGTTTATGTGCTCGAAATAGCCAAGCATCGGCGTATGCTTTGGAATTCACTGCCTTTCCCGGATACATTCACCAGATAGCCAAATTAGCACTAGTAGTTCATCAACCTCGGTTTTATACACTACAACGTTTCATTTGGCCCAAAAAAAGAAATAACGAAGGATTCTTAAAAACGATCTGCATGCATTCGTGAAGCCTCGGTAGCAGAAGACACTGCCCATAACTGAGATAACATAGACAACTCCGATATTGTTGTAATAGTGATGCCGCTATTTTAGAACCGACGTGTAAGTTACCAGTTACTAGTTACTTATAAATGAAAGTCCTAGCTGGACGAGCCCCTTCCCACTTCAGTTGGCCCAACTATTGAAATCTTATTATTTTTCTTATCAAACACAAATAATAAAAATGTAGCCGAGTGTTATAGGTTTAAAATATTAACATTGAATATTTTAATAATATATAGTAGAAAACACCAACCTTATCACTCCCAAATCAAATTTGCAGCATAAAAATAATACATGTTGCAATTACAGCATATCAACATATTTTCATTTCAATGCAAAATAAGTCTATAACGCATAGGTGGCTGTGAAAATTAAAAGTCATGACAATTGTTTTTATTAATCACAGCTGTCAGAATTCGTTTAAAACAGTTTTGGGTAGTTAAGGTTTTCAAAATGGGTAGAGGAAAAGTTATTAGTGAGAAAATTCGGTTACTGATAATAAATTTTTTTTAATTCTGGGAAATCAAACTCAGAAATTGCAACTTTGATAGACTTATCACGGTACAGTGTGAGAAATATTGTTAGAAGAGATAACGTAACTGGTTCAGGATATGTGAAAAAAAGTAATATCACAAATGCCGACCGAAGAGCATTAAGAAGAATAATCGTGAAAAACAGGCGTGCCACTTATTTACAATTAAGTGCTCTGTGGAGTAGCGCTGTTGGAAGGAGAATTTCGAGGTCCACAACTCATACAGAGGCCCACAAACTGGGATTTAGCACTTGCAAGGTAAGTTTTCTTATAAAAAAAGTGAAGTAAAAACCCTAAAGTTGCACAACTTGTTTATATGCCAAAGAAAAGCCACTATTAACTCCACTGCAAAAGAAAAATCGGCTTAGATGGGCTAAAGAACATAGAAAAGGGACATCTGAACAATGGTGTGCAATACAATGGAGTGATGAGGCCCGATTCGAAGTTTGTGTTGGTGACAGTCGCAGTCGAGTTATTCGCAAAAAAATTAAACATTCCATGTTGACTGTCTGAAGAGAAAAGTGAAATTTCCAGCATCCATTATGGTCTGGGGCAGTATGTCATCAAAAGGAGTAGGAAAACTTCATTTTATTGATGGAAATGAGGATACAAACAAATCTTTGGCAATTTTAGAAGAATCGCTTTTACCAGTGATGGAAGAATGTTCGACATCCGGCCAAGATTTTGTGTTTCACCAAGATGGTGCAGCGTACCATACCTCAAAAAAGGCTATAAAATGGGATGGATGAAAAACTTTTGAAATGGGTTTCTAGCAGTCCAGATCTGTCACCTATTGAAACTTTGTGGCACGAGATGAAAAAGGTTCTACGTAACATCCTGCTCGTACAATCACCGAACTGAGACAAAAGCTTCAAGAAACATGGGATTGTTTTACACCAAATTTTTGCCAAAACTTGGTTAACACTATGCCCCAAAGAATTTCAGCCGTAATAAAAAATAAAGGTGATGTTACCCAATGGTAATCTTTCAATTGTTGCTTTGTTAACTTCGCGCATTTATTCGAACATTGTTTATTTGTTCAGATGTTCTATTAGTTATAGGTCTAAGTGATTTCAAATATGTATTCTTTACGACTAGAGTGTATCTAAAATGTTTTTGAGAAAATAAATTGTTTTAGAAGTAAATAGTTTCGTCATGTTTAGTTTATAAAGGCATATATTGGTACAAATCTTGAAGTGGGCCAACTGAAGTGGGAAGGGGCTCGTATACGTGTATGGGTTAATTTACTTGACCTCATTTTTTCTGTTCCATTTATCATCTACCTACTATAAAAACAGTGTTTCATCACACGGTAATTTAGAAATTATATCTTCCTTAGGTCAATTTTGGAAAAAGGTGGTACAGCGGCAGACGCCGCAATTGCTGTTTTATTCTGCGAAGGTGTGACCATACCAGAATGCATGGGCTTGGGAGGCGGGTTCCTCTTAACCCATTATCAGAAAAGTACCAACGAGGTTACGTGTCTAAACGCCAGAGAAACAGCGCCCGAAAACGCCTACGAGGACATGTACAATGGAAATCGCTTCGCTTCGCAATTTGGTAATGTACATACATGGGCGTACCCAGGGGGGCAAATTTGAAAATACACGCATTCCACAGAAGCACAGAGTTCTACCAGAGGCGACATTCTGTCAAAGGTTCTATCAACGCCAACTTGAGTCCTATGCGTTTGGTGGGATTCCTGTTTTTAGGATTTGGGAGATATAAAAAGCATTGAGTTTTATCAATTACCTCGTATATGGACAAATGATAAACACACATAAATTTCTTGATTCTGACAGTTTGACGTATGACATTCGGACGTCAGGATAATAATGGTGTGACAGAAGTTTGGACCAATGTACAGACTTACTCATCATTTTATTCGATACCCAACGTTACTCACCAAGGACGCATTTAGATGGGGCGGGGGGAGCTCCCCCGTTCCCCGTAGACGTCCAAATCTGCCATTTTTTCCCAAAAATGGTATACAGGGAGTCTCAACAAAAATGGAAAGTGGTTTTATGAGCAAACTGGGAAAGATATCACAAATCTGCTTGCGTGGCAAGCTCGATATGTTACTAGTGCATATTTTAAAATTATTTTAATACATACAGGGTGATGCACAACTTCGTGCCATAGAAAACATGTATTCCTTGAACGACTATATTTTATTGCATATTTGGATAGAGCTTCTAAAAACAAATAGTTTGATACCATATAACATATGGTTCCGATTGCCAATGTCTGAGAAGATGCCCAGCTTTCACGGCTCGCACCACCGCCAGTTTTGAAGATATTCAGATAAATTTGAGTTCACAATGATTTAATTACCATCGATTTTGAGCTGCTCTAAAATATATGCCAAAATATCTTAGTATTTATACAGGGTACCTATAAATCAACACATGCTGAGTTATTGTTACGATCCGAAATGGAGCGCCGTTAGGACCTATCAGGAATCAGATTCGATACAATTTAAAAATGTGTACGCTCAAAATAAAACCATTATTTGGGCGTGGAGAGTAAACTAATGCATATCTTAAAAATGCATCTTAATTCAAGGAAATGGTGTAACATGTTGATAAGCCTACTTCTATCTCTTTCTAACATATGTGTCCATAAGCACTTCTCTCTCGTACACATTGGACTCAAGCTGTCAGACAAGTTTGGTTTTCAGTCTAGACTAAGAATAGGATCGGACCTAATACTGGTCCTTGATGATTTAATTTATTTGAAATATAATGTTTTGATAAATTCAGAATTTGGGATCGATTATTTGAATATACGTTTTAAGCCATCATATGTCTAATCAATTTCCAGGCGGTTTAGCTGTAGCTGTACCAGGAGAACTCATAGGCTACTGGACCCTATATAACAGATTAGGTCGAGGTGTACCATGGGCTGATATACTCCAACCATCAATAGATCTTTGCGAAAAAGGCTTCCCAGTAGGAGGATTCCTTGCGAAATCTTTACATGAAGAGAGACTCCTTGGAGGTGCGGTTACCAGGTATGCCTTAGTGTGGTTGAAAAACAAATGCTGAAATTACAACTTGACAAGACTGATATTTACTCTCCACGAGCTGTTTGAACGTACATATCCAGTGGCGTATGTACAATTTCCACGCGTGGGGTCAAAAAAATCATGGCCGTGGTTTGTCCAACTTTCGTAATTACGAGTATGGTGTTTTTAAAATCGTAAATGGTCAGCGTAAAACATTCATTCAATTTGAGAATGTTTCGATCGCTGAACAAATTTGAGTGTTATTTTCAAGATTCATTTTTCAATATTTTCGAGTCGCGGGCCAATATTGAAAAAGTATCATTTTGCCCATAAAAAACTGGAAAGCAGCTGTATAGCGCAATTTTGAGGAAATTTAGATAGTCTTACATTTTTAACTTGTTAAGTGAACAATACATGTTTAAACCTCAAAGTATAACATTATAAAGGGTAAAGATAGAAAAATGAATATTACGTAATTATCGGAAGAAACATTTTGAATGATGGTTCTTAAAAATAACAGAAAATGGCCAATCGAAAATTCAATTCTAAGATTGACGGTGTTTAGTAAATCATCTACATACCTACAATGAGCGGGCTATTGGGGTATACAGACATTTTGGTATTCACTATGAAAATAGAAAGAGTCAGTAACCCCAAATACAGTTTACGTAAGCGTTAACGTTTGCCTTTTTTTTGACTTCAAGTCAATGATCTAAATGAAGTAAATGTCAAATGAGGTTAACTGTAACGTTTGTGATTGCCAAGACTCTAGTATCTAGTTGCTCTTTTTTAAGATTTCTTATGTTTCTCATAACTCTACGTACAGAACATATTACTATGCTCAATAGCTTTCAGGGAGCTGGCAATGAATCCTCAAACGAAGAAAATCTACAAGGAGGGTGAAATAATGAAGAGGCCTCGATTAGCGAAAACGTTAAGGATAATCGCTAAAGAAGGTGGAATGGCTCTGCACGACGGAGTTCTGACAAATGAGTTCGTTAAAGATGTTCAAGAACGCGGCGGAATCCTGACCGTTAACGATATGAAAAATTATAAGTGAGTTCTGATCCTTAGCAGTATTTTGTAGGAAAATACATTTGAAACATGGAGTATAGGTCCAGATACTATAGCATTTTATCGATGTATCCGGGTTAGTTAAGATGTAATAGTTGTAGTTGTAGTCACCGCTCTTGGCAGTTACGTCAACAACGCCATATGAAATAAGTAGACAGATCGAGTCTCAGTACCATGAGCGGAGCACCGCTCAGACTAATCTTCAGCACATCTCCAGTACGCATGAGTGGGTAACAGGGGACCGCTGTTTCCATTCACTTCCTGGAAATACATTTCGATAGAATGAGGGAATAACGTGCGGTGAAACTGGTAATGGGGGAAATTATGATAAATATGCCTGCATGTAGGCACGCGCAGAAGCTCATAAATCTTGTTAGTATATTTTGTCGTCATAATTTATATTCTATTCTCTTTGGCTAAATGACATCAATTTACAAGGTGTTCCTTAAGGATATGGGAATATTAAAGGGTGTGAATCTACATGGAAAATCAATGTCAGTTTGCTTCATAAACTGTGGTCTAAAAATGATTCCTTGCAAAAACTCGGGGTCTTGAAGTTTTAGGAAAAAAATAGATATTAATTAATATTTTCAGAACCGCTTCAGATATTTCACTGATATTTAGTACGTAGTGAAAGTTAATAAAGTTGCATATTTTTCAATCCAAAAATAATTTTTAGCTTTAACAGCGGCGTGCATACGGGTATTGACTTCGATATTTTTTGAGAAAAAATGGTACGCCAATGGCTTTTTGCCAAATAAAAATTATTTTTGAATTTCCCGTTCAACTTAAAAAAATTAAAAACTGTTATATTGTCTAACTTGCAAAATTATTATTAATTTAATTGGAAAAACACATTAGGGGTAATGAACAACAACAGCATAACATAAACTAACCAAATGATTACAAAAATTGTTGAAAATGGAATTGGATTCCCCGTTCAAATTAAAACAATTGATCTCTCTAAAATTTTTTTCCTTCGATTCGCCATTTTTAAGTAAAAAATAAAAACCGTTCTATTGTCCGAGAAAATTATTGTAATAATTGTTGTAATTTAAATAAATACCTAGTTGCTCTGGTATATGTCACTGGTTAATGGTGAATTATTCAAATGCAGAAATGGCGGAAATGCATTGCGTAATGGTGAGCAAGCCGGCGGATTTATCACCAGAGATATCCCGATCATGCTTTGCCAGATAGTCGAACCTTTTCTAATATTCATCGTCGTCTTGTTGAAACTGGTTCTGTCCGAAAAGGAACATCTGAAAGTAGACCTCTAAGTGTGAGAACACTTGAAATTGAGGAAGCAGTGCTGAACGAAGTCGAAGAACATCCTGAAACGAGTACGAGGTAGATCGCTAGACACTTAAATATTTGCCATCAAATTGTTTGGAGAATTTTAGTGGTTTTTTGTTATATACTTACCATATTTTAAGAGTACAGTCCCATTGATTTTCCAAGGCGTGTGACTTTTGACAGTGGTATATTCAAAAAATTACACAAAATCCGCAATTTGAATCAATGATTCTGTTCACGGACGAAGCTAATTTTTCTCGAAATGCCATTCAGAATTTCCACAATAATCATTTGTGAGCAGAAGAAAATCCCTATGCCGTAACCGAAACCCATTTCCAACACCACTTTTCGGTTAACGTATGGACAGAAATTATTGGCAACCACTTTATTGGCCCATTCTTATTGCTGGGACGACTTGACGGACAGACTTGCCTCAATTTTCTTCAACAACAGTTGCCTTTGCTACTTAATGATGTTCCGTTAGTAATAAGAAACAATATGTGGTTCATGCATGATGGTGCACCAGCGCATATTAGTGTACCGGTTCATAATTATTTACAAACTGTTTATCCAAATCGTTGGATTGGCTGCGGTGGGCCCAAGAATGGCCACCAAGGTCCCCAGACCTCAACAGTTTAGATTTCCTTTTTGTGGGGTTATCTTAAGACACTAGTGTACACAAGTCCCATTAACACTGTAGAGGAATTAAGAGAAATAATAGTTGCAGCTTGTGATAGAATACAAAACACTCCAGGGATATTTCAACGAGTGCCCAATTTCCTGACAAGGAGGGCGGAAGAATGCATACTTAAGTGGGGGCCATTTTCAACAATTTTTGTAATCATTTCGTTAGTTTTAATGTTATGCTGTTGTTGTTCATTACCCCTAATGTGTTTTTCCAATTAAATTAATAATAATTTTGCAAGTTAGACAATATAACAGTTTTTATCTTTTTTAAGTTGAATGGGAAATTCAAAAATAATTTTTATTTGGCAAAAAGCCATTGGCGTACCATTTTTTTCTTAAAAGATATTGAAGTCAATACCCGTACGCACGCCACTGTTAAACCTAAAAATTATTTTTGCATTGGACAATATGCAACTCCATTAACTTCCACTACTTACTAAATATAATGAAATATCTCAAGCGGTTCTTAAAATATTAACTAATTTCCATTTTTTTCCTAAAACTTCAACACCCCGAGTTTTTGTAAGGAAAGGAAAGAAGGCTCATAAAGAAGCGATCCCCTATCGATATGTGTGCAAAAGTTAATCAATTTTCATGGAATCACCCATACATACGATATTATTGATTTCAGGCCAGTTTGGGTGAAACCAGTCCACTCCACATTCTCAAATGGTCAAAGTATGTACTCTATCCCGGTACCTGGGTCAGGTGTAGTTTTGGCTCTGATCCTCAATATACTCGACCAGTTCCTAGTCAGAGGCAACTTCTATACTGCCATAAATTATCAAAGAGTCATAGGTAATTTTTATTTTGTGTACTTATAAACGGTTTTCCATTAAGGACTTGACAACTTTATTTTTAAATAACACGAAAGGCATTTGAGATATCTCTCGTTCAATATTGGCTCTAACGACGCCGGCTTGTTGGCATAGACCAACGATTTAATGTAGCTCCACAAAAAAGTCTAGAGGTGTTAAATCACACGATCTAGGCGGCCATTCGATAGGACCACTTCTCGATATAACACGTTCACGGAATTTTGAGTTTAATATGTCGATTGTTCTCCCGCTGTGTAGCTTGTGGCTGCGTCTTGTTGATACCACATATCATTAGTGTCTTGCCTGTCAAATTGAGCAAAAAATAACGTTGCAACATCTCTCTGTAGCGATCTCCGTTGACTGTAACGTGACGGTCATTTTCATCAACTAAACGAAAAAACGCCCCAATGACAGCACCGGCATGAAAACCACATCATACATTTATTCTTTGTGGATGAAGTGGTGCTTCTTGAAGCACATGAGGGTTTTCACCTGACCAATAACGCATATTCTGTTTGCTGACGAAGCCATTTAGCCAAAAATGCGCCTCATAACTGAAGATGATTTTGCGATTAAATTGGTCATTTTCTTGCAACATTTCTAGAGCACAATTCGAGAACGTACGTTGCTTCATATGATCGAACGGCTTTAGTTCTTCAGTTAACTTGATCTTATAAACGTGCAGGCCAAGATCTCTTCGCAAAATTCGCCATAGCGTGGTCTGAGTGATGCCCAATTCTTGAGAACGCCGTGGAATCGAGCAGCGAATATGTGGGCTCAATTTTTTTTTAATAGACTATGGATTGTTTGTCTACCTAAAGTTGCAGTCACCGACTCGGAATTTCGGTAGTAAATTTTAATTATTCGTAAGCGTTGTTCGTTCGTGCACTTCACCATGATGAAAATGTTTTTTTATTGAATGTTTTGACATTGACAGTTCGGTAATTGATTTAAAGGTGCACTCACAGTGAAAGTTCAAAGTTGTTAAGTCAGTAGGGAAAACCCCATCCAAGGTATTCTGAAAGTCGGTACTTTCCACGAAAAGTCTTAGCAGCATCTTTAAGATATTTGCCATTGTGTGCGTCGTATTCAGTACTATCAGGATCTCGGAGTCTGTACGAGATACAAAGTCGCTTAAATTGTAGCACAGTTGCGTATTTATATTTAGGTAAGCACAATGCCGCTTAAAAGGTTCCGGAATTCAAAGTATTTCCGGAGAGAGACAGAAAAACCGAAATTTCCCAAAATCGTTCTACTAACCTTATGCCCATATGCATCGTTTGACACTTTAATCCAGATTGGGGAATCCGGATCAGGAACGGCAGATTCGAATATGATGCACGGACCACTTTCTAATCGCGATTACCTAATCGTTGAACAAAACGTTACAGTTTCTATATGTTCAAGAGGGTTATCAAAATGGAAAGGAATCAGAATAAATGAGAACCGAATTTTACTGCTAATGAAAAGATGCATTTATGTAATGTAAAAGTGCGCGGCTATGCGAAAATATTAGAGGACAAGAAGGCCGACAGAGCCTCTAAGTCAATGCTTGGAACCAAATTGAAAACTCCTCTTCTCCATCTACTGCATACAGAAAAGCCGAGTCATTGATAATGTTGCATAAATAATGGGTGATTTTTGTGCTAGTATCTTTTTGGCAACACTGTTTTTGACAGATGACGCGTGAATCGTGTCTTGTGTCATTGTCAAACTTGTTCAGTTTGGTCTATAATTTAACCATGAATCGACTTACGAACGAACAACGCTTGAAAATTATTGAATTTTACTATCAAAATTCATGCTCGGTTAAGAGAGTGCATCGAGCACTGCTTCCAATCTATGGGCAATTTACATTATTGGACATTAAAACACCAACACGCAGACGTAGAGTGAGGACTGAAGAAAATATTGCAGCTGTATCTGCCAGCGTCAGTGATGACCGTGAAATGTCGATTCGCCGCCGTTCGCAGCAATTGGGCCTCTGTTACTCCACTACGTGGAAAATCTTGCGACAGGATTTGGGTGTAAAACCTTATAAGATACAGCTGGTGCAAGAATTGAAGCCACACGACCTCCCACAACGTTTCCCATTTGGTGAATGGGCGCCGGCAAAGTTGGAGGAAGATCCACATTTTTATCGAAAAATTGTGTTCAGCGACGAAGCTCATTTCTGGCTGAATGGGTACGTTAACAAGCAAAATTGCCACATCTGGAGTGAAGACCAGCCAGAAGCATTGCAACAGCTACCAATGCATCCCGAAAAAATCACTGTTTGGTGTGGATTATGGGCCGGTGGCATCATCGGGCCGTACTTATTCAAAGATGACAATGGCCGGTACGTAACTGTGAATGGCGAGCGCTACCGTGGGATGACAACAAACTTTTTTTTGCCCAAAATGGAAGAGCTGGACTTGGCTGACATGTGGTTTCAACAAGACAGTGCCACACGAAACAATGGCCCTATTGAGAGGCGAGTTCGGTGAACAGTTTATCTCACGTTTGGGGCCCGTCAATTGGCCGCCTAGATCGTGTCATTTAACCGTTGGACTATTTCTTGTGGGGCCATGTTAAGGCTAATGTCTACAGGGATAAACCAGCAACGATTGACGCACGGGAAGCCAATATTGAAGCATTTATTAGTGAGATACCGGCCGATATGTTGGAGAGAGTGTGCCAAAATTTTACCTTGCGCATGGGCCATCTAAAGCGGAGCCGCGGCCAACATTTACATGAAATAATCTTTAAACATTAAATTATATCGACCGTTCTATCGACTCAAATAAAGATATAATCGTTTTTTCAAATTTTTTGTTTTTTTTTTAAATCAAATCCTATACCTATTAAAAAATCATCCGTTATAAGAAAAAAGAATTAAGAAGGAAAATAGGTGAGGGGAAAAACCAAAGATTTTTAAGTGGAGGTGGAGCGATGCCTGTTATGAACTGAAATGACTTTCATCAGGCTCCACAGAGGTGTAAAAGAAGACCGAAACAAGTTGTGACTGCTTTAACATTTTCTGATATTGCCTCTTAATACAATCTACTCTTAGACAAAATACTCACTTTGTTGGAAAAACAAAAGCTACAGATGAAGAAGAATTTATAAAAATGGAAAGAAAAACTTAAAAATCAGTTAAAAATTTCCAATCAAAAACTAAATTTCAATTCCAATGCCTTACAATGAAAATTATTTCTTTGTGTTAATATACTATATGTTACTTCTTTTCAATGCAATAAAGATACTGTAGCAAAGTTTTAAAAAGTATGTAGTTTTTCCACAAATTGTGTATTTATTATCCCGATGTTTTAAAAATAACTAAAATAATCTATTAGATTTTGGCGAAAATTAAATGGGTCTTGACCAACATTCGCTGCATGTACATGAGGAATGTCTCCTTGTAAAATTAGGGAATCCAGCTCTTGACCATTGAGTTCTTTTGGATAGGGAGGCAAATCCTCTAGCATATTCACGGCCATATTTTGCTAGCACAGCAGTTGCAATGATTGTAGTTAAAGCGGTATCTAATCGACACCTACTACCATAGGCTAATACTGGGAACCGACGCTTCCAAACACCAATCACTGTTTCTACTACATTGCATGTAAGCTTCATTATAAATATTTTCGACAACAATGCCTGGATTTTGTAGAGGTGTCGTTAGGTAGACTTTCAGCTGGTAGCCACTATCTCCCAAGAGCACCGCGTTCTGAAATTGTCTCCCTTCAATGAGTGTTCTTAGGTGGGAGGCATTGAAAATAGTTGAATCATGGGTAGATCCTGGCCATCGAGCAACAATGTCAAATATTTTCAAATTTGGCCCCGCAACTATTTGAGTATTTATAGAAAAATATGACTTTCTATTACGAAAAACTTCTACACCCTGAGCTCCTGGTGATTGCATCTTTATGTGCGTCCCGTCAATACATACAATGACTCGTGGAAATCTACAGATCCTATAGAAGCCATTGTGAACTCTTATTATTTCATCAGCTTCATTGGGCATTCTGATATATCGATTTGATAAACCTGCAATTGCTCTTGAAACTTTTGCAATTATACGGGATGCTGTTGTCTGGTCCATGCTAATAAAGTCTCCAATACAATTTTAATGTGCATTGCAGGCATAAAATCGTAGGCATGTAAGGAGCTGATTAATGGGCGACACACTATTATTCCTGTAAAAACACAAATTTTATAGTGACTGAAATCTTGGAAATTTCTAATGTGATTGAGATCCATAGCCAGAGGAAAAGGCGTTTAAAGACGTTCTTGTCTAAACTTCAATTGTGGCCAAGGAAATTGATTATCGTAATTTGATATTTGGTAAAAGAATACTTACAAATTGTTATCAAACTCGAGTTGATGCTTTATTTGTTCTACCAATCTAAAGACAGTGTTTTTTTGGAGCTGAAATCTCCTGAAAAACGATAGGTCGTCCATCTCGTTAAAAAATCTGTACGTTCATAATAGTGTCTTGGAAATCCGAAGCTAATAATATCTAGGATGTCACCATCTTCGTCAAGGAAATCTCATCTTCGATCTGCATTACTTTTGCAAAAAAAGCTCTTTTTCGCAAAGACATCCACAACTCGAAATATAAGGTAGAACCCCAATCCGTCAATTTTCGGATTAAAAAGTCAATACGCTAGGATTACGCCTAAACGCGATTAGCAGGTGTTAAATGTATCGGTGCATAAGAATACGCGGCAATAATCTGGATTAGTAATTAATCGTACTTCTCAAGAGACGGTGAATATGGGCATTGGACAGTTCAAAAATGCGATTAACAAAATTTCTTTGGAATCCTCATATCTGACGCGGTGTCCTGGCATTTAGGCTTCTGCCTGCACCCTGCTTCGGTGTAAGAAAAATATTATTGTGCCAACTACATGCTGGACTATGGAATCATTAGGTTTGAGTGAAGTGATTTGTAATGATGCTGCTTATCTAAAAATCGTTTTCAGAAAGCTTCAAGTTCGCATATGGAGCAAGGACAAAGCTGGGCGATAGGGACACAGCCTACATGCAAACAGTAATATCAGGAATGCTATCGAAGGACTACGCCAGAGATCTAAGAAGTTACATATATGATAAGAACACATTTGACAGCATTGAATACTACGGTGCAAACACCACCTTTGAAGAGGATCACGGTACTGCGCACATCTCTGTGCTGGCTCCAAATGGGGATGCAGTTGCTGTTACCAGTACTATTAATGGCAGGTAAATTTTGATTTGTTATGTCGACTTTCAGGGATTCTTTGGCGGACCTGTTATGGACGGTCTGAGTAATCATGTCGACGTTGCATTGCGTCATTTATCCAACTACGAAAAAAGAAAAGGATGACGTCAAGTAGGTTGACTCTGTTTTTCCTACGTAATGCAGTCAGGAGTTCATAGGCGATTGTGTTCGCAAGTTAGAACCTCTGAGAAAAGTTAGTTACGAAGATGTGTAACAAAGAAATCAAACGGATCAAGTCACCCGAACACGCCCATACAATTAGTTCATAGGCATTAATTTTCTGCCCTACGGGATAGAATCTTGATCATGCTTCCTGTGTCCAATGTTGATTGTGACATGTTAATGAATAAAATTCCCAAGCCATATTTTCCTGCATTATATCTCCAATATCCCCACGATGTCAGAAGGGCAATATTATTTAGACAGATGCACCTTCGATAGATTGTTATCAAGGCGTCTGTTGATACCTTCAGCGCTCTTTTAAATGTATACGCGAGGGTATTTGGTCGGATACATTTACAATTTCGAAAATTGTCCCTGTTCATAAAAAAGGAAACAGAGACTCCGCCGATAGACCAATAATTGCCTTTATACCAGTAATTGGGAAAATGTTTGAGATTATTGTGAAAGCTACTGCGAAGCTAAATCGAACGGTAGCTGAATTTGGATTTCAAAAAAATTCAACAACAATAAAAGCTCTACTGATCTTATTAGAGGAAGTGCTGGAAAAAGAAGGTAACTCTAATACTATAGCTACCATGTGCGACTTAACAAAAACATTTGATCGCGTCGATTCACATATATTATTGAAAATACTAAATTACTATGGCAAATACCGAGCGAGGCCTATTTCCTTAATATTTGTCAAGTAGGAAGAAGTTTGTAAGCTCTGAGGCCACCGCCTCGGAACTTTTGCCTATTTGCAACGGGGTACCGCAGAGATCAGTACTTGGTCACCTACTATTTCTCATATAGCTATACGCCCACGCGCATATGATAACAGATCCTGCTTTTTATCTGCACAAGCTAAAACATGTTTTTTTGCCAACAAGTCATCGCTAAATGAAAACAAGACATATTACATTTTCGTCCGATGGATGGGTTTTGAAATCTGAACCAGTAAAACTTCTAGAAATAGTACTCTAGATACCCAGATCCGTATGCTCCGCTGATCGAGCAGAGAGTGATTACCATATGGGTTGATGTGGATAACGTGCATATTTTCACCTACAGGCCAAACGGCTGGACGGATTTTCACATATGAGATGTCGTTGGATTCGTCTTAGCGGTGTGAGTGACACTGACAACATTGAAATTTTATAAAAATCAAAATGGTGGATTTTAATAAAAGATTTCAACCTTGTAATTCCTACTTCATAGGCTACAGATCAAACGGCTTGATAGATTTTCACATATGAGGTGTCGTTGGATTCGTCTTAGCGGTGCGAGTGACACTAGCTACATTAAAATTTTATACAAAACAAAATGGTGGATTTTGTTAAAAGATTTTAACCCTATAACTCCTATTTCACAGGCTATAGCTTAAACGGCTTCTAGCTTCACAATAGAGTGTATCAACTCTTCACTGTAAAAACATGATAACTCCATTTCTCGGTATAGTCAGCTGATACTTCAGGTGCATTTACTTTATTCTCGTTAATGATGCGGTTAGTGGTTAGTGGAATGTCTGAAGTATCCTCTGACTCTACGCTGAAATAGGTACCCTGAGTATGGGCCTTCGTTTCGCCCTAACATATATGACCTCATTCTATATTTAAACTCTAGCGGACTTGTATGGTTATGAAGACCATCTTTTGCCCTAATTACTCCGAAAAAGTTTTCTATCACATCTTGATTAAGACGTCTGTTAACAGGTATTGGACGCTGAAGCGTCGTTTCAGATCCTCTAGAGCATTTTCTAGCAAACCCTAGCGCGTTTTACATTGACTTTGTCTTATCTTTTTGTGATATGTAACCATTTTTTTGCTAATGTTTGGGTCTTGAGGAAAACTGTGGAACTTCATGTCTTTGCAAAGATTCTGTTCAGATTGATTGTCGGAATTACATCCCACAACAGCACACCGCATTTTTATCAATTTATCAAACACACAGGGTATATAAGGTATGTATAACTAATACAACAAGTCACAAAACCACCAAAAAACACCAACAAATCGCACTATATAGCATTAACCACGATACACGAGAACTGTAGTAACGTTACGACAATCCTGCCGCTGGTAACCACGAGCCGATAACTCTCCGGGTGACGTCACGAAGCTCCGCCCACATGCGCAATATCCTATTATCAGTGTATGTGTATCGTGCTAGATACCAGACTAAACTGAGGATCCCACATTGATTATTTACATTCTATACGGCAGGATCACCATACTTTGCGGGTAGTATCGTAGACACATTACACATGGCACAATGCTCTGGGGAAACTTAGTACCATCTAACAAAACTTTCATTTTGCAAAAAACGGTTTTAAGGATATTTACAAATTCCAGTTATGGATCAGCGTCCATAAGTCACTTCTAAAAATTGCAAATATTCATACTTTTGAAGTCTTGTGTTATGTGCTACTAATATCAAATCTCTGCCGAAATACACACTTATGCACTACGTAATATTAATTACCTAAGAAATCCATACTCGTACTCGCGCCTGAATATGACTTAAAATACCAGACCCAACTTGAAATTATCTAATTTATTCGTTTATGCAAGAGAGATATGTCTATTAGCTACTTGAAAGTCTCAGGCTACTTGATAGATTGGAGTATTGCAAGACCTGCGTATAAAATAAGAATACTGTTTTTAATTTTTAGATGGGGTGCATATTTCGGTTCTCTTAGCACCGGCATCATACTAAACAATCAAATGGACGACTTTTCATCCCCCGGATACCAGAATCAGTACGGCCTGCCGCCATCACCTGCTAACTTCATCATGCCAGGAAGAAGGCCTATGAGCTCTATGAGCCCTACAATAATTTTGAATGATAAAGGGGATGTGGTCATGATTATAGGGGCAGCTGGTGGGAGTATGATCACCACTTCAGTAGCACAGGTAGGTTAGGTTAATTTTTTTTGTGGGAGGATCAATGATGATCATCCGCGGCTCTATTGCGACTCACACCTATTTATACTCGGTTGGCCGTTGCCTGGAAATTTAGTCGCCATGGAGCCGTACACGGGTGCGCAGCGTGCATTTTGTGTCCGTGCGTATTATGAAAACAATAAATCGGTTATTACTGCACGACGTTTTTTTTATACTCCAACTACAACGAAGGCCTAAGGCCTAAACACCCATTGGGTACCGTGTGGCTATAGGGGGATACAGGGGAAAGGGGGAACGCTATACGGACTCTGGCGAGGGAACACGTGTGCATGCAACATGGACACATTCTGGCTCCGCCTACGAGATCCGTCGGGTGGTACCTCCGCGTTCGACAGTCAGAGACCGTCTACCACCTACGGACAATCACAACATCCATAGCCAAGAGAAAACGGTTTACGCGATTTAATATAAGTTCCAAGCGCCAATGGGATACGGAAATGGATCAGAATGTTCGAAACAACCGGCTCGACAGTAGCAATAACAGCTCGTGATCGTCCAGTTTCTGCAAGATCAGCCGACAATGTAGAGCGCGTTCGTTCGTGTTTCAGTTCAGCGAAATCCGCAACAGTCAACACGTAAAGAGAAGTCAGGCTTTGGATATCTAAAGAACGAGCTTGCGCCGAATTTTGAAGCGTGATTTTGCATTTGAAGGCTTTTAAGATTCAACTAGTTCAATAATTAAAACCAGATGATGCCAATAATCGACTTAAAATTTGTCAATTTGATGGTCGACCGATTCAACAGTTTTAACAACGTGATGTTTAGTGATGAGTACCAATTTTCACCTCAACGGCCATGTTAACAAACAAAAAACTGTCAGGTTTTGGTTCGAAACTAATCCCCGACGCTTGCATGAACGTCCACTTCACAGCCCTAAACTAGTCGTGTGGGCTGGAATTACGTCAACCAGTATTATTGGACCGTACTTTTTTGAGGACGAAAGAGGGCAAGCGATGGCAGTTAAAGCTAACAATTATTGCAATATGATAACAGACTTTTTGGTGTCAGCTTTGCAAGAACTCCACGGCAGTACCTCTAGAATCTGGTTTCAACAAGATGGGGCCACATGACATACAGCATTTATAGAGCTGCTGAAAAATGTCTTTCCCGGAAAGGGGGGATATTGAATGGCCACCACGTAGTCCCGATCTTTCTCCATGCGATTTCGGTGGTCTACGAGAATGAATAATCCAACCAAGAGGAATATTGTTCAGGAAAGTAACAAAATACCAAGAACAACTTTTGAACGAGTTTTTCAAAGTCTGCAGCTTCGGTTTCAAGAGTGCCAAGCAGCCGAAGCAAGTCATTTGAACAACATTATTTTTAAGTCATAAAAATGCCTATTTTTCTACTTTATAAAAATACATTTATTTTTCCTTTTATATTGCGTAGTTATTTTTTAATTGAATGTCGAAATTGCCAACACCTTCATGGCCCACCCTGTATTTCCCCTAGCAACTCCGACCTCCTAAGAAAGCCGATCAGCTTATTTGGGGAAATATCTTTCAGGTATTCTACTTGCATTACAACTCCTTCCAGTATATTGTTCCTAACTCTGACAATTGCAGGACATTTGAACAAAACGTGCTTTGCCCACCACCACCTATTGTTCAATATCGTGAACGACAGATCCAAAAACACATTTATGTGACCTAGCCAGTCGTTGGTGTAGGTTTTCAGAAAGTGTTCATCTCAGTTTTATGCACTCCAAAGAACGAAATCACAAAAGGTATTCAAAAACGATCTGTATACACTCGCGAAGCCTCGTTAGCCTTTTTCAGACACTATAAATTGAGTGTGCCATTTTTGACTTACTACTGTAAGGGTTTTGCTTACCCATGCCTGGGTTGAATACTGATGCGTATCGTACCCTTGTTTTGTATATACGATTATTACTAAAAAAGCCGCTTATTTGTATAACAACTTTATCAATATCAAGAAATAGAGGGACATTGTAAACATACATGCTTTTGTAACGATAAATAGAATGAATATATAATAATTATCTTAATCTATATAATGTAATTAGGTTCCGTATATGACAAGTATTAAATACACTTTATTAATTTATTTTGGACTATTTTAAAAATTTCCTTCAGCCTCAAAAAGGCAAAGATCTGTCACGTTCACAAAAGTGGTGGTACGAATGAAAATGAAAATAATAGAGCGATATTTATCTTGTCAAATTTTTCGAAAGTATTTGAAATGATTCCGTATGATCACATTTATCGCTTGGTCTGTAGCCAAGTTTCTCTTTCCCAGCATGGTTTTTCAAGGGTAGATCTCCTATCACCAATTTGGTCACTTTCATGCAGTTTGTCAATGATATTTTGGATTATCATGGTCAGGTGGATGTGATCTATACAGATTTTCTAAAGCTTTTGACAAGTTAGATCATCGTATTCTATTGAGCAAAGTATCTGAATTTGGATTTCATAGGTCTCAATATGTATTTATGATTTTGCGTCTCAGGAATATATAGCAGCTTCTGGTGTACCGTAAGGTTTGCAGCTTGTCTTGTTTGTATTTATTATAATATAAAAACCAATTCACGGGTCGAAGGCGATCATAGACGATGATCGGCGAGTATAACCGAGTATGCCCTCTACAAGATCGTGCTCGCGTGTAATCGTTTGTAATCGCCGATTATGAGGACGAGCCATTAAATGTGACCTGTATCACACATCGTGTCAATGTTGACTGTGGTCTTTTTGTTATAAATCTTGTGATAAATCAGCAGAACGATATGCTCAGATGAATTACATTATATAATGCTTTTTTATATTATTTTCTTTATTTTTTTATGGGTTCATAGTTTGTCATGTAAATGGAATGAATTTCTATTGGGCAATAAAAAATGTAGTATTATTATTATTGACAATGACATATTGTAAAAAATATATTCATCGTTTTACAAACAACCGATTATGGGTTTGCATGCTCTAATTTTAATTCATTCTCATGAACCGGGTTGTCGTTGACTTGACGATTAAAATGGTCCTCAAATGTATCATTTATTTCCAGATAATTGTGAAACATCTCTGGTATGGAGTAGACTTGAAGACAGCCATGGACGAAAGCAGGGTTCATCATCAGTTGATGCCAAATGACCTTTTGATAGAAGATAAATTCAAAATAGAGGTAACTTAGAGGATGTCATTTCTCAAACTCATAATACTGTCCCGATTTCATTAATCACAAACTTGGACTGTATCAGCAGGGACGTGTATAATCAAATTTGGGCAAACATTGCAATTCTTAGGAGAATCATTACTTTGTCTTCACCACGGATGTAGTTACAACTTTTGCTTGGGTGAAGTCCATCACATGGAAAAACCGCATGATCCATAGATTATTCATTCATTCCAAAATTCACAAACTAGGAGTTAATTCGCATGTTTCAAGTTCAGGATGCTTTCAAAATTTTGGACACCTTTCAAATTTTAATGATGCTATGACTCGAAATAACACGCGGCGAGGATGCTGGGCCCAAAAAATTACTCCTAGATACACTGTATGGTTTTTATATTTTTTCTAGCTTGCGATTAGATATCGAAATGAAGCGTGAAGACATTTTCCTGGATACTATCCTTAAACCTTATTAAATCTGTTTTTAAAGTTTTAATAGCCATTTAGCAACGAGAGATGTACATTAATGTTTATTTACAATATGTCACTTCAAAGGGAGAAGTTTTGATATAGCCGGGGACATAGCATATTATACTAATTCCCGAAATAATTCCTCTTTGTCGATATTTATTCGTTGTTTTTCTACAATTACTTGAAATTTCGTCATATATCCAAAAATAGTTTTATAGAATATTTAGAAGGATATATGTAACTAGTTTATTCCAGAATGTTAACGAATTTTCAGAAAATCGTTTCTGACTTTTTCTAAATTTATTTGAGATAGGATTTCAAAATAAACTACACTTTGATAATGCCACTTTTTGATCTATGCAAGGTGGCTAAAATAGAACATTAATATGATTTGTCGCCTCTAATTCCCCGACGGAACTTTGATTTTTCTTCAGTAGGTCATGTTTGAATTAGTCGAATAGCTTCTAATTCTGATTTCCAATATTATATCATGACATATATTATTATACAAGTTTTTTCTTGACGAGGTCATGAAATTAACATATAGTTACTTATTTCATAGAATATCAAAGATGATAACATGTTACGCATTGATACAGGGTGCGTCATTTATTACTTTTTTCTCTATTTGAAAAATCAATACGATTTTTACGAGGTGAAATCGAATTTTTTTATTGATAAATGAAGGTTGGTTTATGCCATTTATATATGAAAAATAACATCAGTCATGTGACCACCGCGGCCTCGTTTACAGGCCAACATCCGAACATCAAAATGTTCAATGACTTTTCCCAAAATATTCCCCAAAGAAAATAATCAAAAGGTGTTAAATCGCACGATCTCGGGGGCCAACTAACATTTGAATTTCGTGAAATTATGCGGTCTTGAAATTTCGTGTGCAATAAGACGATTTTTTTGCGAGATGTGTGAGCCGTTGCTCCGTCTTGATGAACCCAAAGATCGTCGGCACCAATACGATTCAATTGTGGCCACAAAAAGTCTGCTAACATGCCACGATAACGTTCCCCGTTGACGGTAATTGCCTTTTCTTCGGCATCTTCAAAGAAGGATGGTCCAACGTTGCCACCAGCCCATAATCCGGACCAAACAGTCATTTTTTCAGGATGGAGTGGTTGTTCATGATATTGGTGTGGATTTTCAGCCTCCCAGAATCTGCAATTTTGCTTATTTACGTACCCATTCAGGTGAAAATGAGCCTCATCAGAAAAGAGCACTTTGGTCGAAAATCCGTCTACTCTTGACGCTGTTGATGGTCTGTCGGCTTAAATTCTTGTGTTCTTCGGATTTTGTATGGATGGAGGTGTAAATCAATGTGCAAAATCCGGCGTAAAGTGGTCTCACTATTTCCCAATTGTTGCGAACGGTGTCTAGTCGAGGTGGTTGGATCTTCTCGCACACTTTCATTCACTGCGGCTATGTTTTCACGAGTAAGAGCTGGACGAGCATGTTGGTATGGTCTACGACCTTCAGCTGAACCAGTTTCCTCAAAACGATTAACAATCCAACGAATTCTAGGCCAAAACTAGTACGAAGTTTGCGAAAAGAATTTTTTAAATTTCGACCGTTTTCGTAATAAGTTTGGATAACCAAAATGCGTTGTTGTGTTGTAAACGAATCCATCACTATAAATGGCATACCTTTGACAGTTCATTTATGCATGCCACATGACTTTTGACTCACATGGTAACACATAAACTTATAGGTAAAAAACAGTAATAGATGGCGCACCCAGTATAAAACCTCAAGTGCCTAACTTCATATATACTAAGTGACGTATAAATCCGAACACCCAGTTTAAATGGTTTTATTTTAATAAAAATTGGTGAGTGTATTTATCATAGTGTAAATAACAAGTGAAAAAATTTTCAGCCATATCAGTTGGACATTCCGGTTTTTATACTGCTTTTTTTAATTCACTAACGCTCTAAAAATGAATATTTCAGCTGCAGTAAAGAATAAACGTTGGCGGATTTTGGTTCTTGACATCCTTTACGATCGGTTACGATGCCTAGAGTATAGAGACCTGTACGATTTCGTCAACTGAGTGAGTTTGATAGGGGCCGTATAGTGGGACTTCGGGAAGCTGGACTTTCTTTTCGGGCAATTGCAGTTAGAGTGCAAAGAAGTGTAGACACTGTGGTTAGGTGTTGTCAGGCATGGCTTCGAGAAGGCCGTACGCAAAGAGCAAGGGGCACTGGACGCCGCCGTAGAACAACAGACCGTGAAGATCGCCGCCTAAGATTATTGGCCTTAAGGGACCATTTCTCCACTATCAGGTCCATTGCAAATGAATGGTTTGCAGAACACGGAAGACCTATCGGCATGCGAAGTGTTTACCGACGAATGAGAAGTTTTGGCTTGTTTTCATACCGGCTACACTGGGTCCTCCCTTTAACTCGAGAACACCGACGTAATCGCCTTGAGTGGTGCAGACAACGGTCACTCTGGGATCAGGAATGGAACAGTATTGTCTTTAGTGACGAGTCTCGATTTTGTTTAGGCATGCACGATGGTCGTGCCAGGGTTAGAAGGCGACGTGGTGAAAGGAGGAATCCACAGTTTTTTGCTGAAAGACATGTTCATCACACTGTTGGAGTTATGGTTTGGGGTGCTATAGCTTATGGTTCCAGGTCACCTTTAATCTTCATCAGAGGTAACATGAACGCACAGCGTTATATCCACGAAGTTCTAGAACCCCATTTTTTACCCTATCTTGACACCCTGGCAGATCCAACTTTCCAACAAGATAATGCCCGGCCACATGTTGCAAGAGTCACAATAGACTTCTTTCAACATAATGATGTCACATTGTTACTATGGCCACCAAGATCTCCCGACTTATCCCCAATTGAGCACGTGTGGGATATGATGGGTAGGAGATTGCTCAATTTGCAACGTCGTCCTTAGACTCTAGAAGCACTTCGAGAGGAGTTGGTGGTTGCCTGGAATGAGATACCACAGGAGGACATTGACCACCTGATCAGAAGCATGCCTAGGCGCGTTGGACATCAGGGTGCATCCACACATTATTAAAGGTCAAAGGGCTTTAAAGCAGTGCAATCATTTTGAAATTTTTATCATTTACTTATTATGCTTCATTAAGTACTTATACAAAATTTTATTAAAATAAAACCATTTAAACTGGATGTTCGGATTTATATGTCACTTAGTATAGTTGGTTTAAACTCGTTGAATGAGGAACAACATAATGTAACTCATTATTTAAGGGTAATCATGAAGACAGAAAACGGTATAATTTTAAAAATCTGCTAAAACGTCAGATCTAAACCCTAATTATGCCTCAGTGTAAAAGAGAGGAAGTGGTAATGTTATTGTATTATTTGTTTGAAATTTGTAGACAATGTGGATGTTTGAAAGGTTTTGTTTCGGACTGAAGCCAGGAACAAATAAAAACGACTTAAAGTAGATTCGGAAATACTTTGAACTTCCAAACTGTCCTAGTTCCACTTTCTTATTTACGTACGCAACTTTCACCCTAAAAAGTACCCCGCGTCCTATACTTATCTTGTCACTTATTTATCTAAACGTCAGTAATTACTGATGCATGATCAATGTTATTCAGAAATCCTCTGATGGGTCAGTAAATACTGAACGTTGGACATTCTCTTTACCGTTTCCAAGATCCCAAAGGCGAGGTTCGAATTTGGAACATACGTACATATACTTTGAAGTTGAAGTTGAGTCATTAATTTTCTGATAATGATTGTAGAAGGAAGATAAACCAAAATATGTGTGTAAAAATAAAAAAAAAAATTAAAAAAAAAATTACCTTGTATTATAAAGTATCCTCCCGACAAGTATTTCAGTGCGGACCTGTATTTGATCGTGAGGTCCCCTGTGAGGTCTTAAGTCACCTGATTCACGAGCCCGTTGTACTACATTAACAAAGGCACGAGGGGTTGGTTGCACTCGATTGGGAAACCGATCCGCATAAACATGTGCCATTTTTTATTTCGTTTGAGCCACGCAACAGACACTATTCACACGCGACTGACACTGACTGTATGTATAACTGAACTGAATAACATAATTGTAAAAACATCGTTCCGAATGCCTTCGCTTTTTTGTTTCCGATGCGATGAACCGATAAGGCGGATTATATCCGTTGTTGCCAAACACGAGCACATGATATTATTGAGACAGGGCGGTACTCAAACTTCCAAAGGGCTATAACTTTGTTACTTTAATTTTACCAGAAAAATGGTAAAGGAAAAAACATTTCTTTTGATCAGATCTACTCACTGTTAAAATAAATGACTCAACTTCGAAGTCACCCTGTATAGTGCTTTCAAGTTCTTAGATATATTTCAACTAATCCTAGTAATTTCTTAATAATAGATATAGATTCAGCTTGTGGATAATCCTGTAAATAAATAGTTTTATTTTTGTAAAAAATGTTCTCTCCTTTTAATTTTTGCTGCCAAAGGGGGGCAACCCCCCTGGGTAAACCCTTGGACAAGTGGCAGTTTCCGGTACTCAAACCCGGCAACGGGTGCCTAACTGGTACTGTGTCTTATTTTTTAGATAAACTGGGTACACCTAATATCATTTCCCTAATAATTTAGAGGTTTCTAATCTTATTTCAGTATGAGAAGTTGCTCGGCCAAATCGAGAAGATAGGACACAATATCCAGTTCACGTACCAAGCAGACGGGTTTTGTGCTGTCACCTCCATATCACACGTGAACAGCGGTAACGTAGTGGGTGTACCTGACGTCAGGAGAAAGACAGGTGGAGTCGCATATCTCTGATCACGTGATTATATCCATTGCATATCCATTCCACCCTTATCATATGCACATGTGACTTCCACAATAAATAAAGTATACAGCACTTATAGTTCGCCTCATTTTTTAGTAGGTGTAGTGGGGTATTCTCCATCTAGAAAAAACATCATTTCTAATAGGGAAGCACCGAGTACTATACCAAAAAGGCCGGGTACTTAGCCAAAAGAACCATACTCAATATATTGGTGTAACGATTATGAGAGTTGTTTCAAAAATAAGGTTCCCACATTTTCTCAGGCACAATGAATTTTTATTTGAAAAACGTTGATCTTTAAGCTATTTTTCTACATAGTAGACATTTTTTTCTACGCTTTTTTTAGACGTGAATGCTTATACACGTTTCCCATATACTCAACTGGCGATGAATTTCTATGGGTGGTAATGTTTAAATTTCGCATGTGGCATGACGGCGGTGAAGGGCGCTTCTTGTTGAGATCGGTGGTGGAGGAGCCGCAAAACACGACGGTGTTTGTCAGATTTCCCCTAGCATCACGCGCGCCAAAGATACAGCGTTGGGAACCATTTGTTTGAGAAAACCCTCGTACACATTATGTAATATTTACGTTAAGACTTTAGTTTTATTCTTTCCATAGTTAGAGAAACATGTATCGGGTGTTTAATAAACCGGTTTTTGGAGGGCAAATTATGTTGTGCTAATATTTGCTACTTCAAAGGACCGAACGTCATATAGGTGGCTATCTTCAGATAGAATACGTTAACAATGACTGTATTACCGCCTGAATGCTCGCTCAGTAATGTTAGGATATACCAGCCCAATATTTAACTTTTCCTCAAACAAAAAATTCACTTAGAATCCTGATTTATTTGATTTCAGCGGCCAGATCTGCTTTCCGAAATGCTGAAGATAGGTCACACAGTTAAGTTTACAGGCGCAAATGGTTTTACTGCTGTTACAGCCATATCTCAACCCCTCCATGAAACTGTTGGAGGATTATCTGACAGAAGGAGGCCAGGTGGGGGTGTTAGATACTTATATTAATATTATTTAAGCATGTGGTGTCTAAAATAAAATAAGTACAAACCGATTATTGTGTTTTAATTTGAAGGATGTAAATTTATGGAGCCTACTGCTGAAGGAGCCCCAGGCCAGAGTAAGATCCGGGGCTTTATTTATGCTGTTAGAGAAAATTAAAGAGAGATATTTTTATTATTGGGCATTTGAGGAGCTTCATCAAACCCAGAGCACCCCCATAAGGTTAATACCATAGATCACAGGCTTTTGGAAGGTTTTTCATTGCAACTTAAATATCGTATTGCATTATGTAGGATAAAAATTTCATTTGCGCTACTCTTGTAATAAGCGAAGAGTGGGAAAAATAACTGGGCAAAAAATATAGTAAATTTGTTCACGACAGAAATCTATCGGAATCTGAACAGTTATATCTATAGTTTATCGTGTATGTCAACTCTCATTATCTCTCAAAAAATCTGTAAAAAGATATCTTGTTGAGAAAAATCAACGTCAAGAATAATGATATAAACGAAAACTTGGAAATTTGGTAGAGGCTTTTTTGTGAAATTATTCGAATTTCTGACGTGTTCTGCTTTCATCAAAAGTAAAATAGACACAATTTTTTTTTGAGTTGGGCCAGACCCCACATGCTTTTCCCTCTGGAGGCGCTCATGGTGACGTTATATGCTATCTGCCAGTATCACCCTGTATAAGAGAGCCAGGAAGATAGTTTCGATTGCCATGTCATGTTCTGGTTGCTTGTTCCATGTCCAGCATGACAGTTAACAGATGTCAGGTGAAAAGATTTGATTTGAGGTTATGGTATTTGTTTTGGTTGTAATTTTATGAGCTTTTGGTTAATTCAAAATTAGCAGCTGGAAACGTTTGTACCCATTTTAACATTAATTCGCACAAGTGCGGTGCTTATAAGTACTTCTTAAATTATGACGGGATTGAGGAGTCATGTAGTACAGGAATTGAATGAAAAGTATGGTGATGATCTGCTGGACCTAGGAAAATGTATAGAATTACAGCACAAGCTCCTCCAGGAAAAACTAGAAATCGAAAGAGAAGTAGGCGATAGGATAATAACTTGTATATTAGCCAATTTCTTATTTTTTAACAAGTTATCTCAAACTTGAATCCAATAAGAGATTTATTGATATCAACATACAAAAATACCAATTCTACATTATATGTACAGAATGGGATGTTTCTTTCCTAAGTATTTTTGTAATTAATTCTAGAGTTTAGTTGATTAACATAGCTTGTAGGAATATTTGTAGATCACTTGCTTCTCTATATGCATATTCCAGATAAACTTGGAGAATAATGATTCGTCTATAGCAAAAATGGTGATAAATTCTGAAAAGGTTATAGAAAATATAAACGCTGCAATATCAGAAGCTGAAGAAATAACAGAATTGATTGATAAAGATCTACATAATGTAGAAGAAGTAAGAACTAGCATTCATGAGTATAAAGACAAAACAAATACAGTTCAATGCTTATTGCAGTACATGAAAGTGATACAACAAATAGAATATTTAAGGTATGCTCTAACTATATTTTTACTTTACCTTGTGCAATAAACAAATAATGTTTCTATTTTTTGATATGTCAATTTTGACTTTCTGGCAAACCAATCATTTGGGCTTAGATAACCAATAAAATAGCACACTGGCATATTTAGGGGGGAGCTATGGAGATTCAAGATTCCTCCCTGTAGAACCAACTGGCTGAATACACTTTTTCTTCTATAATACAGTCAACCACCCCTCCCAAATGCAATACCACCCACCACTCTTCAATTGTCATAAGGCTCTCAGCAGCAGTGATGAAGCAGATGCTGCCTCCTCCTCCCCTGCTCTATTCAATTTTCCATCACTATATCTCCCCAGACAGACACCTTCCTGAACCTAAATACTGAGACCCTCTTGAACTTTTTCCTGGATATGCTAGTGGAATAACAAAGTATCTTGGCAAACTAAAACATCCATATTTGTCATGACCCACCAATGTTGTTCTGATTTTTTTTGATCCATTTGAAGCTCTGACTATATGATATCAATAGAACAGTTGTTTAATTGATAATCACATTTGGCATATTTTCATTTGTTAAACTAAAGTTATATCTATTTGTATGTTTCTTGCAGTACTGAATTAAAGACTCAGGTTGCTAAAAAGGATGATGAACAGTGTGTAACAATTTTTGCAAACCTGACTGAAATTAGCAGAAATTTGGAAAATTTTAGCGGTAAACATTTATATGAATATTTGAAGGATTGTATATACTTTTGGCATAATGTCCTCAAAGATAAGTTATCTAAGTAAGTTTATAATGAAACTATTTTTATGGTTCACAAAATACTGATACTGACTTCAAATGATTCTAAACCATGTCCAAATCCAAAACAGTGTCAAACTGTCCCAGCTGATGACAAGCTCTACTTTTTCTCTCGAATTTCGTCACACGCTATTAGTCAGTTGGATTACTTCGGCTAGAATTGGCTACAAAATTTCGCATTACAGACATGCTGAACTGGGCAGTGCTTAGAGACTTTTTCCTCTAGCTTTCGTTGGAAAGATGTTTGTAGCTCTGACTCGGATGCGTCGGCTGTTTTCTCTCTCACTCTCTCTCATACAGTGAAAGTGCCTAAGGCAGGGCCTAAGAGCTGGTTCAACAAATCGTGCGATATTGCTCGTCGACAGAAGATCAGGGCACACGGAACCTTCTTACAAAAATCCTCCATAGAGAATCCAGGAACGGAGCATATTTTCATCCTTAAAGTATCATGTGCATTTACTTAGACTCTATCTTGGATTTGGATTGGGTTCTGCATGTTTTACTTCTTGCAAAATAATATTTTTTTACAGAGACTTAGACGAAGCCCTTAAATTGATAAAGTGGCCTTTCACAAGTGCTAACTTCTCCTTAGTGGTTCCCTTACCAAATCACATCCAGAAACTCCAGATCATTGCTGAGTATCTCTTAGAGATTGAGATTCCCAGTGAGATGGCTACACCCACAGTTCAATCTGCACTACTATCCGAATTCCCCCCTTTATGTTTACCTATACAGATGATGTTGGAGTCATTGAAAAAGAGGTTTACATATCATTTTTATGGTACTAGACAGACAAATAGGGAAGACAAACCAGAATGGTAAGTTGAAGATGTTAATTGGTATGAGAGACAAAGACATCCAACCCCTTTGTCACTTAAGTAATAACTCGTCTGAGTACGGAATTTTTCCTGTCCAGTTAAAACTTGCACTTCTCAAACCTCTCTATAAAAATGGTGACAAAACCTGACTGGAAATTGATAGTTTAGGATCAACTTTATCAAAAATTTCCGAGTTTGCCATGCGCACACAACTTTTGCATTTTTTTTATATGAAACTTATGAGTAGATCATATGGGTATCTTAAAAAACAGCTGTTTATAGGGGGAGACAGGAAGTATTTTTATGGGCATGTTTATGGATCTATACAAAATCCAGAAATACCTTGTTAATATCAGGCAAAAAATGTTTGTTCCAAAGGATGGAAATAGCGTTTTTCAGAGGAGGGTATCTCACAGAGTGTTATATGCCCCTGTTTGTTGAACAGGGTTGCGCCATATTCTATGTCGGTATGTAAACATGAAATAACTTTGAAAACGAAAAACTGATTTCTATATATCTGGTATTTTTATTAAATCTGGCGTTTTACAATTCTTTGGGACTAGTTTTTGAACACAACATCTATCAAGTGGCCACCTGTATTGGCCAAAACAAAATGTGCCCGTTTTGCTGCGTTTTCCAATATTTCCAGCATCTCTGGTGGTATTGCGGCGATTGCGGTACGAATGTTTGCCTTGAGTTCTTCGGTGGTCTGAGGCTTGATGGTTTACACTTGACTTTTCAAATATCCCCACAAGAAGAAGTCCGGTGGGGTCAAATCTGGAGACCTGGGTGGCCAGTCAATGTACCTCTTTTTGACATCAGACGCCCATTGAATTTTCCTTGCAGAAACTGGATTGTTTCATTTGCAGTGTGGCATGGCGCACCGTCTTGTTGAAACCAGTAACCATCAAGACCTTTTTCACGCATTTGTGGACAGACATAATGAGCCAACATCCACCGATATCGATTTCCATCGGTTTCGTTTTCATTAAAGAAAACAGCCCAATGATGGTTTTGGCGCAAAAGCCAGTCCAAACAGTCACTTTCCGGTCATGCAACGATATTTCGTGGATTTTCCGTCCCCCAAATGTGGCAGTTTTGCTTATAACGCCGCCAGAGAGTGTGAAATGGGCATTGTCGGTCATCACAATTTGCTTATAAGAATCAGGTTCAGCATCAACCATGCGAGCGGCTGTTTGGTCGTATTCCAAGAGACGTGGACGGTCAGTTGGCATTTTTTTTGTTAACTGCACCTTATAATGAAAAAAATGCGCCGCAACGTGGTTCCACTGATGCCAAAATGCTGAGCGCGGTGACGATACGACATTTTTCGGTTCTGGGCAAGGCTGTCTCTGACAGCTTCAACCAATTCATTGGAACCTCTTGGAATATACACGTTGCGTTAACACAACTGAACGACGATTTTCAATGTACATTGTGACTATTGCGGCGCGTTGTTTCCATGTAAAGCGATTCATGACTAAAATTGTAGTAAATTGACGTTTCAGAAACACATATAACCAAATCATTCGGTTGGTAAATATCAAAGTCATTGGATTTCAATACCGACATAAAAGATGGCGCACCCGGTATTTTATGTGAACAATTTGGCTGAGGAGATACTCAATGACAGGTCATATCTTGTCAATTTTGATGACACAAACATTCTCATAATGAGAGCAACTCATCTGAGCTTCTTGAAATTACCTTCAAACGTTTAACAATAGCCAAAGAATGGTTTACTAAAAACAAACGGGTCCTCAATTCAGATAACCTAGTCACTCCTTACAAGGCCCAGATGAGATCTCACCTCGAGTACTGCTCACATGTTTGGGTTGTTGCCGCCCCGACTACACTACCCATGCTCTATGCTGTTCAGAGGAGGGCTGCCCGACTGATACAAGACTCTTCTCTAACGGACAGTCTCGAGACCCTTTCGCACCGACGTGCTGTCGGCGATCCAGCTCTTTTCTACATCTATGTCAACGGGCTTTGTTCCTCAAAGCTCTCCAAATATTGTTACAAAAATATTGCTGTTCTATTGTCTAACTTGCAAAATTATTAATTTAATTGGAAAAATTAAACATTAGGGGTAATGAACAACAACTGACAACATAAACATAACATTAAAACCAACGAAGTGATTACAAAAATTGTTGAAAATGGCCCCCTTCACTTAGTATGCATGCTTGCGCCCTCCTTCTCATGGAATTGCGCACTCGTTGAAATATCCCTGGAGTGTTTTTTTATTCTGTCACAAGCTGCAACTATTCTTTCTCTTAATTCCCCTGCATTGTTAATGGGACTTGTGTACACTAGTGTTTTAAGACAGCCCCACAAAAAAAAATCTAAACTGTTGAGGTCTGGAGACCTTGGTGGCTATTCTTGGGGCCCACCGCGGCCAATCCAACGATTTGGATAAACAGTTTGTAAATAATTACGAACCGCTACACTGAAATGCGGCGGTGCACCATCATGCATGTACCACATATTGTTTCTTATTACTAACGGAACATCATCAAGCAGCAAAGGCAACTGTTCTTGAAGAAAATTGAGGTAAGTCTGTCCGTCAAGTCATCCCGGCAAGAAGAATGGGCCAATAGAGTGGTTGCCAATAATTCTTGCCCATACGTTAACCGAAAATTGTTGTTGGAAATGGGTTTCGGTTACGGAATAGGGACTTTCTTCTGCCCACAAATGATTATTGTGGAAATTCTGAATGGCATTTCGAGAAAAATTAACTTCGTCCGTGAACAGAATCATTGATTCAAATTGCGGATTTTGTGTAATTTTTTGAAGACACTGACAAAAGGTCACACGCCTTGGAAAATCAATGGGAAGTAATGCCTGTACTCGTAAAATATGGTAAGAATGTAACAAAAAATCCACTAAAATTCTCCAAACAATTTGATGGCAAATATTTAAGTGTCTACCGATCTTCCTCGTACTCGTTTCAGGATCTTCTTCGACTTCGTGCAGCACTGCTTCCTCAATCTCAGGTGTTCTCACACTTAGAGGTCTACCTTCAGATGTTCCTTTTCAGACAGAACTAGTTTTAAAAAGACGACGATGATTATTAGAAAAGGTTCGAGTATCTGGCAAAGCACGATCGGTATATCTCTGGTGATAAATCCTTCTGGCTTGCTTACCATTACCGTCGGCAAGGCTATATACGTAATGCATTTCCGCCATTTGAATAATTTACCATTATTAACAAGATTGTAAAAACTAAAGAATGAAAAAGATGTCACAACGAACAGATTTGAATGACAGAGACTTGTCAATGTCAAAAGCCAGCGACATATTCCTGAGCAACTAGATATTTATTGATAAATTGCATTCTTCAATTATTACATTAATTTTCTCGGACAATAGAACGGTTTTTATTTGTTCACTCAAAAATGGCGCATCGAAAGAAAACAATTCAAGAGAAATAATTTGTTTTAAATTTAACGGGGAATTTTTATTTGGCAAAAAACCATTGGCGTACCATTTTTTTCTTAAAAAATATCGATGTCAATACCCGTACGCACGCCACTGTTAAAGCTAAAAATTATTTTTGCATTAAAAAATATGCAACTTTATTAACTTTCACTACGTATCAGTGAAATATCTGAAGCGGTTCTGAAAATATTAATTAATTTCCATTTTTTTTTCCTAAAAGTTCGACACCCCGAGTTTTTGTAAGGAAACAGTTTTGGACCATAGTTCATAAAGCAAACTAACATGAATTTACACCATTACACAACATTAAGGAACACCATGTTTAGTTAGGATCTCTTGAACATTAGTAAAATGATGCGAAATGCGACAAAAATTAACTCTTATTATTCACTCTTTAGGTACTTTACTCAGATACTAACATGGATTAGGGATCACAAAGATTTTGTAGAACAATATATTCAACCTGTTGTAGAAAAGTTGGGATATCACCATATAGATGCCAAGGTACGTGTTGGGGAATTCTTCTTTTCTGACCTCATAATGAACGATCCCTATCCATGTTAGCTCTCAGACTTCTTACTCGTCATTTACTTTCAGTTAGAACTGGTGAGAGGCTTAGTACAAATAGCTGTAGAGAAGCTAAATTCAGACATACCCAATATCCAATATGATGACTACACTTTTTCACATACAGTAGATGAGGCTTTAGGTTTTGATAAAGAGCTAAGGGAAACCTATGACTACCCGTCAAATCAGCCGAGTATTTTGTCTGTTTTGACACAGGCGCATGTTTTCATTAAGTGGTTGAATATGGAGAAGAAATGTAAGCTTATTTTCAATTATTTGTATGAGTTTCATCACTTAACTAGCATCCGTTTTTAAGACGCAACAGAGAAAACTGATGGCATGTTACCACCCAATTCTTCTGAGGCGTTTTCTCCATTGGCATCAGATGTAGAGGACCTTAAAGTGACGGCTTGTGCAGATGCTTTTATCACTTTGCTGCAAACAATCACTGCTAGGTATGCAATATTTTTTTATGAATATTGAGAACCACTGCCGTATTTCAATTAAGTCATTAAAAATAACTCGATTTTTTAACGTATATTCAAGGTACGAATCATTGCCTCAACCAGGGCACAGATTGCAATTCCTTGAGCTGCAAATAGAGCTACTAGATGATTTTAGAGTGAGATTATTACAACTAGTCAATGCAGAAATGGGTGACATCATTGAATCAAAAGTACCAGCAATAGCTAACACCCTGTATTATATAGAAAATGTTCTGATTGATTGGGGAGCCACATTGGTGAGTTAAAAAATGTTCATATATTCTAATTTTGGGTTATTCTACTTTTTTCTGATTAGTGTTTATAAACATTTAAGAAGCTTCACACGTTATTGCAACGAATTCCAACGGTTAGAACCATTGATGCTCAATGGCGAGCACCACTTTAGGATGTTGCTATCGTAATTCTCAAATAGTTGCAGCAAAAACGTTATATTCTCATCTTCCACCGCGATGTACACTTACACTTGTTTTTGAAGAATGAAGGCTTTCACGCTAATTCTAATGTGATTTCGGTTTTTCGGGCTGTTGAGCCGTGGTCGGGTTGGATTTGGTCCAGAGCTTTCGGCTACATCTGCGGTAGCCATCTTCAGTGTCGCTGTCGGCGAGAGCGAAGTGCTCGGCTTGGCGGGTCGAATGAAACTGATTGGTTAACTGGATGAGCCTGCGGTTTTATAGGCGATCGGTGGACTAAGGACTGAGTTTTCTGGTGGGGGTACTCTGGGCAGTGTTGCCAGATGAAGTTAAAAGAAAATCATGAAACTCCTCTGCCGAAAATCGTGTAAAATCGTGTAAAGCCGAAAAATGCTAAATTTAATTTAAATAATATGTATATAGACACGAGTATCAAAATACCATATTAAATAAATAAACTTTATTGAAACGCAAGACACTAACTTAAAAAAGTAACATAAAGGTATATTCTTTTAAAATAATAAATAAAGTAAATACACAATTTGTACTCAAAACATTATGTTACCGTGTTACGAAGACTCCGAGTCGCTAGAGTCTTTATTTTCATGTTCGGCTAAATATAATAGGCTGCTATTGCCGAGTTTTCTGCTAATATTTTTGTTTAAAGTAAAATCGTAACATGTTTTATTTTCCATAAAACTTTTTGTATGCAAAAGACCTATTGTTTTTGTTTTTAACTTATTGCGAAACTGTGTTTTAATCAGACTAATTTGGGAAAATATTCTCTCTACAGCCGCACTCGAATGAGGCAAACCCATAATTTGAAAAACAAACTTAGTTAAAATAGGAAATTTTAGAGAATATCCTATGTTTACTTGGGCAATTTCGCACCAAAATTTTAAAATATCATTCTTAGTGTCATCCAGTGGGTAATTTTTTAGCAATCTGCATTCATTATCCCGATCATGAATTTCATCAAGATGAATTAAATTTGGAAAAAACGACGCCACATCAGAAATAGTGTTCTTCTCTTTGGATTTCACACAAATGGGATCCAGAAACTTAAATTTTTCTATTACAGAATTCTCTAAGGGAAATCTGAGCAATATTTGCTTTGTACTTTCAACATAAAAATCCAAGCATTTCACTTTGACAGAATATAAAATGTTTCTGTCAATTCTACTTACATTAATTGATGCACCAAAGTATATATCATCAATTGTTAAAAAATTTCTCGGATTTTTATAATCAATTTCATACACCATGATGTTCTCTAAAATATCTCGTTTAATAAAACAGTCCATTATGGTTTTTAACACACATGTCACTTCTTCATATACTTTATGTAGCTGTGGTTTCTCACTCTGCATTAAAAGGTTTAGCCGGTTAAATAAAGGTAATATATATGCCAAAAAATCAAGGTATAGTTTTGTCTGTTTTTTTAAGTTTTTCTAAAATATTGTCGGCTTGCAAACTCCTTCACAAGCTTCCTCCGTAAAATAAAGGGTTAAGGCGTTATATTGTGAAATCAATCTTTTGATAACCAATTCTAGGGAAAGCCATCTCGTTTGTGATGGATGGAGGATTTTGTGAGGCAACACATTTGCAAACTCGTGAAATTATTTGTACTGATCTTTGGACTGTTTGAGAAAAGGTTATACACCTAAAACAGAAAATTTTTAAATTGAAAACATGTACACCAAAATTTACCAAGACTTACATCTCTTGCTAATTGTTGAACATCATTTGGCAGCTTTTCACATGCGTACGATGCGCAAAGATGAAAGCTGTGGCAGATGCACTTCATCAAAAACACATTGGGACATTTTTCCTTAAGCCTACTTGCTAAGGAATTATTAGCCCCCAGCATATTGTTTGCGCCATCGGCAGCAAATCCGTTAAGATTTGTTTCATAAACGACTTTATGTTTTTTGAAAAAAATCCTCAATCAAAGTAAACAAGGCAGCCCCCGTTGCCTCCTTAACTGGTAAAAGGGTTAGAAAATAGTCTTTTATTTCAAAATTAAGCACAACTCGGGCCACAAGGCACAAATGCTTCGAGCAGGACCTATCTGTAGATTGATTTCCTATTAAACTAAATTTATTTGTACATAGTATTTCTATTAGTTGCATTTTTCCCTCATCGCCGGTAAAATTTCTGATTACGTTAGTCATTTTTGTACGACTACATTTGATAGCTTGCGCAATTTCAGAATCTGGGCAAATACTTTTAACTAAATCTTTTATTTCTTGCATCAGCACATCACTCTCACTATCAGGAGTATTACACATTTTAAATACGATTTATAATAAAATACTTGATTGAAGTATCAGTAAGCAAAATGCACAAGTTAAAACAAGTAGTGAATGCAAACTGAAAACGTACGACGTGATCAACATGAACCGGCTCTACGGGATTCGCCGAATTAATCGTCATTGCCACCAATTGAAAAATCCCGTGAAAGCGTAAAACTTTCCTATATAAACATGAATAAGTGGAGTTGATACATTGATTTGGGTGCTGTCGGCATTTTAAATAAGTAAAAGTAATTTTTTTTTATAAAATCTCAAAAATCGTGAGAATTGGCACTTCATTCGTGTAATCGTGTAAAAAGGACCGAAATCGTGTAATTACACGATTAATCGTGTAATCTGGCAACATTGACTCTGGGCCTCTTGAGTGGCGTGGCTTTTGCGCTGTGTTTTTTAGAATTGGGAACCACGTTTTGTTTAAAGCAAGGCCTTCTTCTTTTCTATTGAAACTATCATTGTGTTTGTAGATTTCAATTGCTTCTCTGTACATTCGGGCTGAGTAGTGGGTGGATCTTGATAGGACTTCAGTTTGGTCGAACAGAATATTGTGGCCGTCTTGGAGGGCGTGTTCGTCCACCGCTGATTTATCAGTTTGTCCCAGTCGACAGTTTCTTTCATGCTCCTTGATGCGTGTCTGGAAGCTACGTTTACATTTGTTTTTTCCAGCACTTTTTGAACCTGTATTACTATAAGTCTCAGCTAGAAAGCGGCAAGTCACCTAGAAGTCCTTTGACACCAGAATCAGAAGATAGTATAAGTGACGTGGATCTGGATTCTGAAACTGCTTTCGCAGACACCCTTTCCCTATATAAGCATATGAGAAAAGATTTATTGCACACTCTGTCAGAAACTGTCATTATGGAGGCAAAGAGTAAAAGTAGGGCATACACAAGAGAATTGTAAGTAATCTTTTTATTGGAAACAATTCATGAGGGCTCCCGATGCATGCATATATTAATAGGAAATATGCATATGTAGTTCGCTATAGTTTTTGTAAAATAACGTTGGTTGAATTTAGAATTGAACATTGTTGTAACTTTTGTGGTCAAAAGACAAATCATGATTCGGAAAGATGTAAAAAAGAATAATCTTGCAAAACCGAAATTTATACGTCAAGGCATTTCAGGTAATAGATAGTAATATATACTATTTTCTTCAAAAAATTGGCAGGCTTGCGCGTCTAAATCCGGCATGGAGATAAGGGAACTGGAGACATGCCCCTTGACTCACGAAGTAATGCACATCTATTTCTATATTTAGTAACATAACTTGATTTCAGGATGATTAACATTATTCTGTCTTAAAACGTATATCGATAGATACTGCAAGGTACCTCGGTCATTCCTCTGCCTAGCGCAGAATTTCCGGTGAATTACATTACTTGCGATACCTGACAAGTTTCTAATAACATTATATTATACAGTATGATCTTACCATACTACATGTCACTACAATCCTCACAACCGCGCTGGGTACAGGAGACTTCTCAAAAATATCCAAGAAAATAAATTACTTTTATAGAATTTCGCGTTTGTTCTAAAAAAATGTGTACAGCACTATCATTCTTCCTCATTTGTTATCTTGTTCGACTATTTTGTTCACTGCAAATGAAACTGTACTGTCGGAATTACAAATATTACAAAATAAAGCTATGAGAATCATCTTAAATAAAAATAAATATACTAGAATAAATGTTATGCTGAAAGAACTAAAATGGCTAAATATCAAAAATGTCATAGACGACTTGGTTTTCGTTTTCATGTTCAAGTAAAAAAATCATCTTCTACCAAATCACTTAGAACATTTTATTGTATTGAACAATGAGTGCCACAATTATTCTACTAGAGGAAGTATTCATTTACAAAACTGCAGTAACAATATAACGAGCAGGTCTGTATTTCAAAAGGGATTGTACGAATTTAATAAATTAAGATCAAGATGTGTGTCAGCTTGAAAATGTTCAAAGGAAATTGAAAAAATATGTCATGGAAAACCAGAATTCATAGTAGTGAAATTTTGTATAAAAATACGTTGTAGTCTTGAAGATATAATATATTTTGTGATATACTGTATAATATGGATATTGTAGCATTAATGCTAAATAATTGCCTCTAATGGCAATTAAACTAGATAGAATATACTTATATACCATACACCTTTCACTTTTTATCCTGATATTGTGGACAAGCATGACCTTTCTTTGGTCGGTATTATTTAAGAAGTTAATTACTAATTTCTTATACCCGTCACATTTTTTAGATGGTCTGCGATGAAGGTAGAACGAGAATTCCGCAGCCTCTCACTAACCCCCAGCGCATGTCCAATGTTTGAAGTGTTGTCCAAGCGCCTCCACCAGTTGCAGAAAGCATTGCACGCCACCTTGTTCAACAAAGTGTGGCGGTCTGTAGCTCAGCAGTTGGACGCGCATCTGTTTGAGGATCTAGTGTTGGACAACAGATTCAGTGATGGTGGCGCTCTGCAGCTCAAATTTGACGTTACCAGGAACTTGGTACCGCTGTTTGCACAATTCAGTGACAGAGCAAACAATTATTTCACTCAGTAAGTCGTAGTATCTGACGTTACCACCAAAGCGATGCAGACATCTGTCTGGCTGCTAGAAGTATGTGGTTCTCGGATAGTTTTCTGTGAAGCTTTTGGTGGTAACATAGGTTTGAAACGGTATCTTATAAACGGATAAAGTGATACAAACTTCATTTTTAGATTGATAGAATCATGTAACCTGCTGAATATAAGCAAAGGCAGTGCTCTTCTTTTGAGGGAGACCCTTTTAGCCCTGGAAGGCGCTACTGGTGTGGAGGACATGAGAGGAAAGGCTTTGAAAGAAATAGGAGTGAATACATTCTCGCCAAAATTGTCCGTGACAATTTTGAACCAACGGGCTGATATTACTGTGAATAGGGTTCTGATTGATTAGCTATTCTGAACAGTGATATTTTGCACGAAAAAATACTGTTTATGTCTTTGCTTCCAACAGAATGCTAACTTGAGAATAAACTTGATGTATTTTTGCTGCCGAAAGCTTTGTGTGTAATGTATATCTTTTACAGACATAAGCAAAATAAGAGATTTGATAATGATGGAGATGGCTTTTTTTTTAATGAGTAGCAGCTCTCAATATTGGTTGGTGTCCCGTTTTAGCTTTTTGCAGGTTAGTAGAAACAGTATTTTTTCCTTCAGAGTTTCACAACTTTATTTATTATGTATTCAAAGCATTTATATATCTTAAGCATGTGAATAGGTGGTTACAAAGAGTGAATATACTATTTTTATATTTCCTACATAAAATTTTTATTTCGTTTTCTCCGTTAATGTATTAGTCTAATCATATTAGATGAAAGTACCTCTGATTTGCGAAATAATTGTAAAGTCTGGTTTTATTGCTGCAAGTTGTTCAAGAGCTTTTAAAACATGGACCCATAAAATGGGTACACCAATTTTTGTAGGAAAACTTTTTATTCGACAAAAAAGAATGAGAAAACGTGTTTTTTGGGATTAAATCGAAAGTGTTGACAGGGACGAAAAAACTCTTCATATAAGATTTTTATGTATTTATGAGACCACACGTAAAAAGATCCGACTAATAGCAAAACAGTTATGGCCGAAAACCGAGGCAAACTGCAGGTTTCGGCACTTATCGGTAATGCGACGATGGTTTCTCGCAGTTATTTGAAATTCTTCAAATTCGTACTTCTAAATAACCACAACAAAATTTGAGTAGATTGGTCAAGTAGCTTTTGAGAGTGTCTAATTATCCCAAAACACCTGTTTTCCGGCCATCACTACTAGTTTATTGAGCAATATACAGAGTTAGAACTACTTGACCAATAGACTCCAATTTTGTTGTTGTTATTTAGAAGTATGAATTCTACCGAATTTCAAGAAGTTGCGTGTAATTATCGTCGCATTACGAAGTGCCAAAACCTGCATTTTGCCTCGTTTTTCGGCCCTAACATGTTTGCTATTACGGATCTTTTTACGTGTGGTCTCATAAACACCTAAAAATCTTATATGGAAAGTTTTTCGTTCCTGTCAACACTTTCGATTGAATCCCAAAAGACACGTTTTCTCATTCTTGCCAAATAAAGTTTTCCTACAAAAATTGGTGTACTCATTTTATGGGTCCATGTTTTAAATACCCCCTTGAACAACTTGCACCAATAAAACTGACTGATGTAAGAGTGGCTTGTAGATATTGTGTCATTACTTTGGCCCTAAATTTCAATTTTGAAATCTTAAAATGTTTTGGTTGGTTGATACATAAACACACTCATAGATTAAAAATGTTTTATTATCCTTAAATACAATTTATAATGTATAATAAAATACAATTGTTTATGGAAAAAATATTTGATGGAAAAAGCACACAGAAGCTGCATGCTCACTGACATGACAAAACGATTTGACGTGTGCTCAATATTTTTTTGCGTCATAACTCATACGAGACAAGACGTTAAAAATGTGAGCGAAATATAGAAATCATTTCATTGGACACATTATCGTCTCGAACTGTTTCTCCTCCTGTTATTTCACTTCATCATTCTACACTGCACACATTTTTGCACAGTATGGGAAGTTTCAAATACCTTAGCCGCACATGCACACACAAAGATCTGACATATAAGTGAGCATAAACAGTAACACTGTAACGAAATATGTAAAACTATACACTACGACAGATGAATTCAGGCGACAAACGGAAGAGAAACAAATTATAACCGGATGCAAAAAGTCTACTGTTGTGAATCAGTCTTTTTGCATGTTAAATACAACAGTTCGTTTATTTGTGGCCTCCTTTAGTACGAAGGGCGCTTACTTGGTGGCAAGTAGAGTACCTAGATGATCCCCTTTTTACAGTTTAAACGACGTTCGTCAGTAATGCAAAAGAAATAACTTCTTGTCCCAGGGTGATGATTCAATACCTTCGGATTGTTACATCGACAGGCGTTAAAATGTCTTTAATCAAATTACCAACGTTTCGGCGTTTCTTTTACGCCTTTCTCGAGGGCTACAAAAATTGTGAGAAAAAATACATTTAATAATTCAAAATTGTAAATATAGCAATGAAGTGAGAAAAAGTGAGTTAAAAAATTGAATTCGCAATTCCAGAATAATCATAATTTCAACTTTGACTTAGACAACGAATGCAATTACAAAAAATGCATAATTAGGAAAATGGTTTTCATCTTTTACATAACAATGATGTGAACTAAAAAACAAACACTCACGATCTTAGTCACATTTATAACTTCTTGATTATGACATTTATCATAAGTAATATCATAAGGGCACCTAATTTTCCGAGTCGAAGACCAGGATGTTTGGACCTGGACCGATATGCGTTCGTTGTTTTTTAAATCTGGTTTTTAATATTTCTTCGTAATGTGCCACATTAAAGAAAACATTTCTAACTAGATGATGGAGCCTAAATTTTCATATAATAACTTTTAATATGTACGCACGTTTATTGCCATCGGTTTCGTTTGTTTGTTCTATAGTTTTTATATTCTTTTGTATTTTTTTGGTTAATTTTTTGAACTGATTTTTTCTCACTTCATTGCTACATTTCCAATTTTGTATTTTTAAAATTTGTGTTGCCCTGCGGAAGGCGTAAAATAAACGTCGAAACGTTAGAAATTTGATTAAAGGCATGATTTATCCAAAGAATCAGAAGAAATTGAAAGCAGCTGATCAGCAATGTCACAGCAATGAAATGGAACATTTTATGGCATTGATCCCAAAAAAAATTTAAATTATAGGATGTAACATGGCTGAAACCCGTTGCATTTTAAAAAATAAATGAAAACGAGTTTTGCAAAATATCTGGAACACTGAACTTGGTTCGATTATATACCCTGCTCCTCTTTTAAATGTAATCATTTTGACTAGAAGCACTTTTACTATTTCTTTTTTTATTTTTAATTTGAATATTCCAACGTATCATGTAGGTACTCTAGCAAGAAATAGAATGCACACCTCTATTTTTTTATTCAGTCAGAATAGTTTTGAATTAACTAGACTATGTTCTGGTGGTTGTGTGACCTGACTGCTCGACTCTCAACAAATTTCAATTTACTTAATGAACAAATTACGCTATTGAGACGCTTAATGATTTTGTTTAAATCGTAATTATTCAGCAAATATCTGACCTCAGACCAAGAGCACTTTTTCAAGTTGTTTCAAAGATCTAATCTATCTAGAAAGAGCAGTTAATAACCTAGCCATACTGTCTCAATCGCCTTATTCAGTGAAGGAACCAACAATACTTTATATACATAAACATTTTTACCAACAATTTTTTATACATCTTGAATTCGCGCAAGCAGAATGCACCACACAACCACTCAACAATATATCCTGCATTGTTTTATAAAAATGGATGGACACTTCACTAAATTCGACTATATCATTATATTTGATTGGTTATTTATTTTGAATTAACTCGCATAACTAGATTTTAAATATTTTATGTACAATATTTACTTATGCAAATAAATATACAAAGTGGTGAAAAAACTAGGCGATAACTTGTAAATGGGTATGAAATCATAAGCAAGAGCATTGTGAGTTTCTAGATCAAATTAAAAATGGATTAGCATTTGAATTCATAAAAAAACAAACCTTTTCATTTTCAGAATTACTCATCAATTTATATCACCTTCATTCTGACACACCTTGTATACCTATAAAGTATTCTGCAACTTGAAAATATATCCACTTAAAGCACAAGTAATAAAATGTTAAAAGATTGGCAATCATATATGTATAGGTTTAATCTTTTTGGGGATTTTTATTGTTTAAAACACAAGCTTTAAACACTCTAGTTACCCTGCTTGATTATTTGTTTAAAGTATAAAACAGTGAATGGAGAATATCGTCATAAAATACTTCGAGAATGGCAATTTAGGAAGACCAGAAAAATTATTCCGACTTTAAGCGGTTTTACCATATTTTTTTGATAAAAAACTAAATCACAATTTTAAATGAGATTTATCACAAATAAGAAATGCTTAACACTGGTTACATCTAAATTCAAACATCATAGAATTTTTGCTTGAACTAGCTTTAATCCAACAAATTTCCACACCTTATATCTCAAAATGTAATTAAAAACACCATCCACCTGCAAGTTTCTTAGGTCAACATTCTCCAAACGATTAAGTCTCTGTAATATCTTGGAATGTTTTGTGCAGCTTTTTTTTCCAATAAATATATAAACTCCAAAAATTTCATAACCTTCGACTATATTATCAACGTCCTCGGCTGGATTTAAAAACAATGTTGAAATAAATACACAACACAGTTTACTGACAAATCGATGTTCACCATTTACTTTAAACTTCATTTGTCAATTTCAAAAAGAAGTCATTCTGTGACAATCTGAAAAAAATATAGAAATTTGGATTTGTGAATATTTTATGAAATTGGTTCATAATTTTTCCAGTACTTCAAACTTAAGGGCCTAAGAGTATAGATTAATATTTAAATAAAATAAACGCAGAATGATCTCGTATGTAGCAAAAAGAACATCAGTTTGTCGAAACTAACATTACAAACTATAAGGAAAAATATATTTAATAAAATAGGATACATAGAAAAACTGTCTATACATATTTGGCCTCGACTTTAATTTGTATGTGTATACGCGAAGAACAATTGACCTTTGAGTATTTCATTTATTTTTTACGCACTTAACTACGCACCAGCAGTTCATGTGTATTTACACCACCGCACTGTTTGCACTATGTATATAGCACGGTTAAAACAGAAATCGAAGAAATATTTGCATAAGGTGATCGAGTATTAAAAAGACAGTTGTGTTTATAAATATTTCATCAATTCTAGCTCAGTAAACGTTAAAAGACGCGCAATCGTCCAAAGCCACAAACTTATTTTTTGAGCACTTGAGGTCCTCTCATATACTGCTCTGATTTTCGAAACTATACTAATTACGCCTTAATCTCAACTCGGCCAATCAATTGACAAATCAAAACACTATACTAGTCGTAATAATTTTTGAAAAAATGTAACGCGTGTTGAAATGAAATGTAACAAGTTGTATGTTACGTATCAATTATGTTTTTTCATCATTTGAATGGCCCATTTTGCCTGGAATATAACGTTGTTCCAATGGCTTCGGATTGTGTTAACCTTGAGGTTGAAAAAAACTAGTTTCGTGTAGTTTTTAGACCGGCACCGTTATTGGTCCGTAGCAACCCGAAAACATTTCTTTTATCCAAGATTGAATGGAGACCAAACGATATAGAATTTTAGCCGATACCCATAATTTATCGGTCTGTATCAGCTTATCGGTAACTCATCAATTGCCGCGCACAATCGGTTGTCTTTCGGTCCGGAAACCTTATGTAAAGTGCACGGGCCATAAAATAAGGAAAGTATTTCGACAGAATCCCCGAACAAAAGGCTGACGAATTTGTTGTCATATGCAAGTGAGCATTTACATCGGCATTAGCACCAAATTACAGGTTCAAATAAATATTTTTTTCAATTTCATTTTGACATGTTGAGGGTGTTTTATCTATTTATTTCAGTCTATAGTCTATTATATAGTTGAATTCCGCTGCATCAGATCCTTTTTGTCGGGTTCTGTACATGTTGACAGATCAGAATTTTTTTTAAAGTGACAGCTGGATGTAGTCAATTTATAAAAATATAGCCATACTTGGTTTAATTTGATCAATATTTTCGAAAAAGCATATTACTGTAGTATCAACTGTATATAAACTGATATCTCCTTTCAAAGACAATGAAAAACTGTAGTAACATAAATCAGGAATAACAATGGCCCCAAAACCGATCCCTGTGGAACCTCATAAGCGATTTATCAAGCGGAACGTCCATTACCATTTGTACATGCAAAATGAATCATATCTAAGATAATTCTAGAACAAATTTCATAGGATTTCCTTTTATATTAATTAAAGAAAGCACATTTTGGATATGGTTATCTCTGGCAAATGAGACTTGAATTAACCTCCAAGATTGTGAGATATGGCCTCACTGGATTTTTTGTGATGGTTTCTGAGGTCGCAAGTCTTTATCAATAAGTTGTAACCTATTGGTGATAACATAATCAGGAGGACACTCAACTGGAGTTGCTGAAAACTGAATCTCTTGGATTCTTGCCACCATACAAAATGAGCCATCCAAATGAAAAAAAAAAGAACCTAGAACACATCTCGAACATCCTGCTTATTGGCAAACCATCATAGACACAAATGAAGTTGATAGAAAAATCCTCATATTCCTATTTTTGCTTTGAAACTGTATTTCAGCAGCGTTCAAATTATCCGAATTAGCATCTGTTCCGCAATATTAATTTAAAAAAAAACTATTTTCCGGTTCTGATTGGCCAATGATGATAAGCAAACTAGAAGTCTCCGTGTATGACGAGCGGTTATAGTATCCCGTTCGTGAAATACTGGAACCCGTCGTAAAGTTTCGTTGAAAGAGAGTGTATGCTTCCTTCCACCATGCGATTCACCTCTAGCTGGAGTTGCTCTTCGGTCATCCCCATGTGGAAACGGTTCTTTAGATGCTGCACCGTGGAGGCGCCCGATTTGAAGCATGGCAGTTGGGAACCTGGAAGAGTACGAAATTATTACGCTTTTTGGAACAATACCAGAAAAACGAGTGTTCACGAGTATCCATCAAACGTTAGCCTAAATAACAGCTAATTATCTGGTGACATGTCAAAATACTTCATATCAACAAGTGACACAGCTCTCTGAATGCTAGAGCTATAGACAGCGTTGTAATTTGTTGTCTGTGGGCTACGGATTCATACCTCATAATAACACTTTAATTTAAAGGAGTTCCTTCGCACACAAGAAAAAACGCTACAAGTCAAATGGCTGTTAATGATAGTAACTATATTTTAAGTCAGGTAGGTATAAAATGAGATAATCAGTTTTTGACTGTTTGAAATAAATAATCCCGAATGTGGGATTAGACGTGCAACGACAGATTGTTGACGACTCTAGCTGCTTTGTAAAGCTAGGCTAGATTTGAAGTTCTTTGGTTAGGCGCCATTTTGGAACATTTTTTCAGGTGTAAATTGGGGTCATGTGATACCTCATTTTGAAGCTCTGTACAAGTACCTTATAACTCTAGAATATAAAATCACCATCTTTTAAGATGTCGAATTGGCTGATCATCAAAATACTAGAATACGTTAATTTTCTTCTACTAAAAAAAATGGAAAAATCTGTCAATTTTTTAATCTGAATGTTCTATATTTTTTTTGGGCATTGAGATAAACCATTCCCAAAGAAGATGATTGATATAACGTTTTGAAGATTAGTTGTGACCCTCCATTTCATTAAAACAATGTTACAAGATTGTTCCCAGTCGCCATATTCAAATTTTCAACTATTATTTCATGTTAAAATATAGTATTTATGCGTCAATTTCACCACTCTACATTTTAGCTTGCTAACTTGACCAGTTCAAAAAATTAGTGGGGGGGTGTTGGTACTGAAAAGCGCTGTACATGTTTGTTTTGTGAGGGGTCATAAAATAACGTAGTATTCCTTCAAAAAAGGAAAATAACTCGCGATTCTCCTAGTGAGACTCAGATTTATTTTCTATCAACTTTCCCCCAATATTCTTTAAATCAACGCACATTTCAAAAATATTGGAAAATACATGAAAGTATTTCCTGCTGCAAAAGTGAAATCTAACCTACTTTCTTAAGAAAAGCACAGTTATGCTTTTTCAAGCTTGCCAGCGAGTAAACAACACTTTCTGCACTTCCAAAATTATTTCGATTAGTCTAAAAATATCAATAAAACTTGTCTTCAATATACAAGTTTAGGATGTAAAGCTATGTAAATTTGCTCAAAATTGCCAAAAACAGATAGTTGCCAACTTTTTGGGGTAAAAATGACATTTCTTCAAAATTAAACTGTTATATTCTTATATTCATCACTTAACGTTTTGTCTAAGTGAATGTTTATTTTTTACATTATGACTATCATTATAAAAACTAAGTGGGGTGGACCTTCCTGAAAAGCACTGTACATGTTTATTTGGTGATGGGTCAAAAAATATATGGAGAGAAACTTTACTTGACAACAGGAAAATAATTCTTTCGCGATTTTCCTAGTGAGATTTGTGTTTATTTTGAGCACCTTTCCTCTAATATCTTTTAGATCAACGTGCGCCTCAAACATATTGGGAAATACACGAAAGTATTTTCCCGCTGCAAAAGTGAAATATGACGTACTTTCTTAAGAAAAGCACGGTTATGCTCTTTCAAGCATTTCAACCGGTAAACAACGCATTCTGCACATTTTTTAAAATCATTACAAGAAACCTAAAAATATTCATGAAACTTGTATTGTTTTGAATTTTTAAGCTTAAGATATAAAACTACGTAAATTCCCTCAAACTTTTATGTTGGGGACAAAATGTCATTTTAATATTGGTCCGCCGCTCAAAAATTTTGAAAAATAATCTTGAAAATTAAACTGTTATATTCATCCCACGAGGCGTTTTCTAAATGAGTGTCTGTCTTTTACGGTATGACCATTTGTGATTTTGGAACCATCATAATCATGAAAATATACCACCTACATGATTTTAGAGACTTTAAGCGAACATGGTACAGTCTGCAAAAACCAAAATGTCGCCGATTTTGGCCTAAAAGACAAGTAAAAATTGTTTTCAAATAAAGTAATCTCAAAATATTTTTCGGAGTCCTGTAAAGCAAGGCTTAAACTTTGATTTAGATACTTTACAACCTCAAAAATTATTATTTTTAACCGAGTTTTTAAACGCTGAATGTACCTATTTTTTAAGGCTTTTCAGACATTAAATCGATTATAACTGGAAAAGGGTGAGTTTTAGAGAAAAGTTAATGGAAGCATATTTTCCAAATTATAAATTCTACAAAATGAGGTACGAGAATCATTTCAAATTAAAACAAATATGCTAAGATTAAAGTCTATGTTAGAAGACCTACAGTGGTTGAATGTAAAAATTTTTATTTTGCTCTCATTCTCATTCAAATTAAAAAATCATTTATTACCACCACATTTAGAAAACCTCACAAAATTAAATATACGTTATCATAATTACGAAACAAGAGGCAGTAAGATTTTCATCAGCAAAAGGGAGTTTTTGAATTCAATAAATTGAAAAATAATATTATCCAGTGTTTGAATTTAAAAATGTTTGAGGTGAAATTAAAAAAATCACTTTATGAATACTCAAAATGCATAGTGATGTAATTTTAATAGAAAAGAATGTAAAATTACAGAAAATCTTCAACAAACAAACATAAAAGCCTTTTTTATTTGAAATGATCCAAATACCTGAAAAAAAATTCAGGACAGGAAAAACGTAATTTATTTAAAAAAATGTTTAAACAAACTTGATCTGGGTTACCGTGCAGGTATATTCAATGCTTACAAACTCGGTTAAAAATTATAATTTAGATATCAGTTTACTTTAAAGCGATTTAGCCAAAATTGTGGAACTTTCGGTTTTCGAAGACTACATCCATTCACTCTGTATACTTCGTATGTCAAACTTCCAAAAACCGCCAAGAGACCTAAAGACATGACAAAGGACGAATATTTGTAAATCAATAAAAACCGAACAGCCATAAAAAAGGTACATGCTCCAATATATTCACGAAGCTTTTTGAATCTTGATAGCATGGAGTTCGTTGTCGACGTATTCGGGATCGTAAATGCCTAGTAACCCTGCGCACGTCCTATATTTTAACTAAAAAAAAAAAACTCCTAAGTAATCAATGCTTACCTGATCTCATGATCTCCACCAAAGTGACGATCATCCCGTGGTGTTTCCTTGCAGCAATTAGTCCTCGCAGTATCAGTATTTTGAAGTACTCAAACATGTCTGACTGTTCTCCGCCCATAACCTCGACGAATTCCGAGGTTAACTTGAAAGGCGATTTCTCAAAACCCAGGTTTTTAGGTGACGCCGAGAGAATGAACCCGAAATCTATGTGGATCAGGTGACCGTCGCTTTTCAGCAAAATGTTGCCATTATGCCTGGAAAGGTCAAAATGACGAAAATCACAATTCTAGAATAATCTTGTCCCTTCGTTGGGAAAGTGATACTTTATATAAGAGATACCAGACTGAATTTTCCGAGTACTTATATAAATCTGAGTTTGAGTTTTGCATTTTTTAGCCATGGCAGGTAAATTGATTATGTATAAAATAATATATTTTTTCCCGACTAAAATACTTGTAGTTCGACGAGTACCGAGAAAAGAAATACTTATTAGATGAGAATTATTATACACAGATTGTTGCGCTTACCTATCCTTAACTTGTATAAGATAACAGATGAGACAATAAGCAGCGCAACTCTGTACAAAGTTCTTCTGAGCCGTAAGGAAGCCTTCTGACGTCACCAGTCCGTACTCTTTGATAAAGTACTGGAGTAGAGACAGCTGACAATGCTTCTTGATCTGATGAAGTGACACAGTGTTGAGGATTGGTTCTATGAGGCCACTGCAAAAAAAAACATTGTTCAAGATTATTCATCGGAAACGATTTCTTGATGGATGATTATCTTACCTTTTTTGTATTAATTACGTTAAACATTGTCAAATAATAGCCCGGGAAGTATCTTCACATCTGATCGGAAAAATATTCTAATTCGAGCTTTGCATAATCTTATTCAAAACGAATCTGCATGTTGTCAGCCCAAAATTGCACATTTCTTTAAAAGCGATCTAAAAAATCGTTTTTTTTTTCGCTTTGGATAAAATTTTATTGGTTTTTGTGAATAAAAAAGAGTTCTCGCAAACTTCTTCCTAAGGTTGGTAGTTTTCGATATATAAGCGATTTAATGTTTGAAAAAGTGCGAAATATGTCATTTTCGAACCAAAAAACAATATAAACAATATAAAAAAATAAAAATCTCAATGCTGTCAATTGTTTTAAATATCCTTCAAACATTTATCAACTAAATCCGAAAGCATAGATTGACAATTAAAAAACAAAGATTTACAATAAAAATACCCTATAAAATGCTTTGGGATTTTTTATCCAGAATGACCCATAAAATCTAAAAAAACTTAGGAAAAAATAATTTTTTGAGCAAATTTGGGAGTTGATACATGAAGATTTGTTAAATATGGGTCTTTTTTCATAAAGATCATGCCAAAAAAATGAATATGTATTTTTCAGAACAGATACGAAGCTACTACGACTACCACTTTTTATATTATTCAACCATTTTGTTCACAGCAAATAAAGACATATTTTCAAAATTACAGATTGTACAAAATAAAGCTATGAAAATCATTTTAAATAAACACAAAAATGATAAGATTAAGTTGAAGATGTTAGAAGAATAACAGTGGTTGAATGCAAAAAATTTCATTATTCAGTTCTCATCTGCATATTCCAATTAAGAAATCATTTACTACTACCACATTTGGAATACTTACAAAATTGTAATAGTAGCATAACTAGGAAATCTGTATTTCAAAAGGGAGTATTTGAATTTAATAAATTGAATAATGATATTAAACAGTGTTCGAAGTTAAAAATGTTTAAGGTGAAATTAAAAAATATGAATACTCAAAATGCATAGTGATGTAATTTTAATAGACAAGAATGTAAAATTACTGAAAATGGATTAAAAAAATGTGTAAACAAATAATTATACAAAATTGACAGCGCAGCATTAAATAAATAAATCTTCAACAAACAATGCTCTGAGGAATCCAGTTTTGATAACTCACCTATCATCCGAAAGACACAGGATTCTGTATGGATGTACCCACAATGGTACATGTTCCAATTCCCAGATCTTTTGAAAAGTCTCCAGGATCTGTGAAGCCATCAGTTCTTGGCGTAGATCATCACCACACTTCACAATCACCGAAAGAAGTCTCCAGGTGGACAGGTAGCCATATGGAGAGCTTTCTCTGATCCGTTGTTGTTTTTCCTGAAAAAAGTGTATAACTTATTTGCAAAAATTTGAAACAACAATAATGACAGATTTTCAGATGAAAGTTCGTGCTCTTTGTTTTTTCAATTTTGGCCCCGTTTTCGCATTGATAGACCACTGTGCGCCTTATGGTTCCTTTTTGTAGCTAACTTAAAGCATTGTTTGACTGTCATAATACCTACAGACAAAAAGAGGTAAAAGAAAAGATACAAGTTAGAGAGGATGAAACAAGGAACATGAAAAATTGCTGTGGTATAAACATTTTCACATATACCTGCCAAGGTTCTTTCAAGACAGCAGCAGAAGGGTCTTCTGGATCATGAGTAAACTGCTTGTTTTTCTCTTCATGGAAGAAATCCGACAACCTTCTCCTGATTTCACTAGCAGGAATTGACATCGGAGGCTCCCTGGAATCACTGGATTCCTGGCTCATTTGTGATATCGTATCTCTATCTACCGGCTGACGCTTCAACTGTGTGTACTGTAACAAAAGTTGGTGACAGAAAGAAAAATCAACGATAAAAAAATACTATTATCGTAGGTACTATAATCCTACTGAAAATATTTAATAGCAGATACAACATTCAACACAACAAAGCGCTATTGAGTAATCACATTGGATGTAGTAGTCATGTCAATGCTGGGGAAAAATAATACTGAGATATTTTTTTGACCCTAGAGTAATTTTGTTTACAAACCTGTTGCGAAATTTCATCGTCCTCTTGGCTCCAGTCAGGATCTACGTCGTCATAGCAACCACCACATACACTAAACGCTGATAAGGACGACGTTTCGTGTTTTAGATTTTCTTCAGACCTTGTATGCCTCAGGGTGGGCATTATTTTTGAAGGTACAGGTGAGCTTTCCAGGTCTTCCACCTCGACCACTTCCACGTAGATTATGTAAGGAGCCTGCAAAAAAGTAAATGGAGGTCAGGTTGAATCATGAACGCTCTAACAGTTCGGCGCCTCTTTTGACCTTGTTATTGGAGATACAGTGGGACATAAAACATATTCAAGATGAATGTTGTGCCTTTTGGTAGCATAATAGAGAAAACATATTTGAATTCTGCGCCAAAAATTAACTAAGTGTACCAGGTTTCATTCCCATGTGGCAACGGTTGAAAAAAAAAATGGAAATTTTGCACTACCAAGTACTATATCTTTAGATTTATCATAAGATTTGCAAGAAGCCCTGCGAATTTGTTATCTCTACAAGTAGAAGTTTCCGACTCTGGCATTAATTTGCCACCAATTTTTTACCTCAAATTTGACCTTACCAGGTCACTTGTAACCAGGGGTAGAGAATATGGAAAATGTGTCCAAAAACACATGTTTTATAAACAAAACAGAATGTATGTTTATAGGAAAATCTTTAGATGAAAACACAATAAATCTTACGATTAACCATGAAAAAAGGACTTAATCAAATCATTTAAATATTTGGGTATATATTATATATGTAGATATTAAAATATACTAAGTGACATATAAATCCGAACACCCAGTTTAAATGGTTTTATTTTAATAAAATTTTGTATAAGTACTTAATGAAGCATAATAAGTAAATGATAAAAATTTCAAAATGATTGCACTGCTTTAAAGCCCTTTGACCTTTAATAATGTGTGGATTCACCCTGATGTGCTACGCATTCTCCAACGCGCCTAGGCATGATTCTGATCAAGTGGTAAATGTCCTCCTGTGGTATCTCATTCCAGGCAACCACCAACTCCTATCGAAGTGCTTCTAGAGTCTGAGGAGGACGTTGCAAATTGAGCAATCTCCTACCCATCATATCCCACACGTGCTCAATTGGGGATAAGTCGGGAGATCTTGGTGGCCATGGTAACAATGTGACATCATTATGTTGAAAGAAGTCTATTGTGACTCTTGCAACATGTGGTCGGGCATTATCTTGTTGGAAAGTTGGATCTGCCAGGGTGTCAAGATAGGGTAAAAGATGGGGTTCTAGAACTTCGTGGATATAACGCTGCGCGTTCATGTTACCTCTGATGAAGATTAAAGGTGACCTGGAACCATAAGCTATAGCACCCCAAACCATAACTCCAACAGTGTGATGAACATGTCTTTCAACAAAAAACTGTGTATTCCTCCTTTCATCACGTCGCCTTCTAACCCTGGCACGACCATCGTGCATGCCTAAACAAAATCGAGACTCGTCACTAAAGACAATTCTGTTCCATTCCTGATCCCAGTGTGACCGTTGTCTGCACCACTCAAGGCGATTACGTCGGTGTTCTCGAGTTAAAGGGAGGACCCAGTGTGGCCGGTATGAAAACAAGCCAAAACTTGTCATTCGTCGGTAAACACTTCGCATGCCAATAGGTCTTCCGTGTTCTGCAAACCATTCATTTGCAATGGACCTGGTAGTGGAGAAACGGTCTCTTAAAGCCAATAATATTAGGCGGCGATCTTCACGGTCTGTTGTTTTGCGTACGGCCTGACAACACCTAACCACAGTGTCTACACTTCTTTGCACTCTAACTGCAATTGCCCGAAAAGAAAGTCCAGCTTCCCGAAGTCCCACTATACGGCCCCTATCAAACTCACTAAGTTGACGGAATCGTACAGGTCTCCGTACTCTAGGCATCGTAACCGATCGTAAAGGATGTCAAGAACTAAAATCCGCCAACGTTGATTCTTTACTGCGGCTGAAATATTCATTTTTAGAGCGTTAGTGAATTAAAAAAAAGCATTATAAAAACCGGAATGTCCAACTGATAAGGCTGAAAATTTTTTCACTTGTTATTTACAGTATGATAAATACATTCACCAACTTTTATTAAAATAAAACCATTTAAACTGGGTGTTCGGATTTATATGTCACTTAGTATAACATTTGAAAGGCACTATGAATGTATTATTTCAAAAATATCTAAAAAGATAAATTATTTCTCAGGAATTTGGCATAGCCTGAGTGTTAATTCTAAAAAAAAAAATGTGTTCATCACTATAATTCTTCATCATTTGTTATATCGCTCGGCTATTTTGTTCACTGTAAAGTAAACTGTATTTTCAAAATTACAAATTCTACAAAATAAAGTTATGAGAATCAGCTTAAATAAAAATAAATGTACTAGAATAAATTTTATGCTGAGCGAATTACAATGGTTGAATATCAAAAATTTCATAACCTACTTAGTTTTCATTTTGATATTCAAATTAAAAAATCATCTTCTACCAGATCATTTAGAAAATTTTATTGAATTGAACAATGAGTACCATATTTATTCTACTAGACTTTCATTTACAAGATTGTAGTAGCAATATAACAAACAAATCAGTATTTCAAACAGGATTGTACGAATTTAATAAATCACGTAATGATATCAAGATGTGTGCCAGTTTGAAAATGTTTAAGGGAAACTGAGAAAAATATTTCATGGAAAACCAGAATTCATAGTAGTGAAATCTTGTATAAAAATAAGAAGACATAACATACTGTGTGGTCTGTGTAACATTGATATTAAATGAATCTACAACGACAACATAAACTTACCTTGTCTTTAGAGTTGAGTACAGCTGCAACTTGAGGCGGTATCCTCACCACAAGATGAAGTGGTCGGGCGCTAAGAGGAAGCCACACCCTCGCAGGAAGATTCAAGTTGAGTTTCGTCAGTTCGGCGACCAATCGTGTAGTTTTGGCCTCCTTCGTAGGTATTGAGCCCAGCAACCGACCGATCGAGATCAGCGCCTTTGTGAACTCTAGCTCGGGGCCTAAACGCGGGGCCTGCAGAAAATCGCATATCTACTCATCTCCGCTCAAAACATCACAACATCTTGCAGTTAAAAAGTACATAAACTCTAAACTATTGAAACTATTCTTACCGAGCAAGTGCATTCAGTCTTTTCTCCCCTTAGATCGTTGACGACTCCTTGACAGCTGTCAAAGCATAAACAGCCATTATCGAAAGCTTTGCCCGTACTCAGATCGCCCAGGCAAAGCTTCGTCACTCCAGCGCCTGTCTTTTTCAGGCCGGGTATCAGGGCACTGGCGTCACTTTGTGACCTGCAATATAATAAAATAATAAACCTAACTGAAGAAACATTACCGTATTATATCTAATTAATTTCTGTATTTTTTCTAAACATGGCTCGATTACCTTGACAGTTGGGAGTGGCAGAAGAGTTATAAAAAATATCCCTTCCTTATTTCACTATTTTCCACAAATATCGCACAGTTATCCACACAAAAGGTTGGTAATCCAGTTTGAAATTTAAATTGTTCCTAACATCGAATCAACTAAATATCTGTCATTTGCATTAATATCCGTTTATTTTTATATTGCACGTGTCAAGCACAAATATGTCTATGGCCAATATCCGCTAGGTGGTGCTATTATCGCAGCGAACAGGGCAGCAAAAATTATTGATTACAAGGCTTTTCCAAATTGTAAGATAAGGAGGTCTTAGGTTGAAAAGGTATCTTCTTTTGACAGCACATCTGTCACTCTCAAATGTCAATACAGCCAAGGCATATATAACGTCCTAACAATAAGGACGCCTCAAGTAGTATTAGTAGTAGAAATATTTATTTAGCACGTTTGACTTCATAAACAGAATAATTATAAATAAGTTAGAATCAGTAAATTCAAGCCATATGCTGCAGATGCTGAGCAAGCTATAATTGTAGATTTCACAAGTGATGCCTCAAATTTACTATAAATTTTGTTAATGTATTCTGGTCTTTTATCTCTGTAAATCGTTTATGTATAAAATAAAAGCTGACGATATTTTTTCACTACAATAATTCCTCGACAAGTGACGAGAAAAGAAATACTTACGGATAGGATATATATATATATATATATATATATATATAAGAGGGTGCTAGGTCCGATCCTACTTTCAGTTCATATTAACGATTTAATAAATTAAACAAAAATGGTGAATTCATAGTTTTTGCTGACGATACCACAATACTTTGGCAAATCAAAGTGCCGTCGACCCTTAAGCATTCATTCGACAAATTAATGATATTTCGAAAATTACCTTTGATGCGATTTCTTGACATGTGGCGGTAAGGCTAACTTATCGCCGGTGGCGCTCAAAGGTAATGTCAGATTGGCAAGCTTCTGACTCGTTTGGTCCTTCGGCCTCAGTTCATCGCTGAGGATCAGGTTGCGCAGTTTGATGCCGTGAGGTTTCTTCTTTGTTGGCACGGTGGCATCCGAACTGAACGCGTCGAGTAACCAAGCGCATTTCAGGGAAAAGTCGATGGAGTTTCGGCATCTGGAAAACGCAAAGAATTTATGATAAAATGATGAACGAGGATTTTTTTATTCAATAGAATTACAATTTTATATCATCGCCCTCAAAATAACTTCCCTCTGACGCCACACAGCGCTCTTCCACTCCTCATAGCAGTGCTGGTGCTCCGATAGTGGAAAAGCCTTCAGCTGGTCGGTTACAGCCGTTTGAACGTTTTAGACGGTCCCAAAATGACTTTTCAACTACGGAAAGATAAAAAAGTCACAAGGACTCAAATCAGGCGAATGAGGAGGCTGAGGAGCCACATGAATGTTTTTACTGAACAAAAACTCGTTTATTGGCATTGCTGTGTGACAAGGAGCATTATCGTGATACAAAACCCAGTTGTTCTTGATCTGGTGGTGCGAGTCAAATTTAACTCTTTCCCTATCAACCGACGATTTGAACTCACAAGACCCCGGATTCTGTCGATTCCTTCGCCGGTTTTTGAACATGATGACTCTCTACCCTCTGGAAATGCCTTAAGCCACCGGAAACCTTGGGCTCTTGACAAAACACTATCTCCGTAGGCCTGTTTAGCAAGGGTTTCCGTTGAACTGTGCCCAAGTATGAAGCAAATCCTAATAGCACACCGTTGCTTGAAATTCATGTGACTCATTTTTAGAACAAAAAAGAACAAACTGTTAAAAAAACAACCAAATGACTCGGTGAGTTCAAACTTGTACCGAAGGCGGATTACATGTTCCCCTGTTTCCCCCCAAGCCGGGCGCTTCCAGTGTTGCCAGATCGAACATTACGTTGCCAGTCTCATCACTTAATTTACAGACCTCGTATTATGGACTTGGCCTCTCTCCCGTTATTAAGTCAGTATAAACATATTTTGTGATTTGGAAGAAGAAACATGAATCCTGACTCTTCATAAGAAAAGGTCTAGAACATGTTCTTTTCCTATCATCGGCACGATTTTTTATAGTAACCGGAACAAATGGCTACTGAATATTTCCTCCGCTGCGTTGCGGTAAATCCCCACACAGAGAGATGAACACTTTTATCTAACGCAGCACGTGACTTTCCGCTCCAACGAACCAAAATCATAAACAAACTTCCTAGTTTTTTTTTCGCTTATTATTGGGATCATTCATCCGTTCAGCCAGTTAAATACACAATTCAATTTCGTCTGTCAAACCGTAAAATGGCGATATTTCGCAGTTAAAGGCGAAACGTGCACCGATTCGACAGATGCAATCCAGCCAGCGAGAGTGACCTTGAGGAGTCTCTTATAGAGGCGAAAAGTGGACGTTTTCATGTTTTTTTGCTGGACATGTTAGATTTAATTAAAATAAACCGTTTAACGGATCGACGTGATTCGAGGTTTTTTGCAAAGTTTAGCGTACTTTAGCGATTAAAAAGCTGAACTAAATGCGGTAGTATTTCAAAGATTCGCTAATGGCATTTGAAGCCAAAATGAGCAAAAATGATCAATTACATCATGCGAGCATAATTTTGCTGATGCTTCAAAACGCTTTGGGACGTGATCTCGATAAATGCTGAGCCATATATTTATGTTTCTCTCCCGTTGCTAAATAGACCAGGAGCTGATTGTGTAAAAAGTTTTTGATCAAGGTTTTTCAGACATTGGCTTATAGCCCGGAAAGGACTAACTTTAGAAAAAAATTACTGAGGACTTTTCTTATTCATAATAATCCGAGGAATAAAAAAATGTCAGACCGAGAAAACCTTTTTTTTGTAATAATTTATGAAGGCAGAAAAAATCGACCAGAATGTGGCCTGGTTATTCTTTGACCTCATATCAGTCGATATCAGTTCTTAGAGTGTGGTTCTTACATTTTTCACTCTCAATTCCATCCAGCGCCTGGTTTAAAAAGCTTGTATTCCAAAATGTTAGACACCTCGTCTATACGCAACTGCCATTCCTAGCAGCTTTACAAAAAGCGCTGCAAAGAATCGAAGCGTACTCCGCTGAAACACATAATATTTCGCCCCAAAAAAGTATGAAAATGGGAAAAATGCACCTCACAAACGTATTCAGCGCTAAATAGACCAGGAGCTGGTAGTGCAAAAAGTTTCTGATCAGTGAAGATGAGCATTTTTTTGGGTTTTTGAGACACTAAATGGCTTATAGCCCGGAAAGGACTAACTTTAGAAAAAAGTTACTAAGGACCTTTCTTGTTCAGAATACTCGAGAAATAAAAAAAAATTGTCAGACCGAAAAAAACTTTTCTTGTAATAATTTATGAGGGGAGGAAAAATCAAGCAGAATGTGACTCGGCAAGATCCGGATTATTATTCTGTGACCTCTTCTCAGTTGATACCTGCTTATAAAGTGCGGTTCTCATATTTTGCATACTCCATTCCACCCAGCGCCTGGTTTGAAAACCATGTATTCCAAAATGTACTGTTTTTGACAGACTGTGTTAGACACTTCGGCTTTATGTCACTGGCATTCCTTGCAGTTTTACTAAAAGCGCTGCAAAAAGTATAAAACTGGAAAAAATGCACCTCACAGTTCAAAACAGTTCAAACGTATTCAGCGCTAAATAGCCCAGGAGCTGGTTGTGCAAAAAGTTTTTGATCAGTGAAGATGAGCATTTTTAGGGTTTCTCAGACACTTAAAATGGCTTATAGCCCGGAAAGGACGAACTTTAGAAAAAAGTTACTGAGGATCTTTCTTGTTCAGAATAATCCGAGAAGTGAAAAAATTGTTAGACAAAAAAAACTGTTTTTGTAATAATTTATGAGGGGAGGAAAATTTATTATTATTCTTTGACCTCCTATCAGTTTAAAATGTTTGTATTCCAAAACGTCGGGTTTTACAGACGCCGTTAGACGCCTCGGGGATATGGAATTGCCATTCCTAGCAGCTTTACAAAAAGCGCTGCAAAAACACACAATATTTTGCTCCAAAAAAGTATAAAAGTCACGTTGACATTTTGACACGGAATGTAAACTACTAAAACGTATCCTGTGGTTTCCATATTCATTCTCTGACCGAATCAAATCTTGAAAAATCAAAGTGATCAAACTATTAAAAGCGAAATTTATAGGTCGTGGAAAATACAACCTTTCGCTAATTCCCGGTTATTTCCAACAAGGATTTCCTCACTATCAAATTTAGTCATCCAAACAAATTGTAGTTTATTAAATTCAAGTAATCCTTTGTTAAATATTGATTGGCTAGTTATATATTACTATTGCAATTTTGTAAATGAAAATCTATATTTCCTCATGCATAATAATTGTGGTAATGATTATTCAATTTTATGTAGTGTTCTAAATGTTCTGGCAAAAGATGATTTTTTATGATATGCATTTTTTTATATTCAACCACTGCAATTCTTGTAACATAGATTTTATTTTAGTGTACTTATTTTTATTCAATATTATTCTCATAGCTTTATTTTGCAAGACTTGTAATTTTGAGAATACAGCTTTATTGGCAGTGAACAAGATAGTTGAACAATATAGAAAATGCGGTAGAATGATTGTATTATAAACTATTTTCTTGGAATAGGTACCAAGACTATGAGAAGCCCTATAAAAGTAATTAGTTTTTTTGGCAATTTTTGAAATCATGTATTCATAGTGATTCTCAAAGTTTAGTTTACTATCAATATATATTCCTAAATATTTAATTGATTCAACATTTGTAATTATTTCTCCATTTATCCTAACTGTGATAGTATTTTCATTTAGGTATTTCCCAATCAACAAACATTTTGTTTTAGAAGCATTCAATTTTAGTTTATTCACATTTAACCAATTTACAATTTTTGCCAAGTCAGAATTTAGCATCTTTAAAGCAGTGTCTATATTTTCATCTCATATGTATATTAATGTAACATCTGCAAATATCTGAAGTTTACAATAATCTAAAATATGTATTACAAATGTCATTAATGTATAAAATAAATAGTAGTGGACGTAGTTTACCTTGTTGTATACCAACAGAAATATTTTTTGATCTTGATAATGTAGATCCAATTTTGGTTTTTTGACTTGTCAATTAAATTGTTTTGTAGAATTTTGAATACAGTTCCTTTAAATCCGTAGCGATGCAATTTTGTAAGTAATTTATCGCTGTCAATAGTCTCAAACGCCCTTTGGAGTCCAAAAACACTGCCACTGTATGTTGAAATTCGATGATCTGTTCGTAAATAATTTCTTCAAAAACTTTTTCAACATCTGGCAGAACATTTATTGGACGCATATTGTTGTACAACTCAGAATTCTTAACTTTAGAAACAGGAGTTATGGTAGAACACTTCAGTTTTGTTGGAAATTCGCCATATTTTAAACAGTAATTTATCAGGATTAATATTCTTGCTCCAATAATACGAGATCAAAACATTCATTAAGCACACTTTTAGACAAAATCTCACTCTTATTTTGATTTGATTTAATTTTTGATATAATCTTCTGGGGACAATTAATGTTTATTGTTCTAAACTCACTGAATGATGAATTATAATCTGAGCTAATGGGACATTGGTTGGGATCCCCGTCAATAATTGATTTTACACTTTCTATGAAATATGTATTCATTATAACTGCTATTATTTCATCATTTGCTATTACCCCTTCGTCGAATTTCATTTTAAATAATGTACTTTTTCTAATACGAGAAACAATGTTTCTCAACGTTTTCTACATATGTTTGCTATATCAATTTTGACATTGTAATATTTTTTCTTTTCATCTCGTAGAACTGTTACAGATTGGTTTCTTGATCTTGTGTATTCTAGCCAATCCACTTCCAGTAATCATAAACTTTTTATAATTGTAGTCTCTTTTTAATTTAGAATCCTTGAACGTCTGCGAGAACCAAGGTGTTGGATTTATCCTTTTATACATTGTTGTCTTGACTGTAGCTTCTTTTATGCAAACTTCAACATTATCCAATAGGCTTGTATAGTAGCTATCAACATCAACAAACGCTTCAGTCATTTCTTCCACTTTATTAGCATTAAATTTACTTTCAACTTCAAAACATATCCATGATCTTAGGAGTATGCATACCTTTTGCAATTCAATTTTGTTCGCTCGTTATTATCAAATCTATAATTGTTCTTGATTGATTTGTAATTCTGGTGTGCGCATTGACTTTTTGCCATAGTCCATAAAAACTGAGTACCTGTTTAAATTTCTTTGCGTAGAAGTCGTGATTATCAACATTTATATTAAAGTCACCCAAATGTACCGTGATTCAGTTTCGATAAAAATGTTTTTCACAGATATTTAACGAAAAAATCTATAAATCTGTTTATACTTCCAGTTGGAGATCTGAGTAAATGTATAAATTATAATTGTGCTTAAGATTCTATTCAACATTGATATACTATACCACCATTGGTACTCAACAGCTACAATTTCATGTACCTACTCTAGTTTCTATTTCACATAAAATATATAATAATTTACCACCTGTATGTCTGGAAATTGTGTTTGCTCTTACAATTTGATAGCCTACAAAACCCATTTCTTCATCGTCAATATCCTCTGTGAGATGTGTTTCAGTTAAACAGAGCATCACCCGTTTCACTGACATCAAGTAATGTAAAACCACGTCTTTTTAGATAGAAATCCTTCAATATTTATATGGTAAATATAGTTTGCATATTCTTTTATCTGTAATTGCTACGGTTTATTAGTGTAATATGCTTTGGCTTGTGTTTTTTTATGTTCCATTTGGACTATGCTGCAAATCTTATTAAAGGGTGAATGGTGTATGTCGAAATTTGTTTTATATTTCGAATTAGACTCTTTACAATTTGGACAAGTCCTTTCATTTTCTGGTATTTCACAGTTCTGTGGTTGATGTCCACTTCCACCAGATTTCAAACAAATACCATTCTTGGAGCAATTTTTTTGCAGTATTTTTTGCAGTATGGAGGAAACCAGCACAATTGAAACATGTTAGGAGGTTATAATGTTCAAAAATTGTACATACATCCACAGATATAAAAAGTACACCTTCTTTCATAACTTCACTAATTGTAGTATCATCTAGTTCCAAGATAGCCTGATATCTTTGTTTCATTTTTTTAATCATCACCACTCTTATTACTGAATTAGATCTAATAACTCTGTTTCTTTCTTTTATGTCCTTAATCAGTTCTTCTTCACTAAAACCGACGACTTTAATCATAGGTAATTTCTTTCGACCCACGTTAACTTTATAATTTGGTCCAATGTTTTTTCCACTTCTATTTTCAATTTAGAGATACCTTCATTATTCTTACATACAATTTTCACAGCTCCATCTTTCAAATCGGTAATGTTTGTTATAGAAACATTCATTTTGGCGAGGTTAATATATTTGCTCAATACTTTCTTTGATCGAAGGCAATTTTGATTTCCAGTAACTGGTTTTATAATAATTGTATTTTGTTGTTCAGGTAGAGAAACAACCACATTGTTAATATTATGATATTCCTTAAATGCCGTTGCTGGTTCTTCACTTGGATCAATATTTCGTCCATTTTTCACATCACTAAAAGATAGGGGTTGCTCTAGAACACCCGCTTGTATTTGTATATATCTGCATAAGATTTACATGGCTTTGTCGTTTCCGTTGTATTTTCAATTTGCCTTTGTAATGATTCAAGCTGTTCATATAATTCCTTGATCAATTTTTCTTGAATTGATATTTATAGTCTTCTAATTTGAGTATTACCTTTAAACAAAAAACTTTCTTATTGAATATATTCTCAGTTTCTACTTTATCACTATCTTCCACTATGATTAAAACATAACAACCCTGATTATGAGCCATCTTATTTTCAGCTTTCTCAATCTCGTTGTCGTATCATTTCAAACATATCGTAGATTTTCACGTGTCCCATTTTTTTTACGTGAGAAAAGCTGACGTATTTAAAGTTTTACAGAATTTTGCAATTTTGTCTTCATTAGTACTTCCCGGACACGTTTTTTTTTTTGTAAACAGTCTGAAAAAATAACGCCCGATTCACTGCATGTGCTGGATTTTCCTTTGAAGTCATTACTGTCATTAGTACATTTATGATGACTTTTTATAAATATAAGACGTCTCCTTTTTGGCACCGTTCGCAGTCGAGTTGATTTTTGACTAAGCGCCATCTAAAAAAACAATCTAGTGGGAGTGTCTGGCTTTGTCTCGACGCCTTCACAATGCAACGATTATTTTTTCTCTCAATTCAAGGAACTACTCATACTTTGGCAATATAAAGGGCGTCTGCGAAAGGTTGGGAAATCTCGAAACTGGAGATACTACAGACCAAAATATGTGAATTGACCTAAACAGACCTTAGTCCAAAAGTTGGTAGTTTGCAAGATACAGGGTGTCAAAGTTACAATTTTATTTTCTATTTTTCCTTATTGCTTGAGAAGTATTCCAGATTTTGGCATAAAACTCGGTATAGGGAGGTTTTCTAGTATGAGAAGCAATCCGTTATTTTTTATGGGCCATCTTCTAGAGGGTGGCACTTACACCACTATTTCGATAAATAACTTATAATAATAATAATAATAATAATAATAATAAACGTCTTTATTTCGAAATAGACTGATTATATAAAAAAATAGCGAAATACGGTCGAAGTTCAGCTGTAGCTGCTCTTCCACTTAACCCGCTATAAAAAAGTCTGCAAAAGGTGAGTGAGACCTACTTATTCTACACATTACAAATATTAAATGTATATGAAGTGCTTACATTAATACATCTACTAAAATGAATCATAAACTTGTATCAATATTTTCCTGAAACATGGTTACTACTGCTGGGATAAGAGATATTTTTTTAATTGAAACTTGAGATGCTCAGAGTTTTTTATTGTACCGGAAGGGTGTTATAAATGGAACAAATTTGGTAGCTGAACGATCGTTCAAATTGGGCTGTTCGGAATATCGGCGGTGTCAGCAACATCCTGGATCTTATATTGATGTTATGCACATCTGTTCGAAATGCAACTTTTTCAAATAAGTAAGTGGGGGTCTTATACATAATTATTTTATGATATAATGTTGCGGTATGCAAAAATCTTCTTGTTTCCATGTTCAACCAATTCGCATCTTTCAACTTATGGGATATTCGGTCTCGTCTTCTGATGCCATATATTAATCTGAGGCAAGAATTCTGCGCAACCTGAATTTTTTGTTTGTAAGTGGCAGTTAAGTTATCATAACTTCTTGAATAATTTTAAGTTGACAATAAGTTGTTAAACATCATGGAGTATATGTTTGATGAATATTCTGATATGCATTTAATGTACGGATTGGCAAGATGTAATGCTTTAAAAGCACGAAGAATGTACGCTGACAGATTCCCTAATAAACACCTGCCTAATTCAAAGACTTTCCAACGAATCGATCAGCGGTTACGAGAAACTGGTAAAGAATGATTATAACCTTATTATGAGCAGTAAAACCATTTTCAGGTAGTTTTGCTCAACATATGGGCCGACATAGAGGATCTTCCAGAACTGTACGTACAACTGAAGTTGAAGAAAATGTTTTAGATGCTGTCTTTGAAAATCCTACAGTTCGGGTTAGGAATGTAGCTCGAGAATTTCAAGTTTCCAAATGTACAGTAAATATCGTTTTTCAAGAGCAACTGCTTCATCCATACCAAGTGCAAAAAGTACATGGTTTAAGCGCGGATGATGACCCCGCAAGGGTAGAATTTTGTACATGACTCTTAAGGAAGTTTAACACGACAATGGTTTTACTTCGTTAATATTTTCGGACGAAGCAGGATTTGGAAGGGATGGGCCCATTAACTCGCATAATCTTCACATTTATTCAGACGAAAATCCTCATGCAATAATACAAACCCGCCACCAAGTACAATTTCAAATTAATTTATGGGCAGGAATGATTGGACAATATTTAATAGGACCCGTTGAGTTACCACCTAGACTAAATGGCCAAAGGTATTTACAATTTCTTGAAGAACAATTACCCACTCTGCTGGAAGATCTTCCATTACAAACAGGTATGAATATGTGGTTAATGTACGACGACGCTCCACCTCATTTTAGTATATTAGTTAGAGGGCACTTAAATAGAGTTTATCCAGACCAGTCGATAGGCTGATCAGGACCTGTATCGTGGCCGGCTAGTTCACCAGATTTAAATCCTATGGATTTCTTCTTCTGGGGTGATTTAAAACGACGCGTTTACAATACGCCAGTGGAAACTGTAGATGATCTTCGACAAAGAATTTTCCACCATAGCCAGGAAATGAAAAATAACATCCAAATGGTTTGGAGGGTGCAGCAAGTTTTAGTTCCTCGAGCTTCGAGAGTGTGTTAGGCAAGGTGGTGCTCATTGTGAACAATTTTTGTAGTTATTATTTCCGTTTATTACTTTTGTTGCCATCCTCATTTATTATTGTTAAAAGCCATAGCAGCGCTACTCAGATATTATCCAAATCAACTTTATTATATTATAAAAATGTTTTATCATCATGGTACAAACAATGCATTGGAACTTTCAAAAACAAATATCTCGAAAACTATTAGCTTTAGACACTTCGAACAAGTAAACCTTTTTTGTTGTGGAAATACGAGAAAATAAGATGTTTTGGTCAGTTGTTGTATACAGGGTAGCACAAAAAAGGTATGATAAGTTATTTACCGAAAGAGTGGTGTAAGTGGCACCCTCTAGAAGATGGCCCATAAAAAATAACGGATTACTTCTCATACTAGAAAACCTCCCTATACCGTGTTTTATGCCAAAATCTGAAATACTTCTCAATCAATAAAGAAAAGTAGTAAATAAAATTACTACTTCAGGGGGACGCAACAATCTTGTACAGTTTAATGCTTCCAAAAGTTCAAAAATGTACTTAAGCTCCTCATAGCAGCCGCGGTGCCCTGGAATTTAAGTATAAAAAATTAGCTGTCTCACCTGTGGATTAGATATCGATGTATAACTTCGGCAACATCGTGCATTTGTATGTACATGCAGACTAACTGAGGAAGGTAGAAGTCGACTTCACGTTCTTCGAAAGTAAACATCTTGTTTGCGATGTAGGTCAAAACTCCTGGTTCTTTGCTGTTGAACAGGTAGTGCATCGCCATTGATACGTCGAAGACTTTGCTTTCGAGAAGCCTCAAGAGACCTAGAACAGGGATTTTTCGATACAAAATCGAGGTACCGGTTAGGTTTTTCATTTCGCACGAGTTTTATGTCTAATTGGGAAGTATCCTATAGTCGAAAATCCTGCTAGTCTCACTTGCATATAATAGTATAACTGGTATCTTTCACAAATCTGAAGCAATTATTCCGATAACATAACATTTAAGGGAATGTGATATTCTTCAAAAGTCGTTAAATATGGCCATAATTAGAAAGATTCCCTAAATTTTATAGAAAAGTAAATTTCTACGATTTCCAGGTCGCAGATAAGCAATAAGATATCAATTTGTCAGCGATTCAAAAATGTTTTGTTTGAGCTCAAATTCAAGATTTGTGTTTTCATGGTCACTAATAACGAACTTGATATCGATTGTTCAAAAATCGAAAAAGCGATTCTATATGGCGGCTATGTTTGCAAAAAATGTTTTGATTGTGCTCAAATTCAAGTTGTAGATGCTTTCAGGGTCGTTAATAACGAAATTGATATCAACTGTTCAAAAATCGAAATAACGATTCTAAAGGCGGCTATGCTTGCAAACAATGTTTTGATCGAGCTCAAATTCAAGTTTTAGATGTTTTCAGGGTGTCGCTAATAAAGAAGTTGATATCGACTGTTCAAAAATCGAAATAGCGCTTCTAAAGGCGGCTATGTTTGCACAAAAATGATTTGATTGAGCTCAAATTCAAGTTTTGGATGTTTGCAGGGTCACTAATAACGAATTTGATATCGATTGTTCAAAAATTAAAACAGCGATTCTATAAGCGGCTACGTTTGCAAAAAATGTTTTGATCGAGCTCAAATTCAAGATTTAGATGTTTTCAGGGTCGCTAATAATGAACTTGATATCGATTGTTCAAAAACCAAAATAGCGATTCTATATGGCGGCTATATTTGCAAAAAATGTTTTGATTGAGGTCAAAATCGAGTTTTAGATGCTTTCAGGGTCGCTAATAACGAACTTGATATATAGATTGTTCAAAAATCGGAACTGCGATTCTATAGGCCGCTATGTTTGCAAAAAATGTTTTGGTTGAGCTAAAATTCAAGTTTTGGAAGTTTTCAGAGTCGCTAATAACGAACTTGGAATCGATTGTTCACAAATCGGAATAGCGATTCTATAGGTGGCTATGTTTGCAAAAAATGTGTTCATCGAGTTCAAATTGAAGTTTCAGATGCTTTCAGAGTCGCTAATAACGAACTTGATAACGGTTGTTCAAAAATCGAAATAGCGATTCTATAAGCGGCTATGTTTGCAAAAAATGTTTTGATTGACCTCAAATGCAAGTTTTGGATGTTTACAAGGTCACTAATAACGAACTCGATATCGATTGTTCAAAAAACGAAATAGCGATTCTATATGGCGGCTATGTTTGCCAAACATTTTTTCGTCGCGCAGATAAATAATCAAATTTCATGATTTGGCTTTATATTATCATTTCAAATTCAGACCATTAGAAGCCACGAAAATCACATCTCATGTAAGATACATCAAGTACTGCCCTATAAAGCAGAATAAAAGTAAAATTACCAGAACTTTTGGGAGGCGGCCTCTTCTCTTCGCATCCTCCATCTGTGCTATCACATTTCTTCTCTTCATCCTCATCATTTTTATCACTGAGGAATTCCACGCTGCTTTCCCTCGTTGCAACATTCGATTCTTCTGAGCTACCGGCGTCTGAACCATTGCAAATGATACCAGAATCATCTGAACCTAAGCTGGCCAGTTCGTCGCTTTTCTTCACGCATGGACCTCCAAGACTTAGGACGCTGGGGCAGTTTTTCGAACTGTTAATCAAACAAGAAATCAAAATAATGAACTTGTGGATAATAATAATCGACGAATTAAGTCAAGAAAATTGATTACAATACTTCCTCGACAGTTGGCGTAGGAAGTAAAAACTTCCTACGATTTGATATAAATCTACGTCATATTATAATTATTAGTAAGTCGAAAAATTTTTTGAGTGTTCTGAAGCTCTTAAACATAGTCAGCAATAAATGAAATATAAGAAAGTCCTGATTTACAAATTTTTTGAACTCCCTACATTTTTTTGACAATTAAACTGACCAAAAAGTTGAAAAACGTCGGAAAGCGAAATTTGTTTTTTTTATTTTGACCGGGCCGATTTCCTAAACCTAGAAAGCTTTTTCGTCCTTGGCATGATGACATAGTACAGGAAACTTTAGTCAAAACTTCATAAAAATCTTCTGTAATTTTCATGATCTTCCAGAAAATGGGTCCCTAGTACATAAGTCTCAAAAGGTTGCTAATGCTGTAATTTTGCATGGTCTGATAACCTTTGTAATTATTCATAATGGTTCATTTATTGCTCGATATTTCGATTAGGCCAATCTTGTTGGAACAACTTGTTAGATGGATATTACAGTCGAGCATGCAATACTTATTTTTATAAGTTCAGCCTATATAACGACAGAGCTATTGTGTTGTTTATATCACTGACTACTAAAAATATAGACCGATCTAGTTACACTCGGATGTTTGAAAATATCCTGGAAATTTGTCATGATCTCCAAATCTCCGAAAATGCTTTCTATCTATAGTTAGTCTTCATTCAGTACCTAAGTCAACAACGGGCAAAATTATTCATAGGCACTATATCTTCCATGACGTGTTAAGAACAATATTTGTTATTAGGTTATTTTTAGCAAAAGGGCAATACGACAACGGGCGACTCTGAATCCGCAACAATTGACAACGTCACAAACGTAATTATCGTATAAGATGCGTAAATGCTTAATTACAATTCGAATGTGCTAATATGAATTTTCGTGTTGATGGAGCAAGTGGTCATTTGATTTTTTTTAAATTTTTATCCGCAGTGATTTTTTTGCGGCTATGTGAAACTGATAATGGTGAAGCGCTGCAATGTGTGTAAACTTATAGCCCGCAAGAGTTTGTTTATATGCCTGGCCCATCGGCATGTGGGCAATGACTTATTTCTGATTTTATGAATGAACTAAGATTTCTATTTTTTTGTAGCAGTCGAAGCAGTGGATGGTAGTCATTGTTTCCGTGCCAAAGAAGAAGATCGATTGCATCTGCCGCAAAGGTCATAGCCAGTTTTTTTTGGGATGCGAGAGTCTGTTAACTGATTACCTTGAAAAAGGTAGAACAATTATGGGCGAATACTATTTCAACCAGCTTGACCAACGGGTTCCCAAAATTCGTGAGATGAGAGCTTGCTTGAAGAAGAAAACATGATTTTACATCATGACAATGCACCCGCCCACAAAGGCGTGTTAGCAATGGGAAAACTGCATGATTTGATCGACCATTACCCCAATTTTATTGATTTGGCATTCTCAGCTTCCATCTGTTCCCAGATTTGAATAAATCGCTTTCTGGACAGCTGAGAAAGATCCTTATGTTGGAGGAACGTTGGACCAAGTGTGTTGGAGTCGTTTGGGCCACTCAAAGAAGCTTTTTTTGTGCAGTAAGCCACAATAAACGAGTCGCTTCGTTTGCTGTTGGAACGATGAAATTACGATTTTCTTTATGGTGATCCGTATAAAATCTGCTGCAAACAGCGAGTTGGAGCGTTTTGAATTTGATTCACCCCAGATCATATTCAAAAAAATTGACGCCAAAAATATGACATTCTAACTAATCTCACCTTAACCCATCCAAATGATCATTCTGCGTAGTCCCCGTACCATTACCGATGGCCACGCCCATTTGGGCGTTAGCGGTGGTCTCGCACTCCGGCGAAGGAGTGACGTCTACCTCGGGGATTCGCTGTAGGGCGGAGTCTAAACTACGGTTTCTGTGATGCAGTGTGAGGGCAGGACAAGTGACTGTGGCTGCCGATACTGGAGTGACTATCGTCGATGAGGCAGATGAGGTGATTTGAGCAACAGGGGGGAGCAGGATGCCCATAGACCTGGAACAAAACAGAATATTTTCGATTATCTTAGTATGGACAAGAGGAAAATTATAAAGTATCGACCGTTTGATAGTATATTGTACGTATTTGCTGTGTGGGCGATGGCAGCGTCGCCTAGTGACCACAATTGTTATTCTGTACTCAGGACCTGTCAATTTTCGGCAACTAGACGTTTTGGTAACAATTTGCGGTTTGTTTTTGATCAAATTTAAATAAAACCAAGTAATTAAAAAGGCTGTGGTGCATATTAAACTAAGTAATTTGCAAACGTAACAAAAAAAAAATTGGCGTCAAGTAGGTTGACTCTGCACTTCTTACGCGACGCCGTCATCAGTTCATAAAGGATCAAGTTCAGCGCAATTTGAATACTCAGAAAATTGAAGCTGAATAAACGGATTATCTGATCCATATGATGGCCTAACAGAAAAATATTTCAAGCCCGTGGACTAAAAAGAAATATTTTGCAAAAAAATTTTCTTACACTATCTGTAAGAATTGCAACCGTTGCTCCTAAATTTTTTTTGCTAAAAAGCCTGAGAGATAAAAACTTAAAGCTTCAAAATGCTTTTTTGAACTCTAGATACGACCATTTTCATCTAAATACAGCCTCTCAAAAATCACCGAAAAAATTGGATTTTTTTCTTGATGTACATGTCCGTATAACGTCCAAAAAAATACAATACCCCAAAATTTTCTGAGGATTTCGCGATTACAGTACTTCTTCACCAGTAGGCGTAGGAAGTAAAAGGCCTCTCAATCGAAGTGAATGTTGAGTACCTTTTTTTGTATTAATTTTCAGAAAAAATAATGGAAGTTATAATTATTATGGAAATAAAATAATCGTATCTTTATCCTCAGCAATAGAATTAAGGCTGCGACACCTGGTGTCATATCAACAAAATATGTTTTACTAGGGAATATTTGGCTAAATATTATTTTCACAAATTTAAGCTATAACAGTCTTTTGGTGCTTCAATCAAGAAGTGTTTGTGTTTTATCCCATACTAACATTTGATAGTCAAACCCAAACGAACGCATGTTTCCTGTTAATGAATTGATCTTTTATTGTACTTACATAAATTCGATTGTTGTAAGTTTTGGTTTGAAAATAAATTGATCTTCATTCGATGCCAACCCAGCTTCATACATAATGAACTAACTATAAAAACATTTACTGCTAATTTAATTGCTTTCATTATTCCAGGTTTTGCAATTACTTAACAAGAAAATGTGGCGGCACGTTGCAGATGAGTGCAATTAAAATTATATGGAAAATACGGCAGAAACATTTTATCGAAAATGATCAGGGGCTTCGAAACGTCAAAAAACGCAGTTTGAGCGATTTTTATCTTTTTCATCATGTATTTGTCCCTAACGCCACCGCCTCTGAAATATTTCCAAAAACCACAAATCTTTTCCGTCCTTGACATAGTAGTAAACCCGTGTGAAAATTTCGTGATAATTCGACTGGTATATTTAAAGTTACAGGCTGACAGACAGACCGACGGAACGAGTGAGTGTAAAAACTTGGGACCCTGGACTGACACAGAATAAATCCCATTTATTATTATTATTACTAATATTATCATTATATTTCCGAAATCTTTGGCGATTACAATACTTCCTCGCCAGTTATAGCGTGGGAAGTAAAAATGAAGAATGCGGTTTGAATTGCTCCGATACTAGATTTATAGGTTGTTTATCTCTATATTGCGTGTGATGCCACTTGAGACTGTCTTGACATTTTTCAAAAGTTTATTTTATGACTAGCCTGTAGTAATATTCCATATGCCAAGATATTGCAGAGCAATGATAAAAACTTTCGCCTCCTATAAGAATATGGATATAACCACATACACACTTGTACCAGTTGATAAGTGACGCTTCAATTTGATGGCGCCTTGATGTGCAAAATGAGACAAATTGATGGACAATATTTTTTAATTAATATGTGACGGCCGACGGTTTTTATTATTTACATCCTATTTTTATCTTGGTATTTTTGAACATAGCTTACAGATTACGAACAGTTGGATCACTGGAGGAACAGCCTTTCATAATTCGACCTAAGGGGTATCAGCTACCTTTCCAACACTAAAACCTGCCATTTACGTTTTAATGAACCTAGTGTCACTAGAGCTGCTAATCTAACAACATCTGTCAGGTCAAAATCAATCAAGCCATTTGGACTGTAGCCCGTGAATTTGAACTGTCCACATACTTACATACGTAAGTGTGGAAAACACAACCCTCCTTCTGAGACAGTCGGTTAAAAAACTATAATAGTTTAGCCGCTAAGTGACTTTATTATTTGTATCTCGATATTATTTTTGGAATGCTGTGAACAACATTGTTGATCATGGTTATCTGGAAACAAGAGAATGTTGTTTGGTCCAGATAGATTTGCAAGTACGAATTATTATTTATAATTTAATCGATAAAGTAAATATTTAAATGGAGACTGGTAACTGGATACATATTCAACGTACTATAAATATTCTAGAATGGAGGTTGAAGAGTTTGCATATATTATTCAAATAAGAAGATTGAAGGAATCAACCAGTGTGAATTGAGGTTACGATTAATGTTACTCGTATAACATTATATTTATTCCGAATGTATGTATGTTTATCGTCAATGAATAATATTGATCAGATCTAAAACTACCGAAGGATATGAGATGAAAATCAATTTTAAAGAATGAACAATGCCAAGAATTCCACAGATCCTATCATTTTTCTTCGACAAAACTGAAATTTTTAATAATCACTCGCACTCAAGATACAGTTTCTTCTCTATGAACGTAAAAGTGTATTAATTTATATACAGAGTCCTCGTCCCACCTCCCAAACTTTCTGGCTCCGCCCCAAGACTCCTTGGTATAATTTCGTATAATTTGCTAGAAAATGAGGGATGCTTTCTGACAAGTGGGTGTTCCACTCAATAAAATTGAATCAACCACATTCTATAAATTGTAGGTTCCAATAAAAGGTAGTGCTGACTAATATTTATCCTTTTCAAATAACGTTGACTACGGAGTATATCAATTCGAGTTGATCCGAGAAACCATCTGGCTGGTAGCAATGCATATAGAACTGAGAACTGACGTCAGTCGATTCAATTATAAAATGAATGAAACAGTTTTCAGTGAAAACTGAAAAAAAAACGGGAAATATTATTCAGGGCACAGTCATGAGCTTTACAACAAGCCAACTTGTAAAACAAACACTGCCCGTTGAATTCCGCATTAATGACATATGCAACTGCAACAACAATCCAGAAGGCTGCTCCTACGACAGGACCGTAATAACGAATTTTAAACCCTTCAAGTCATAACGTCGGAAGAATCGGCGTCTCTTGACAGTTTGTTTCGAAATGCACCAAGTTCTCGGTATATAAAAAACGAGTGCTCTGGAGATATTGAAACGGAAAGTAACGATCAAGACCAATTCAGTAGACTAGAAAATCGCAAAATCATGGAGACATAAGCGCATCAACTGCTTCGTCACTTCATACAAAAGTATGAGTCAGAATTAACACTAGTGTATTTAAATATTTGGAATCAACGTAATTGAAAATGGCAACGATATCTAATTAATAAATTAGGGATATAATGCAGAATTTTAAGGAGTGGATCCCATGTTAATTAATTTTTCATAATTATAAATAAGAAATATGATTAACATGATTATCATACAACAGCTTCGAGTCTTTTCGCTAAATAGCATCTTCAGAGGTACTACAGGGTTCGAATTTGGGACCACTGCTTTTTCGCTCTTTGTTAACGATATAAGTAGCAATGTTCACTGTGAAAGACTATTTGCCGATCACTTGAAATTGTTCTTTGAAATCAACAGTATCTATCGCTGATTGTATTTACAGTGTCAGAATAAATGATAAAAATTATGTTTGGCAATAAATGCTATTATTATTTTGCTTGATTTATATTATATAACCCTATATCTTGTCAAAAGTTAAGATCAGTTTATCGGGTTCTTTCATTATTATTAATATACCGTGAAAATTATTCGACATTTCAATCCTTTAAAGCCCCAAATACTATATTAGGCTTAAAAAAGTTCTTTGAAACTGGTTTAATAGTCAACGACACAGTTTTTATTATATTGGTATTGATCTACTATGACTTCTGTAAACGAAATATTGTCATTCTTATCAGAAACACCCCCTGCATTTACATACTTAATTTCACAGAATTACACATATTGAGAGAAGCAGAACTTGTACAGCCTCAGTTTTCTTCAAACTTTAAAGTAGAAGTTTAAAATTTTGGGCTTAATCCGCTTCTGTGCCACGTCGGATAAATCAGAGCATTGAACAGTCAGTCAACATTCGATGGAATGTTAGGAATGCGGACTAATATGACCCATGTTATTATTACCGAAGAATATTTGTGATGATTATCAAAAAAGTTCACTGGGACGCGATACGTCCACAGAATAATCGTCTATCTTGTCTTCATTTTAATTAGAGTTGATACTGCGTCGCTTCGAGAAGCGACCGCAGATTAGAATGTGACTTTTCGTTTTTTCAAATTGCTTTCCATAGGAACATGTTATGTAAATGCACTTGTAAGCGCCTGGGACTTTATACGGAATGATGGAATCTGGAACAGGTATGTAAAATATGTCATAGAATAATATTCAAATCAAATAATATGTCTATGCAACACGCCTAATATGCAAAGGTACCTTTGCGCCAAGTAGTGAATATCTGGCCAAACAAGGGAATAGAATAAAAATTAACAAACTAGTAATAAGGTCATTATGCAATATTCTCCACACAGAAGTGCGACTGATGCCCACTTGTGCTCTGTGACGAATTAACATTCTTGCGTTTTAACGCACACTGGGCATCAGCAGCAATGTTTTCGGCTGTACGTACGAGTCTAACACGCTCATACCTTCTGTTATCCACAAGCAGGCCAGTTTCACGAACCTTCTTCACGAATTTTCATGTACCAGTCGCGGACGGAGCTTCATTCCGACCAAATGGTCTTCTCAATTTTCGCAAACTTTCTGCAAGACAGCACTCACTTTGAAAATAGTTTTTCAATATTTCCCACCCTTGTTCAAGATTAAAACGATCCATTGATCACAGCGGAAGTTTGTCACAATATATTATGTCAATGTGTTGAGCATGGAAGTGTTACCAACCGTCAAAATAATACCAACTTAAAAAAACAACTGATGGCCCACCCTTTATATGGCACTTTATTTCGAAAAATGAACAAATTACACAAATAAAGAAACAGACGATCTTAAAGTGAATCTGGTGTTTATACTTTTCATTATCAAATTAGCATTAAATACCTATCCCGATAGAGATAAAATAGTAGTACCTACGTAAAACAGAAAACATGAAATAGTTGAAGACATTCGTTCAAAAAACGCACTCAAAATGTCTCATCCGTTGGGAATTACGATGCCTCACACACAGACATAAATATCGAAATAAGCACAAAGGCGGGACACCACTGTGGCTGCTAGATGCTGTCGACTCTGGTATTATAGTAGATACGGTCTATTCGCCATTGTAGGTTGTACAGATACATATGTAAAACTTACACCTGGTACAACTGAAAACTTTTTTACCAAAAGTTTTGGGCACAAGGTATAAAATAATTTTTAAATCAACAATAATTAAAACATGGTATTTGAGAATCGGGCTTTAAGGAAATTTTGAAACAAGATTAGTATGATGGCGAGTTGCGAGGGATGTTAAAGTTATAGTTGATGAGGCATCCAGACTTGGTGGTATATTCGCGACGAAATAATAATGAAAAATGAGTAATCCTATCAGTAACAAATATGTATGTAACTTAGCCAGCCAAACGGTTGTTTACAACTTTCTGGGCGCACTACTGGTATTACAAAGAACGATGCAATATTATTTAATTTGCAACACGCCCAACTAGAATGACTTGCTTGCATATACGTGAAACTAGCAATAGATCACTACACGATATTTTTTAAATTGACAAATTTTCTGTATATCAAAACTTTTACTTTTTAAATGATACCGCTTCTTGGAAAGCACGCAATTTGCTGGACGCTATTGTCGCTTAAAAATGCAAAAAAGGCGTCAAGTAGGTTGACTCTGCACTTCCCACGCAACGCTGTCATCAGTTCAAATGATTATGTTCGTCGCAACATGTAAAACAAAAAAAATTATGTATGAAGTCAGCCAAACGGGCCCATTACAATTAATAAGTATCGACCATCGGGCAACGTTGCTGAGCCACACCAGTCGAAAATGTTATAAGCGCCAGCCACAATACTATAACCTCCTTGACGGCGATGCTGTCACACGCAAGGCAGGGTACGGCGATGCATGGCATCGTCTCGACCGACCGCGTGTCTCTTAACCTCTATAAAGAAAATTTTCCAAAAATGATCAGGAGCCTCTGAACGTCAAATAACGAAGTTTTATTTTTTCGTGTTTTTGCCCCTAGTTTCGCCGCAACTGGAACGATCTTCAAAAACTACAAACCGTTTCATCCTTGGCATAGTAATAATCTTGTGTGAAAATTTCATACAAATCCGAGCAGTACTTTCCAAGTTATAGGCCGCCCAAGGACTAGCGGACAAACTGACAGCCAGAAAGACAAACCGATGGAAATAAGTGACATGGTTTTTCGTGATGTACGTACATGTCATATAAGATCCAAATACAATAATATGTCATTTTCGAAATCGTTCGCGATTACAATACTTTATGTATGTTTATTGATATACTCGTATAAGGCATATATCACGATCAGTATATACTGTGGTCTGTATGTCAGTGGATTTCTGCGAAACCTTATAGATTAATAATAATTACTGAAGGCCAGCCTACACATTTCATGATAAATACTGACAGATAACAGTAAATAATGACCGTGTGACAACCTCCTAAGTTTACGTAAAAATCTATCGCAACTAACGGATTCATCAGTAAATAGATACTGATGGTACGAACAACAGTAAATACTAAATAAATGTGTAGTATTCGCCTGATCAAAGCAGCAGTTAATGTTTTCTTTCTGCTAATAACTTTCACTAAAGGCCCGGCAGTAAGAACCTAACAAAAATTGTTCCTTGTATACTTTACAGCTGAAAATTGCGACTTATTTGTCTCCTGATAAATGGGTTTCATCATAGTTGCATACCGCCAGTAGCTATTTATCTAGTAATCAAGGTTTTATTAGCTTTAGATTTTAGCGGTTCATGTTTTTGTTGTAGGATACACGTGCAAAGTGATGATCACAGAAGATAATGATTCGTGTCAGCAATGGTATAATGTGAAAAATATTATCTAGGTGTATAAACGCGCGTTATATAAAATTTTGAAACAGATACTTTATAAGAAAAAGGACAAACGTAACGTCAGATTTTGCATATCCATATTTCAATATTGAAGGGTTTAATATATTGAAGGAAAGCATAACAATTAGGCCACTTTTGGCTTCTTTTTGCCGATCGAGTATTCATCAATTTTAATTCCTAATTGACTTCTTTACTTTTAATCTCCTGGTCGAATCTGGCTGACCTAGAAAAGGTCAGGATAGTCGAGCATTCCGGTGAACACAGGGGGTTCCTTTACAGAACGTTTAGGATAATCGATATACACGTATTAGGTTCCAAAAAGCAATAAATGAACCAGTACAATACCCTACGTCAAAACATATGATGTACTAAGACTATGTGAGTCAGTATCCAAACCAGGTATCGCGTGGTGTCTAGGTTAACCTAGTTTATAAGCAAACCGCATTTTGAAAAACCGAAATTGGCACATTGTTAGAGCAATAAAGTAGCTATCGATTTGATATGAACATCTTCAAGATCCTATCGAGACTCCGCGAGTGTACTCAGTTCGTCGCTGTCGTCCTCGATGTTTCTTTCCGTCAGAGCTGCATATGTTTGCTTAGTTGACTCTGAAAAGGAAAGTCCCAATTCTCAGGACATCCTGTATACCTCCTCACTATCTAACGCCATTGCGCCGAATATCTAAACACTTACTAAAATACATTCGCCTAGGATTGTTGCGCTGTTTTGTCCTCTTCTTAGAACATGCAGCAGGTGAAGCCCGTGAGACAGATGTTTATATGCAGCCCACTGATGTCCGTGAGCACACCCACCAAAGGGTTAAGCGGTTCTGTCCCTGCTTCCCTGCATTCAACAGCTAGAAAGCCCGGCGGTCATCGGGATTCGCTACAATCCTTTTAGCCTACCTACAGTCGCATGCTCTATACCTTCCCAGTTTACGATAGGTCCATTCATTCAAAGAAATAATAACCCAGAGCAAGAAAAGTAAAGGTAACAATACCTATGAATAGTTTGTACATCGCGGTATAATTGGCGACAGACAGTGTCTGTTTACATTTTTCTGCTTTTTTATTATAGTCACATAATATAAGAAGTCTAAACAATGATGAAAGCTGGTTTATATGTATAAACTTTATATTTGACCTTTGTAAAAAGCACTAATTCCAGATAAATGCTTTAAATGTAACGAATCTAAAATAAATTGAATTGTTTCGATACAAACATAGCAACAAATTCACATAATTGGACTGTGCCATAAATTAATCGACCTGGAATGCCAATCTGTCAATGCTCAGCAAATTTGCTTAAATATTTACTACAATATGTAAGGCTATTGGAAATGGTGTAAAACAGAGAGGAGATCTGACAAGAGACCGTCTAGGTCTTCATGTGCAGCAACAACTTCCAAAATAAGGAACGTGATTTATAACTATGTATTAAAGACAATGAAATTTCCACAGCAGAGATGGTACATCGGCAATCAATGGAATGATGCGAGAGTTGTTCCCTGAGGACACTCCAAAGGCTTCAAGTTCGACTTTATTAACAAAAGATCTGTAATTAAGTGAGGCCGGCGAATAGTAGAATGTCGACAGACTTAAATAAAGGAATAGAGTCGAAGGTAGGCCGACATATTATCTTGATGAAACTTGATATGACACATACGATAACGGCAAAAAGGGTGGACTGACTCATCAACAAAATGTCAGTTGAAAGGTGTACCGGCAAATAAAGGACGCCAGATGATCATTCTGCCTTGCGGCTGGGTTGAAATGCACTATTGCTTGCTTAAATATTTAAATATATAAAAAAATCAAATAAACTTTCAAATCCATCACTGTCCTCAGAAGCAGCCTTCTCGGTCTTCAACGACCGTCGATAGAAAATGTAAGCACTTAATCACTATAAGTGTGTCGCCAACTATACTTCCGACCCCCGAAGACGCAAAGCAAACAAGCGATACTGCTGCAAAACTCACTATTGCAGTGTGTGAAAAATGAGTAGTTTGCCAATCATGAAACAACGTTGCATACGGTTGGTACCGAAAGCAAACATATCCTATTCGACCCATAGTTAGGTTATTCTTTTAGGACTAAGCTAAGTGCTGAAGAATTGTGATCCATTTCTAGAATCACAAGGTAAATGGTAACATTCACCATTACGCAAAGTTTTTAGATTCTTATTTATAGTAAATTGTATAATGGTTAGCTTTATCTAACGGTAGATTTGGGTGAACGGATAATTCCTTGTCACAGACTCTCGGAGAACAAGTAGCTCAGGTATATTTTCATATCACTCCAATATATAGGTAATTTATTTGATTTCGAAATTCTGCATTCATTAAATTCTATCTGCTTGTTCTGAATTATTATTCTACACCATTCCTCCTAAGCGCTATATTAGCTGTGAAAATAGTCTTCCTGTAAGAATATATTCAAATTCAAGGCATGCTATTTGTGCACGTGAGAAAATTCAAAGCCGATTACTGTGTTTTTACACCGGGGTTTTGAACATCATATCTTTTTAGCCAACCATATACTTTACTCATTTATTATTTTATCATAATTATTTTTATTTATAAAATTGTCGGCACGTAAAATAAAAAAGGTGAATCAGTAATTGTTGTTACACTGCTATTTTTCTTTGGTACTTATAACTGCTTGAAACTTTCTCGTTTATTTCTAACTCCTATCAAAGTCTCCAGATTCAAAGCTTGTCAAACGTAGTAGCTTATAATTACGTCAACAAAGAAGTAGAGCGAAAATGTCTTATAAACTGTATTTCGTATATTTCCATCTAGTAGTCTGGTAAAAACCCTTCCCTCAAAAATATTTCAAAGCATAAACATCAGATAAACAAACATGTTGCTTTGTTATAGACTGTTTCATGTGTTTTGCTCGAAATATATGATAAGCCAACTTTTCTTTCAAAATTACTCAGCCATTAAATTCAGCGCAAAAGTTAAGCGTAAATACCGACCACAAAGTTTCAGAGTTCAAGGTTACTTTTGTCCCCTTAAGGTAAGGTGAGTTTTCTGTCACTGCACTTTGAGGGTTTGTAGTAAGCACCTTCATTTGATACAGGCCGAAGGAATGTTTAAAATGAGACTGCTTTCATGTAAGACTCTTTTTAATACGCCAGATTCGTTCCAGCTCGAGTTACAGCGATTATCCGACTTTTCTGTGGAGGTGTATGATACTGGATGCCTTGTTTGGGTTAGTCAATAACCTAGGTATTCGAACAGGCCATAACTCAGGTCCTCCTCGATCTATCCATTTATCTCCGTACGTTGATATACTCAATAAGAAATAACTCGGGTGTATATCTGTTGTATATATTCAATTAGTAGTATTGGTTGTAAGAAGTCACAGCAAAATTAATTGTTGATCACATTCATCAGTTTTAGTATTTGGGCAGAAGACTGGAAATTTGCTCATGTCCAACCCATCCCAAAAAAAGATCTAAGACCGACCCTTACAACTACAGGCCTATAGCTGTGCTTTCTGTTGTAAGTGATGGAGAGGTGCATAAATCAGGAGCTTCTGGAGTACCTCACGGCTTGATATTAGCAACAGGCAGTATGGTTTTCGGTAGCAGCGATCCACAGGGGATTTCCTAGCTTACGTCATGTCGTTGCTCTTGACATCACGAAAGCATTCGATCGGCTGTCTTCTATCCTACGGCCTACCAAAGAAGCTTTGCAGATGGTTGGCTGACTTTTTCTCTGGCGCGGGTGTTCCCCAGGGATCGGTCTTGACTCCGACATTGTTCCTCTTACCTATCAATGACCTCCTTTCCTGCACGATTAATCCAATCCACAGCCTTGCTGATGATAGCACTCTACATGCAGTGGAAAAGAAGACTGGCAACGACCTTCCTTTCTGACGTGCGCACAGGAATAGGGTACTTATTCAAATCTACCTCGACACTGACTGAGGATTTAGAGCTTTGGTGCACTGATATTATCTCTTTCCATCAAAGTCTGGCTTTCCTCCCAAAATAACTGAAATTCCATGAAATCTGCGTAAAACGTAGCATAAATAGCTTTATGCTAGGTAAATACTTCAGAGTCAAATACACCACTTAACACCTCTCAGGGTGCCTAAAGCTCTGTAAATAACACACGAATTACCATAATCTCTCTGATCTCGGCAATTCCACTAAAGGACGGCGATCTCCAAGTAGAAATTTCGGTGCTTACCATGGAATGTAAATGACTATTAAAGTACTTTCTACAATTCTCTTATTATACAGGGTGTTTCAACAAAACACCAGCAATATTTGTGGAACGAACTATAAATTTAAAAATACATTGTCCAGTTGGAAATATTTGAACAATAATGAAGCTCGTTCATCTCAAGTTTTCAGATAAAAGCGCGTCACGTTTTGAGAGCAGGATGGAAAACGTACGTTTTGGAGAAAAATTGGTTTAAATACAGTGCCGGGGTTGCAACAAAAGAAAAACAACCAAGGCTAAACAAATTACTTCTATTTACTTGGATATATAGTCTAAATGAAAATAGTTTTTGGTTACACATTTGCCGTCGTTCCGAAAAAGAATTCCCTTCTTTGGGTCTCCTTTTAGTCAGAAGCTGAGGGACAAATCAAACTTAAATGTTGTGGACATTCGAGATATTGATAGGTAAACTGCAACCTGTTGATAAGCAGTGTTATAATTAATAAAACAGCTTATCTCCATCCAACCAACAAAGAGCCAACCGTGTGTAGCTGGTTCATGCTTACTGGCAATTATCAGCAAGGCTTTGTAGTTAAAAATCGGTTCAGTGGCAGCTAAAGAAAATCCTTTTTTGACGCTTCAAAGGCTCCTGATTGTTTTCAGAATTTTTTTGGAGGGGTTTGAAGTTCGTGGGAGAGGCAATTCATACATCATAGATTTCGACTTAAAAGTTGAATGATAGAGTTGTTCGGTTACTGCCACGCTGCCGAGTCTGACGATTGGAGCGATGAGGTATGGTGGAAGGGGCGATTTTGTCAGATAGACAGTACGATCGGTAGGGCTGGGAAAAAATGAGATTGTATCGGCATGTTTTTCTGATTAGCTAACTTTTTTCTCAGATTCTGTATGGACTGATGACGTTGCTTAGGGAGTGCAGAGTCAACCTACTTGACTCCGTTTTTTATGTGGTTACTGCTCCTGAAATATGACCATCGTGGGTCACTCTGTATTCAAGAACCACTGAGGCGGGGAAGATCGTAAAGTCGGTCAAGCGGATAAAATGCGATTTTTACTGATTATGTGTTTTTAGTTTTTAAGTGAAATGCAGTCAAAACAACTTTTGCTTTGTTTGTAATCGATTAACGATGAGATGGTCTTTGGGCGGAAGTCGTAAATAAAAATTTTGATGTTTTAAGTGGAAAAACAATTATTTTCGGATTCATGGATGGCTACCATCCGCATTAATTATAATCAGAAAGCAACATTATGAATTCTTTATGCATTGGGTCATTTTTAGGAGGATTTTTGTAAGCATCTAAGCTTACCAACTACTTCAGATGACTTTTTAAGGTAAGTACAGAAAATAAAAGTTATCTTGGAGCAAAACTAAAAAATGCGGGGATTGTTCAGTATCGTCTAATAAGGACTTGACTGTCAGTTTTTATTCCTTACTAATAAGAGGCAGCCGTAATAGTGACACAAACTGCGCATGTGAATAAATCAACAGTCAAAATACTTCCTCCCTAATACGTTTGGCTCTCAACCTTCACAGCCACCTTTTCCGATATTCAACCCGTCAAAAATATTTGTTTAAACAGTACAAAGTTTTGGTGATAATTTTAGTTACCAGGGTTGAAAATAATATGTTTTAAAAAAATCATGTTTTTTTTGTTTAAAAATGTTTTTTTATAACATCAAATTTAGCTGAAAAAAACAACATGTTTAAAACACTGTTAATACATGTTTCAAACAGTAAAAAAAAAATAAAAAACTATTGGCTATATAATCTAGCAACGTTAATGAAGTTCCTTGAAAGTGTTATTACTAAATTTTTGATCCAGCTCTATCAGAGCACATTTCTAATTTAAAAGCGGACGTCGGGAAACTATCTTGCGGACGTCGGGGAAGTACCGTTTGCCTTTTTGTAATTTTTCGCGTTCAAAGTCCAATGTGCGAAGTCGTAGCGTAGTGGTGCGTTTTGTTTTTTGTGCATTAAGGCAAAAAAGAAAGGCAATGACAGGAAGGAGAAACGATCCCGTATGGAAATACTTTAAAGAGTAAAATGTTTAACCTGCAATATGGATATAGTGTCACTGGTGGCTAGAATGCGCAAGCATATTAAAAAATGTAAACAACTTAAACAAGAAAGTTTGTTAGAAAAACAAAATATTCATATATCAGACAGTTGTGATACCGACAATGATGATGTTTCTACCGAACCTATTTCCTCAAAGTTAAGTAGCTTGGAGAATTGTGAAAAAGGTACATTTTTTTTACTTGGAGTTCCGTAAAAAGTGGTGAAAACTAAAAATTTATTCAATTTACAGTTTCCATGATTTTATATTTAAAAAATATGGATTTAAGGATTTTTTGATTTTTTATTAAATAAGATGGATATTATACTTTTATAGAAATTTGTTCAGTAACTTAATTAATGTTATTATACAAGTAAATACATACTCATATTATGTGATTATTCTGCTGCTTATAGTGTACTAGTATTAGAGTGCAATGCACTTTATAAGTTCACTCGTTCGTTAAGAAACATATTTTTTTCCACTCTTATTAGTTTCCTAGTTTCATGTTTGATTAATTAATAAAAACTAAAGAATATTTTTTAGTACCTATGTGTTTTAACCTATGGCCCTTTTAGTTTCGTTTTCAAAATAAAATCAATTTTAATCATACCTAAAAGAATATAAAAAAAAACTTGAATAACTCACAAAGGACAAAAAAACAATGTTTAAAACATGTTTTAAACAGTTTAAGACAAATTGATTTAAAACACCTTCATTGTTTTAAACAGTGTTTAAAACAGTTGTTTTTAACATTTTGATTAAAACATAACAACCCTGTATTAGATACTGTACATTTTTTGTAGTGTGGATGTGATGGAACACTCAAAAAAGATATTGTCATCCTTTTGCGATTACAAGATTTCCAGCGTCTAAATTTATTAATAAAATTGAATGCTGAATATCATATAAGTTACTATGCAATAACCGTTTTCATCACTTCTTGTTAATAAACAAGTGTTGCAACTGTATGACTGCAGCCTTTGTTGTGCCCGCTTTTATGAAGTAATTACATGAGATTGTTATGATATTGTTGATCAGCGGAATTGCAATCACAATTTTTCAGATGGACAATCAGAGTCATAATAATTTCGCTATTTTGTAATCCACAGTTCGTAAAATTTCAAGAGAAGCCATACACATACTCTACTGGCATCAAGAACAAGATGCCATGCAAGTTAAAACACAGTGATTTGTAGAAAGTTTAAACAAACCATGGTAAAATAGTAACAGAGCAAGAAGTAAATATACACAATACAATTTTGCACGTATTTATTTATATACAGCACTTTAGCGTTGGTTTCTAGTTTGGAGGAGTTTGTTTTTAATAAACAATAGAGCAAATTAGAGAATGTATACGTGCAAACCAATCGGTGGAACTGCGTCAATTCTAACGTACGAATTTTCTCACGTACTGGGTAACTGGCATGATTTGAATTTAAAGAAACACCAGGCAACAATGCTTGATTATAATTAGAATAGAATGTCATTTACGGGCAGACTGGAGGCGTCACAGAGATTATGATAGAATGGTGGTCCAGGCATAATTATCAAAAATATTATGCATGCTTGACTTGCTGAGTTAGAACAAAAATATCCACCTCAAATTATTTTTGAACCGGTCAAGCAAAATGAAATTTGCTCGAACTACTTTAGCCCAAAAGTCGCAGTTGAAAAGTTCAGGATTTTGGAACACATTTTTTTTTTTAAATTTTGTTGTTTATCACACCTCTGTCTATAAGCCTATTTGATGAACGACGTTTCGATTGATGTGATCTTCAATCGTCATCAGATGCACAGCAAATCGTGAATTTTCAGGTAAATAAACTGTTTTCTCTTTAATTTATCTGATTGTAGTTTTTAACGCCATCTAGGACAATTATATAAGAAGCCCATTTTTGTCGACTTAAATTGCGTTTTAGTCAAAATCATATATGTTATTGGAAACTTATTTGATATCGATAAAAAATTCATTGAAATTATCTTTCGAATATTTTCACGAATACATTCTTAGTTAAACGATAGCGTTTAAGAAATGTTTATTAAGTATTTTTATGAGTATATATTATTGTAAGTATTTAATATTTCAATTCAATGAAATTTACCTTTATACCTAAAATGCAGTTTAAGTAATACAGGGTGGCCGATATGTATTAGCAGCAAGTGCCGAAACCTGCATTTTGCCTTGGTTTTCGGCTATAACTTTTTTACTATTAGACGGATCTTTTTACGTGTGATCTCATTCTGTAGGTCTCATATATACCTAAAAATCTTATTTGAAGAGTTTTTTTGGTTCCTGCCAACACTTTCGATTGAATCCCAAAAAGCACGTTTGTCATTCTTTGTTGTCGAATAAAAAGTTTTCCCCCAAAAATGTGTGTAATCATTTTATGCGTCCATGTTTTAAATACCTCCCTGAACAAATTGCATTATCAAAACCAGACTTTACAATATTTTGGAGAAATTTCCTAATATGATTAGACTATCAACCAAACTGTTTGCTTTAAATAACTTGTCTTAATACAACTCATGTCAGATTTTACTCGTCATTGTAGTAGAACAACATTCATTATGTGTATGTTTAGGCAGCCGCGGTGGCCGCAGTAGTAGACTCTTCGGTCTCCTGATCAGTCGCCGTGCGCTGTGCGGGTTCGAGTCCCGTTCCAGGAGAAATTTTTCTCTTGGCTATGGATGTTGTGATTGTCCGTAGGTGGTAGACGGTCTCTGACTGTCGAACGTGGAGGTACCACCCGGCGGATCTCGTAGGCGGAGCCAGAATGTGTGCATGTTGCATGCACACGTGTTCCCTCGCCAGAGTCCGTGTGGCGTCCCCCTTTCCCCTGTATCCCCCTATAGCCTCACGGTGCCCAATGGGTGTTTAGGCCTTAGGCCTTCGTGGTAGTTGGAGTATAAAAAAAAAAATCAAGATAATATAGTTATTTATAAACAGTCTACTGTAAACGGTGATCATATGAACTTAAATTACTAAGACACTATTCATTGTCGTATTTACAAAAATGACTCTCCATTTCTGAATTCTGAACCCCAGAGCCAGACTAGGTTAAGAACATTTTTGTCAAAAATAAGTTGAATATGTTAACCTTATGCTAATATTGTGAATTTTCATTTGCTACATGCAGCATCCATCTATCTGTATTAATAAGGAAGTTACGACTTTTTAACTCATGTCAAGGCGCATACAACACAATGCAGGAAAAATATTTCAAATGCAATTATGTCAAGACTACTTATTTGGACTTAACCTAGTCTGGCTCTGAGGTACAGATTTACTGTTTTATCAGTGATATATCTAGGGATATAGGTATCATGTTTAGCAAAAAACAGCCGCTATTGACGAGAGGTGTCGATAATATCTCATTTTCGAATGTTTTTGCCATTACAATACTTATTTCCCAAATTGACAACGTAAAATCCATGCCTTTACAATTTTTTCCTCACACTTTGCCTCTAGGTTTATATTTTTGCTACGGCAGAGTCAGCTACTCGAGAGATACTTCCGACACCGACTTGAAGGTATTCATTACGGAATTTTCTTTAAGTTGGCGCTACGTTGAACAGCTTTTCATACGCGCTCGCTGGAATTTCCACTTGTTGGAAAAACGAGTACAATTATTTAACTCGCAGCTATAATTAGGGGTATGCGAATTCTGGGAAAGAAATACGTGGATGATGTGTTTTGTTAAGAGTACAGAGCATCGATCATCGGGGGGTCAATGTCTCATGTTGTTATACAAGGTGGTGTGACATTTATTTAGAATAAAAAACAATTTCGAGATATCTGCTTTTCAGCATTTTACCGCGCAGTCAAATACAGTGGCTACTTTGATCCTGAGAGAATATATATATATATATATATATAAATATAACTTGAGACGTGGTCATTGTCGTCTAGACCAGTTGCTTAACATCTGTCTTCTTATTCATACAGTTGTCATTCATGAAAATGTGGAACATTTCCAGGAATAAACGTTTGGATAGATGTTTTTCTTTATCAAGAACTTTGATACTTGTGTAGTTCATAGAGTGCCCTGTTGTATTGACATGAAATGCCAGAGCACATCTCTCGGGGTGAAGCCTAGAATCACTTTTGTGTGATGAAATCCTTCCTTTTAAAGCTCTAGTGGTCTGACCTATGTATATTTGGTTGCAATTATTGCAATTGATAGAGTAAACTGTGTTGGTTAAGCCAAGCAGCGGGACTCTGTCTTTCATCTTTGAAAAAATACAGTTTATAGTGAGGACGGATTTGCAAGCAATTCGACAGTTCAACGGGCTACATAGTCTGATCAGCTTAGGGGTCAGTTCTTTGATATAGGGTAGGACAGCAAAACCGGATCTGGAATTTGGGATGGCGGCTATATTGTTATTATAATTGGTATTGTTGTTGGGAATTATATCAGTTCTATTATTAGGAGTTGTGAGAATATTACTTGGATTATTATCTTGCTAATCAAACCTTTCGGATAACCATTGTTGATGAACAGTTTTGATAGCTTCCGTAAATTTGAAGTATGGAAAGTAGAGAAAGAGATGCTGATTACCCTTGTTTTCATCTGCCTCACCAAGTTGATTTTAATCCTGTTTATGGCATGACCTAAAATTGAGGAAACGACCTGAGGCCATGGGTTTCTGGTACCAGTCTACCAATAAACTATTATTGTTGGCGCGGATGAGTCTTGTGTCTAGAAAGGGGACAGACAGGTTCTCATCTTCTTTTTCAATGGTGAATTGGATGTAGGGGTCATAGCTGTTGAAATCTCCAACAATATGTACTATCCAAACCTCTGGAGGGAAAGCATAACATGATGTCATCTACGTATTTTTTTATGAAGAAGAGGTTATAGGGTAGTTTCGGAATAACAGTATCAGCAGATCATCTATAACATATTCTGCCAAAATTGGTGATAGAACAGATCCCATAGGAAAACCATGTGTCTGAGAATATATTTTGTTGTTGAAAGAGAAGTAGTTATTATGAAAGAGGAATGTTATAATGTGGGTGAAAGATTCTAGAGATATGTTGTAGAGGTGACTTATCTCATCTCAGTGTCTATTTATAATTCTAGTACATACATCCAGATATATATTGCTGAATAGCAACACTACATCAAGACTGGCAATAATGTGATCAGGTGGTATTTGCAACCTGTTGACCTGGCGAGAGACATCAAACGAGTCTTTGATGTAGTAATCATTATCACCATGTGCCGATTTCAATGTTTCCGATATTAATGAAGACAAAGCCTGGGTGGCTGAACCTATTGATGCACCTATAGGTCTTACTGAGCATCCTCCATAAGTGATGACACTGAAAGAAAAATTTTCACTACTCGTTCCGCCAACCTCATCATTAACTATTATCATAGCAACAATCTTAATAAAAAACACCCCTTCTATCACAACCTTTTAAACAAAACTAGAAAATTTCTAAAACAACATCCTGAACTCATGGTTACAAGATCTGACAAAGGTAACGTTACAGTGATAATGTTAAAACAACACTATTTGGATCTTTGTAACAATCTTAACAATGATGACCCATGATACCACGAAATTAATAGAGATCCTACATCAAAGGTGGAAAAGAAAAGTACATTGTTAAGGAACACCTCAGCGCTGGACAAATAACCCAAGAACAAAAAGGAACTTTGACTACTTATAACTCTGTCTCTCCTAAATTCTACGCACTTCCAAAAATACATAAACCTGTACTCTAGGTAAGACCTATAGTTGCATCAATAGGTTCAGCCACCCAGGCTTTGTCTTCATTAATATCGGAAACATTGAAATCGGCACATGGTGATAATGATTATTACATCAAAGACTCATTTGATGTCTCTCGCCAGTTCCACGGGATGCAAATACCACCTAATCACATTATTGCCAGTCTTGATGTAGTGTCGCTATTCAGCAATATCTATCTGGATGTATGTACTAGAACTATAATTAGACACTGGGATGAGATAAGTCAACACTGCAACATATCTCTAGAATCTTTCACCAACATTATAACATTCCTCTTTCATAATAACTACTTCTCTTTCAACAACAAAATATATTCTCAGACACATGGTTGTCCTATGGGATCTGTTCTATCACCAATTTTGGCAGAATATGTTATGGATAATCTGTTTGATACGGTTATTCCGAAACTACCATGTAACCTCTTCTTCATAAAAAAATACGTAGATGACATCATTTTATGCTTTCCCTCCAGATGTTTGGATAGTATTGCTGGAGATTTCAACAGCTATGACCCCTACATCCAATTCACCATTGAAAAAGAAGATGAGAATCTGTCTGTCCCCTTTCTAGACTCAAGACTCATCCGCACCAACAATAATAGTTTATTGGTAGACTGGTACCAGAAACCCATGGCCTCAGGCCGTTTCCTCAATTTTAGGTCATACCATAAACTAAGGATTAAAATCATCTTGGTGAAGCAGATAAAAACAAGGCTCACCAGCATCTCTGATAATACTTTCCATACTTCAAGTTTATGGAAGCTATCAGAACTGTTCATCAACAATGGTTATCCGAAGGGTTTGATTAACAAGATCTTGTTCAGCTCTACTTCCAGTATTTTACCAAACTCTAATAATCCAAGAAATATTCTAACAACTCCTAATAATAGAACTGATATAATTCCCGACAACAATACAAATTCTAATAACAATATAACCGCCATCCCAAATTCCAGATCCGGTTTTGCTGTCCTGCCCTATCAAACTGACCCCTAAGCTGATCAGACTATGTAGCCAGTTGAACTGTCGAATTGCTTGCAAATCCGTCCTCACTATACTATATTTTTTCAAAGATGAAAGATAGAGTCCCGCTGCTTGGCTTAACCAACACAGTTTACTCTATCAATTGCAATAATTGCAACCAAATATACATAAGTCAGACCTCTAGATTCTAAAAGGAAGGATTTCACCACACAAAAGTGATCTAGGCTTCACCCGAGAGATGTGCTCTGGCATCTCATGTCAATACAACAAGGCACTCTATGAACCGCACAAGTATCAAAGTTCTTGATAAAGAAAAACATCTATCCAAACGTTTATTCCTGGAAATGTCCCACATTTTCATGAATGACAACTGGATGAATAAGAAGACAGATGTTAAGCAACTGAGCGTCATTTACTCATATTTGCTAAATTGCAAAAAGTTGGAGCACGTACATATCTCTCCAAATTTCGACTTTTCACAACCATAAATGGAATCTGTTTTTTGGTCTATTCCACCCTTTCCCTCCAAAATTTCCATTCTATTCAAATTTGAATAATTGTTTTTTCTCATAATAAAATAATAATAGTTTAATTCAACTTTTCATCTCATCAACAATATAGTTTGTTCAACTGCCTCTGGTCTGTTGACAAGTTCTCATTTAACATATTTTAACAAATAACACCATCTGAAGTGATTTGGCAACATAGCACTCACTTTACATAGATTTTCGTTCCATCCATCGACACTGACACCACCAACCTTCTGACACCTGTCAAATGTTTCATCCTGCTTGTGATCCTATGCCCACCATTTTGTGCTGCATCAGGTGGTTCATGATGTAATTGTAACTTTCGTTTTTAAATATTTTTAATCCGTTTTACTTTGTTCCTGACATACAGCTGTGTGTAGTTTATATTACTTTTGACAAATGTACCATGTATCCAGCTTTCACCAGGTTACTGGGTGTATCCCTCAATCAAAACGTTATTAACATTAAGCAACAACCTCACATACGACTGTAAGTTAATTTAAAATCATTTTGCACAATAGTTGCTATTTCTTCTCAATGTTATTGCAGCTCCTGATGGAGATGGCAAAGTCCATTGAAAGCTAGAGATTAATAAAGTATAAAGGGTTCTCTTTGCTAGAATTTGTCGAAGTACCCAAAAAAAGGCGGAAGCTATATTTTTCACCTTACATATACATACATACGCTATTGCCAACAACCAGTTGGGCAAAAAATACAATTAATTGTTAATTGGGAAATTGTCAAAATTTTTTAGGCTTTAGTTAACTCTTTTAACGGTAATCTCGACCTTTCGTCAATTCTCTATGGAGCCTTCATCAGGAGCTGAAAACACAATTATGATGCTAGCAACCAATACGGGAAATATTTTAATTTGTCAAACAACAAATGGTGTTTCAAAACGAACGCGGGGATGAGAGCACTTGTTGCAAATATAAAACCAACCGGACGGACACATTGGGTTTATTAATAACGACGGATACCATCGTTAGGTGGTAACACATAGATAATATGATCATGCGGAGAAATGTATATAACAACAAGTAGGAAAATAATGGGCAAAACAGCAAAAAGGAGGAAAGTGGATTCGAGCAGAAAATAGGATAGGTAACCCGAGCGATACGTATTTCTGCTGGTTGGCTTCATCAGGCCTGAAATGAATGCACATATGAAACTACAAAAGTAGATACACATGCCCACACATCCGGATACGGGTGTAACCTGAGGAAACGAAGTTGGAGGAAAAAAAAAACGACACACGAAGTCCACAACAAGAGCCAACCTACACATTGTAGTATAAAATGGCTATACGACCTCGAATTTTCAAGGAGACGTCTAACCACCACCACGCGGCCGGTTATAGCCACTTGCTGTGGTACTTCAAGCCCAAAGGATCTACAAAGAGAATATGATCATGCGGAGGATACAGGGTGTCCGCAAAGTTGGGGTTTTCCTTTTCAGAAACAACTACCCTTGAAATAACAAAGGTACTGTGTAGTGAAACGAGGGCGACCAAGTAAAAAAAAAATAAAGGAAAAAGTACTCACTCTCCAGTTGACGAGAAGGGCTAAGTACGTCTCTGCCCGAAATCATACCGCTCCAACAGAAAATGAAATCAGCTGATGCGCTACCGAGCAGACGCAGAAACCACATTGATTGTCTTACACTTAATGGCACATCTTCTAACAAGGAAGGCAAAATGTTGCGTAAAAAGTCTAGGTATTGCATCCCGTCCAATCGATTTGGGAGAATAAATGGTCCAATGAGCATACCGTTAATCATGCCAGCCCAAACATTCACCGAAAATGTTTGTTGAAAATGTACCTCTACACGCGTGACCGTAACTGTCGGTTGAAGGTTGCATACTGACCTGACACACTGACCCCGACCCAGTTCTGTCGTCGGGTTGAGGCAGTGACCTTGTACCAGTCGGTGATGTCGCGGCTACAGGACGGTATTCAGATATTTTTGATGTTGCAGAGCCCTTTATCTCGGTTCCCTTAAGACATTGGTGTATATCGTACTAAGAAAAATTGCTTATGTTTTCAAGATCTACACGTCGTGTAAAGGAAAACCCCAACTTTGCGGACACCCTGTATATATATATACAAAAAGGAATGCTTTAAAAATGACATAAACATAAATTTAAAGTACATAGCATCATTGGGGATCAACGTCTCATGTTGTTATACAAGGTGGTGTTAAATTCATTTAGAACAAAAAAATGTTCACGATATTTGCATTTCAGCATTTTACCGATCAGTAAAATACAGTGGCGTACCTTGCTCATGAGGGAATATATCATACATACAAAAAGGAATGCTCTGAATAATGACACACATACATTTAAAAGGAATAAAATAGTTTCTGTGGATCACTCTATAACCGGTGATGATTTAAAAATTGTTGAGTACTTACGTAAACTATCTAATTTCCTAGTGCTACAGTAAACCATCTAATTTCCTAGTGCTACACTATGCTGCTCCCAGAGTTTTATTTGCAAATAATTATAAATACATAAATCCGCGAGAAAGCAATTGTGTGAATCAATTCTTGTTTTAAAAACTATCGTATTGCTTAGATGTTTATTATCTCTATTTAGATATTATAACAAAAAATCGTATTCGAAGAATTATGAATACATGTCGCAGGCTTGTAAATGATCTCAGAAAATATGATCATATATCGAAAGTCATTAATGACACCTACTGAATGAAAATTGATACAATGTATAAATACCAGCTCCTAAGTCTGACTCATAGGGTTCTGTATTCAAAAACTCCGTCATATTTAGCAATCAAATTAATATGTAGAGGAAATATGCATAGTATTGATATTAGATATAGAGACACTTTTTCAATGCCACGTCACAGCACATCTCTACACTTATATCTACAATGCAATCAACTAATATAATTCCTGAGACCGTAGTTTAAAAGAAACTAATTCATTACCCAAATTCAAGAAACAATTGAAACAAATTCTACTTGATCAGCAGCGAATCTTTTGTAACCAGTAAGTATTAACTGAGTTATGTTTTCTTTATGCATTAATAATTATGCTTTATTATTGTCGTTACTGAATACATCTATTAATTTTTAACAAATTTTTAGTTTTCATACACCTGGTATTGTTAGGTGGTAGAATAGATATAGTATCTAAATCTCGCTGCCTCTAATGTTATTACAAATAAAAAAGACGTTAATTACCATTTTATCATTATTATTTTTATACCATTATTATTTTTATATCATTTTACATATCTGTACCACCATTTTTATGAGTTCCAGGATTACTTTTTGAGATATTCATTGCGGACAACCCTGTATTTTGGCAACTCTTGATTCTTATGGTGGTTTAGTTAAAAGTGGAAGCTCGAAAAATGGATTATAAAACAGCTATAACATAGTTAGTTATACTCAATTTTCAGATAATGATTGTAGAAGGAAGATAAACCAAAATATGTGTGTAAAAATTAAAAAAAAAATGTTACCTTGTTTTATAAAATATCCTCCCGACAAGTATTTCAGTGCGGACCTGTATTTGATCGTGCGGTCTTGGAGCACATACCCTCCCGTGAGGACTTAAGTCACCTGATTCACGAGCCCTTTGTACTACATTAACAAAGGCACTAGGGGTTGGTTGCACTCGATTGGGAAACCGATCCGCATAAATCCGTGTTGCCGTAGCAGCATTTTGTAAAATCAGAATCATGTCCACAAGTTCAGCATTTTCGTAAACATGTGCCATTTTTTATTTCGTTTGAGCCACGCAGAAACACCACTCACGCGTTACCGACTGACACATCGAATGAATACAACTGAATAAAATATCGTGATAAGCGTTTCAAATTCTTTCGCTTTTTTGTTTCCGATTATATCCGTTGTTGCCAAACACGAGCACATATTATTATTGAGACAGGGCGATACTCAAACTTCTAAAGGGCTATAACTTTGTTACTTTAATTTTACCACAAAAATGTTAAAGGAAAAAACATTTCTTTTGATCAGATCTACTCACTGTTAAAATAAATGACTCAACTTCGAAGTCACCCTGTATATAGTTACTCGTAGTATACAGGGCGTTTCACAACTTATCCGATAAATTTTAACCACATATGCACTGTTACGAAAGAAGTTGATTTCTCAAAAAAAAAAAAATTAATAAAAGTCCTACAGAAATTAAGTTATAAACCTGAGTTTCAATAACAATATTGTAAGAAAATGCTCGAAATGTCCGCTTTACTGCTGATATTTTGGCCATCGATGAAGCTATTTTTACACTTAATGGGATCACCAATCTTCATAATACACACGCTTGGTCCTTTGAGAATCCTCACGCAGTGGTCCAGACACACTTCCAACATCGTTTTTCTTTAAACGTGTGGGCAGGTATTGTCGATGAACGTCTAATTGGACCGTTCATATTGCTAGATCGGATGGATGGTCAACAGTGTTTGGAATTTCTTCGGAATGATTTGCCGGTCCTTCTTAAAGATGTGCCATTGGCGGTCCGAGCACAGATGTGGTTTCTGCATGATGGGGCACCTCCGCATTTTCGTTTAGAAGTTGGTGATTTTTTTGAATCAGGTATACCAGATACGCTGGATTGGAAGGGGTGGACCAATTGCATGGCCTCCACGGCCATCCGATCTAAATCCTCTGGACTTCTTTTTATGGGGATACTTGAAAAACGAGGTATACCGTACTCCAGTTCAGGATATTGAGAATTGCGTGACCGAATCACAGTCGATAATTTGAGCCTTCAGGCACAGCAGGAAGGAGGTGCATTTGAATTAGAGCGCCGAAATTGGATTAGACGCGCCCAAGCTTGCATTGCAGTCGATGGAAACAATTTTGAACAGCTTTTATAACATTTTTTTTGAGAAATCATCTTCTTTCGCAACAGTGCATACAATAATAATAATAACAATAACAATAACAATAACAATAATAATAATAATCACAATAATAGTAACAATAACAATAATAATACCCCGCAGGGGGTATCTACTTTTGAAGCTGGATCTTTGATCCGGTTTCAAGGGAAGATACTTGGGGAGCGTCGCCACCACGGCCCCAGGCAGGGAGTTCGGTGTTTGGTAGTCTTACTCATTCTGCCAAACCCTGGGCTTTTCCGTCCCCTTTTCTCCCATCCTTTCTCCTTTTATAATACCCTATGCAGCTGTCCGTTGCCCGCCCCCGACATTCTTTCTCCTTTCCTTACCCCATGCGTTGAGGCGGCGCGTGGGGCTTCCTCTTAGCCTCCCGGGTGTTTGTGCCGTGCCCGGCGACCCGTAAGCTGGCCAATGGAATCCTGGTGGTTGAGCCCTACCAGTCAGGGGGGCAACACGCCATTTTGGTCCGGCGGTCAGTCTAGAAGGGCGGCCGCGCCTAGCCCAGCGTCGTTCAATCGGCTGTGCCATCCCGTCAGAGGGCTGGCTGGGTGAGCCTCCACAGGTAGCAGAAACCAGACGGGGATAGTTTACTATCATCGACGTATGGTGGAGCTAGTTGTGGGGACTATACCTCCTCTTCTCAGGATTAGCGGTATCCCTGAGGTTGTGTCCTAGCGGAATGCGATAATGTGCACAAGCTCCCATTCAGGCTCCGTGGAGGGTGGGGAGCCGGGGAGGCGAAGAACTCAACAATAGTATGGGAGACAAAACAAAAACAAAAGGTGTGCCTACCTCTTCAAATGTAGGCAAAAACAGCGAAGGTGAAACTACATGTAGAGCTACCACTGGACAAAGTAATATTACCAGGGAATCGGCAGGGCCTACCCCCCGATTCTTGGTAATAAAGAGGATCGATGGTGAAAATTTTACACAAGTGAGTCCATTTCTGATGTCCAAGACATTATATGGCTTGATTGGCAAGTCTAACTCTGTTAAGAAGATTAAAGCTGGGTTACTAGTGGAAACAAGAACTGATGGTCAAACACATCGCTTGTTGAAATTACAAAATTTTGCAAATTATCCTACTACTGTTGAACCACATGCTTCTCTGAATTTTAGCAGAGGCTTAGTCTATTGTAAAGACTTATTAAACTGCTCTGAAGCTGAGTTTTTAGATGAGCTAAGAACTGAAGGAGTAATAACGGTACAGCGCATAAAAGTTAAAAGGGACAATGAATTACACGACACTCCAAACCATATTATCACCTTCAATTCTCCGAACATCCCACAGAGACTTTGTTGCGCAATGTACAAGCTTCCTGTCCGCCAATATATTCCACCCCCCGTACGCTGTTTCAGGTGTCAACGCTACGGCCATACCTCAATGCTATGTCAAGAGGAACAGCTTTGTATCTGCGGTAAAAACATTCTTATTGGAAAACCATACGATCAGCCTATAAAGTGTAGAAACTGTAATGGTCCTCATGCGGCAAATTCTAAATTATGCCCAAAGTACAAGACAGAATCGGTCATACAGAAACTTATTACGACTGAAAAAATGAGTTATGCTGAAGCGAGAAAGAAGGTAGTAATTCCTACCCCACAAGCAAATTTGTCATACGCGCAAGCGTCTCAGAAACGCCCAGACGATGAAATCATAGAGAAAATCATACCACGCCTTACAGCTATAATTAAATCATCGATCTCGCAGGCCATAGAAAGCAAAGAACTATCCATCAACTCATCTCAGCACCTCACTCCACCCATGCCAAAATTATCCCATGGAAGAAAATCAGTTTCACCTCTTCCCAGACTGATGATCCAGAAACAAAGAAGGGAAAACGTGGCTGGAAAAGCGGCAGACCACGAAAGATAAATGTAACGGCACTGTCTCAGTCGGAAAAACCTTCTCCGAGTGACGATACTGTGCCATCTAGTCAACAAAACACCGAATCTAGTCAAGCGTCGGAGGCTGTAATACTTCTGTGATATAAATAACTGTGATATTTTAACTATTACTTATTTATTTATTCATTTACTTATGTATTTAATTACTCGTAGACTTTAATGTATAACCCAACGGTTCCCCATCATCCATACATATTCTTAATTTTCTCCCCGATCTTTGCATATATGAGCTCATTAATTTACACCATTACTTATGCAAACGATCATCCAATGGAATATCAACGGATGTATCAATCACTATCCGGAACTCAAATCACTGATACTGGAGAAAATCCCCTTTTGCATTTGCCTTCAAGAGACTCATTTCTCTCCGATCACAAAGTTTAACATACGTGGCTTCAAATGTATAAGAAAGGACGCTACACCGCAAATCCGTGCCAAGGGCGGCGTAGCAATATTTCTCAAAGACAATCTCCCCTTTACAGAGGTTAACGTCACATCCGAGCTCCAGATTGTTGCTGCGCAACTTAAATTACCGGTAAAATTCACTATTTGCAACATATACTTACCTATTCAAAACTGGGAATATAACCAGTTGAAACGCATATTCGAACAGCTCCCCAAACCATACATCTTGGTTGGAGATATTAACTCCCACAACCCACTTTGGGGTTCTGAGAGGTTGGATACAAAAGGGAGAACTATAGAGGAAATCATCAACGAATTGAACCTGGTGGTATTAAATAAAGGGCAGGGCACTTACCTCAACTCTAGATCACACAACTTTAGCGCAATAGATCTAGCGTTATGCGCCCCAAGTATATCGCACCTTTGCGACTGGGAAGTGTTGGAGGATCACTCGTCCGATCACCTCCCAATCACACTCAATTGCGCTGCCAATAATACAAGTATTCCGTTGCCTGAAAGGTGGAATATTAAAAAAGCGAACTGGGATAAATATCGAGAGCAGCTTAGACCATTTCAGATTGAAGACTCTATATCCGAAACAGTTCAAAACATCACAAATGGCATACTGCACGCTGCCACCGGAAGCATACCGAAGGGAAGTGTCCCTCCTGGCATACGCCCATGTTGGAACCAAGAGATCGCGAATGCCATTAAAGACAAGAATCACAATCTTAACGTCTTTAAAAGACACTCTAGCCTCGCCAATATGATCAAATTCAAACAATCCCGTGCAAAGGCGAGGAGACTCATGTTGAAGAGCCAAAGAGAATCTTGGCAAGCTTGCGTGTCTGAAATTACCCCAGATGTTCCGTCATCGGAGATCTGGAGGAGAATCAGAGCAGTAGCAGGAAAACGTTTCGTTTCAGCCATCCCTATGTTGCGGATAGAGGGAGGTGACATAACAGTAAACTGTTGTATAAAAAAAAGTTTGGCGAAGGGCGAAATCAGATGTCCGCCACTGATGTGACACATCTGTTCTTCCACTCAATCCTGTGTTCTTCCACTCAACCCTGTACGTGGTTAAAATTTGTCTGATAAGTTGTAAAATTGTATATCTTAGATGAAACGAAATTTTCATCCTTATAATACTCCCAACCTATTAGATGGATCCGCCTGATATATTTCGGAAAATGCATTTTTCATGCGATGCCTCATGAACCAATTCTATGGTAGATTAGGTTTCCAAGCGGTTCCGGTATTTCCTGAGGAAGGTAATAAAATAAAGAAGAGCTACTCAAACGTATTTCATTGCGAAGATGTTATATATATAATAGTCTTATATGAGTACACATTTTATAAGCTTTTCTTCCGAAAATTGGTTGAACTTCCATAAAAGTCTCTCGGGCACAATCTAATCTGAATATGCACCCGTTGACACATGCTGGTACGAAAATTGAAGGGCAAAGTTCCCGTGACAAAATTTATTACTAGTGCAAGGTCTCAAATATTTATTTTTTCAAAATATAATATTATAGCATTGCTTAACGTATTCTACCTGAATATAGGCAACCATATACCTTAATCCTAGTTCAAAAAAGGATCTGTGCGACATAAATATTTTCTCATATAACCCATGAGATAGCATTTCTAATACTGAGGCTAGATACTTCTACTACATTTGCACACGCCACACGAGAAGTCACCAATTTTATTTATTTTGAGCTATAAACTAATTCAGTTTTGAGTTCTCCTGGATGGTGCTCAGCACCCTTAGTGTTTGCTTCTGCTACTGTTTCATAGATGGAGCTAGGATCTTCAATAATTCGTTTTGGCCTGAAGATACCCAATTAAAATCGTCATTAGAAAGCAAAATGTGATTGCAGATACTTGCGCAATTGTAATTGCTTGAAGTCTAATTCATAACTTATCGTGCAACTAATTTATAAAAAATTTATAACCGTGTCGACTTGACTATACTATGACGACCCATCGGCGCTGTTCGTGGTCTGACTATTATGTCGTCGTAGGGCGTATTTATTTAGAATCGACCCATCCAGATCCTTCCAGACAAAACGCGGACCTTTATCGAAGCCAGCTAGATTACGTTAGATACTTCTCGATGACGGTAGATGCTCACGCATTCTCGCTGCATGATTGGTTGCCTAAGCGACGTTATTGCGGGGGCGTTTTATCGGTACCCTAACACTCAAAGTGGATTACGAAATTAATTTTTATTTTCTACGCCACTGGGCATTTTTTTGACATTAGTGTCTTTATACAATAGGTACATCAAGGCACCTATCAGCCATATTCCACACATCATTTGTCTTTAAACCTTAGAATGATAGATAAATGTTTTTGATATGCGTCTCTTTCTGCTATCTGGCCTCAGCGCCCAGCGAAACATACTACTTGATTGATCTTCCTGTACTGCGGCAGTGCTTCGGTGGGTGCTGACGCCTGTCGTTATGGAAAGGGGCAACGTTGCCAGATGGAGGGAAACTTCCGGTAGGGCAGGTAAAGAATGTCTATGGACTAACTGTATGGGCCTGTTTGACTTACTTGATCCGTTGTACATACACCTAACTCAACTAAACTAAAAAGTCAACCTACTTGACGCCATTTTATTGGACGCCGGAATGCAGTGTATGGTTGGCTATCATCAGATAGAATATGTTAATCAATGACTATAGAGATCCTCGAATATCAATATGTATATGGAATAATTCAATCTTATCTCTATTACAACGTTAATACAAGCGTTTCGTTTACATTTGGAATTATAAAGCATTATAATCTACATAGCACTTGAACACCAAAGGTGTGTTAGTTATCTGCGGCTATCCAATAATTACACACCCAAATTCCTTTCAACTAATAACAATAATTATTAAAGAACGTTCATTTTCGAGTCTAGACCATACCGTTCCACCTTAACTTGTATGCAGCCTTACTCATCTTTCCAGCATGCGGTCGCATTCCTCACAAATTACCAAATAACAATGAACATTCCTTTTGAATCGTTTTAATTTGACCTTAAGGTCCCCTTTTATGAATCTCTTTAGTTACTCACAGCCGTAAATTGTATTTGCTCGTTTCACATATCTATCAAAGATGTGTTATGCAAATGAAATCTAAGATTAGGTACCGTTATATCATTTGCCGCTTACTATAGGAAATGAAGGCCTAAACATCTTTAGATTAAAACTTATGAGATTATGTAAATGTAAATGTAATCTTCTTCAATTTTAGACTTATAAACGTGCCTTTTGCCGATGTATATGCAGTACGGGTAGATTAGACAGCCGGACCGGGGTTGGGAGCGTATAAATATACTAAGTTGATACATTTTTCATATAGCGACTCACTACAACCCCCGAATTTCAACCCCTACAAGAAAGGCCCTCTGGAATGTCAAAAAAAGGTTGTATACGGTTTTTATTTATTTTTTACGTTTTTGGATTTTCCCCACCGCCACTGGACCGATTTTCAAAAACTGCATAGATTTTTCGTCTTTGGCATAGTAGCAACCTTGTCTGAAAACTTCATCAAACTCCGAGCGGAACTTCTCAAGATATATTGGAGCCAAATATTAGCTAACAGACAGAAAGACAGACGAAGCGACAGATAGACAGGCCGTTTCGAAATTTTTCACGATTACAATACTTCCTCACCAGTTGCCGTCGAAACTAAAAGCGGTGGTACTGGCCAGTTTTGAAAATACAGGGTTACACGCCATTACCACACCCTAGAAGGAATAAGGCAAATTACCAGAAACCCTGTTAAGCAGGTCGATCTGGCACACCCAGATCAAAGAAGAAAAGTCTTTGGGATATCGATAGTTGAGAGCCAGATTACAGAGGGCTGATTCAGCTAGAAACACGTAACACGATTTTTCACAGTTTTCACAAGGATTTCAATAACTATCCCACATATTGGTGTGGAAAGAAAATGTTAAGTCGATGTCAAACTGAGTGAAGAGAATCGACGAGAAAAAATCATTATTACTATGAGTTAAACACGAGGAAACGTCCAATTAACGCAAAGAGCGGCTAAACACGATATGTTCTGTACTTGTAGGTGGTAAGGATTCTATTGCGTTTATCGCATCACATCACGAATCTGACATGATAGCTGAAATAGCAAGCTGAAATTTTTAGGGTTTATTCTAGATGGATTGAAATAGTTATTACAATAAAATGAATAATGAAATACAACCTCAATTTTTGTTACCGTCCTGCAAAGTTGAGGGAAGAGATTTTTTACAAAGAATTAATTTAAGATTTTTTGCGTTGATTTCTAATAAGCTCTGTCAAAAAGTGACATAACCATTTCTAAAACTAACCATTTAGCTCCTCTCAGAAAAAAAATCACAGCCCTAAACCTAATGGTTTAGTTGTAATTGCGATTGAAATTTCATTATCCCGTTTTTTTTTCGAAATTTCACAAAATTGCAAATATCTCCTGATCTATAAAATTTCGGACCACACATATAGGGGTTTATTCGATAGGTTTTAGGCCCTCTATCACCTGACTTCCGTTGATCCACTACTAACGTTCATATATTCATTCAGAATATAATAAGCAAAAAATCAATGGCCTCCAAGAAAAGCAAACTACAAAATCATGTCCGTAAACATTCATTTACGACCCGATGCATCGCGAGGAATGCGACTCGATGCTAAGCATTCAAGTAAGATTCTTGTTTCCACTTTCGTGATATTGTAAGCGATCCAACTGTATTTCAAGATTTCAACGGATGGTTTCAGAAAGAGCGAAGCATATATATACTCGTAAATTAATTTATGCCACCATTGCATAATAAGATGCCTTTATAATAACGAGTATAAAAACTTCTTTCTAGAAATTTAAACCGGCAGCGTTACAGGAAATATAATGCAAATGGATAGTAGGCATCTCATTTACTGAAACACTCCTTAAAGATTGAAGAAAATAACTTAAAAGTGTGAGATTCCAAGTTCTCCATATAAAAGATGCAAAATCGGCAGATCATTAAACAACTTTGGACATTGGGCAATATACAGGCTGTCCAAGATAAGGATCCTATGCATGGGGATCTCAATACCTGCGGGCGATACAGCTTAGGTTAAATAAGGAAAAAGCTGCGTTTTTGGAACTGCAACGAAAATTGTAATTTCACACTTTGCTTTGATTATATGTGAAAAAAAACCCGGCGGAAGAGTTTCGATCTTCTTGTCATGAATTCTTTTGCGCCCAATCTAAGTACACCTTTATTTCATGCTATATGGAAGCTTAGTCTATCTACACTTTTGCTGTGTGATCTGCTTAGATATGGTCGAAAGCTATTGGACAGATAAACTCAAAAAACATTCTAGAGCAACAAAAAAGATCCGAGCCTTTTTTCTGGGTAATTCACGGATTCAGGGCCTAACGGGAAAGAAAATCAGTGACATGTTTATTTCATATACACCCAATTAGGCAAGCTTTAAATTTCTTGTAATTTGTAACTTGCTGGGAGCTGTAACTATTTTTTACAGTAGCACGACCTACTTATCTGGCGCCTCTTTGAAAAATTCCCACGAATACTAGGTATTTTTATTCATAACTACCTTAATAGTCCTGCCTTGTTAGCGGCAGCAATAAAAAGCGAAGTTTATATAATTTAGTCGAAACTAATTATAACTTATAGAACATCGTAAAACCGCACAATTGAAAAACAAACTATAAAATTGTAGTAATTTTGATATCTGAAAATCAAACGAACCATACCTTAAAGTTTGGAACATATTATCCGTATTATTGTTTACGAGAAGTGCCGAAACATAACCTCCAAAATTACAACAAAAAATGTTCCGCCAAAGTTATGCCTAGCGTGACGTAATAAGTGTGTCCATCACATACTACTAAAAAAATTAAGACAACCATTTACAATTTGCCATGTTGCATGTCCCTCAATCGAGGCTATTAAATCTCAGAAAATGCTTTCTATCTACTCGTATTAGTAAAATTTCTAACAAAACGTGATGAGAAAAATTATTTTTTATTGTTATTTTTAGTCAGAGTCTGAAGCCGCAACAATTGACAACGTCAATCAGGGCGATATCAAATAGTGCATGCAAGCTGCGTTGCCAAACCAGAAAAAAACACGAAATCGGAAGATAGTGTCGTTGAAATTCTGTAAAATCAAGGACGAAATGGGTACGAAGACAATATATATATAGGGTTGGCCATATTCGACGAAAAGATGTGGCAACACTGTAACTTTTGACAGAGATGACAGATCGAGTAATGACGTAGCGCGTTTGAAGCATCAGTCTAAGGAGATTTTTGCAATAGAGCAGTACACTCCACGCGAACGCTCTTAGATTGTTGAAATTTACATTCAACAAATCAAGTCAACTGTGAAATCTCAACGTGCATGGAGAAAAATAAATAAAGTGAAAACTGCGCCTTCCGCGACTACATTGTATCGTTTGTATGGAAGATTTTCATCAGGTGAGGCACTTACTAATCCCAAGCGTCCAAATAAAAAGCGACCAAGGCGATATAATGAAAATATCGCACTCGTATGGACCAGTGTTCAGAGGTCTCCAACAACATCTCAAACACGTCGATCTGAGCAGTTGGGCATAAAACGAACCACTTTACGTCGCATATTGCGTCATGATTTGCATTTGTTCCCATACAAAATTCAACTGACGAAAAACCTGTTACCTGCCGATAAGCATAAGCCACGTCGATTGGAATGGGCCCAAAGAGTCATCAAAATGGCTGAAAGTGACGATCATTTTTGGCAAAAAATCATCAAGAGCGATGAATCTCATTTCATGTTAACCGGAGCCGTAAACAAATAAAATTGTCGGTTCTATGGTACTGAAAATCCTCAAATTAATCACGAGGTACCTCTTTGTGACCAAAAAGTAACTGTTGGTGCGGTATTTGTGCTGGTATGGTCATTGGGCCGTTCTTTTTCGAAGATGAAGCTGGCAAAGCGGTTACCGTCAATCAGGAGCGTTATCGCGATATGGTAATCGATATTTTGATGCCAATTGTTCGTGACAATGATATGGAGCATTTCTGGTTTCAACAAGATGGCGCTCCACCACACACAGCTCGAGCTACTATCGATTTTTTGAAACGATTGTTCACTGGACGTCTGATGTCGAAAAATGGTGATTTTGACTGGCCACCGCGTTCACCAGATTTAACGGCTCTAGACTTCTTTTTGTGGGGCTACTTGAAATCGAAGGTTTATGTCAACAAGCCAAGGACCCTAGACGCACTTAAGGCCAACATCCGATAGGAAATAGCCGCCATATCAACCGAAACATTGGCCAAAACGATGGAAAATGCTGCATCACGGGCACTTTTCACTGTACAGGCTCATGACGGTCATTTAAGAGATATCGTTTTCAAAAAATGATGTTCACAAATCTCCTTGAACCCAAATAAACGATTTTTGAAATAAACAGTAAAAAATGTGTTTTTTCCTATGATTTTAAAAAACATCTTTCCGTCGAATATGGCCAACCCAGTATATACAGCAGCGGTGGCCGCAGAAGTAGACTCTTCGGTCTCCTGATCAGTCGCCGTGGTCTGTGCGGGTTCGAGTCCCGTCCCAGGAGAAATTTTTCTCTTGGCTATGGATGTTGTGATTGTCCGTAGGTGGTAGACGGTCTCTGACTGTCGAACGCGGAGGTACCACACGGCGGATGTCGTAGGCGGAGCCAGAATGTGTGCATATTGCATGCACACGTGTTCCCTCGCCAGAGTCCATGTGGCGTTCCCCCGTTCCCCCTATAGCCCCACGGTACCCAATGAGTGCTTACGCCTTAGGCCTTCGTGGTAGTTGGAGTATAAAAAAAATACTCTTATAACTTAAACTCGAGCTTTCGAAGGTCTATGCCCTCATCGCCTGGAGTAAGTCGGCAAGATTGTTGCTGAAATTGTTCTTAAACGATAGTGAAGGGAACACATAGTCGACGAATAAAAAACTGGACCGATGAGGTTCGATTAGAACGGAATTATTTTATTAATAAATGGCAAATCATAGCTATGTTTCTTATTTTAAATGTTCCTTTAAACACTGATTGATTTGGAAGAACTTGAAAAACTATCAACTATCGAAAAATCCTTCGAGTTTTATTTTTTTCCCTGATAACCTCCACATTATTCAATACGTGCCGTGCCGGCCGACTCTTGAATAATGTGGAGGTTATCAAGGAAAAAAATAAATCTAGAACGATTTTTCAATATTTGATAGTTTTTCAAGTTCTTCCAAATCAATCAGTGTTTAAAGGAAAATTTGAAAAAAATTAAAAAAAATCAGCTATGATTTGCCATTTATTAATATAATAATTCCGTCCTAATCGAACCTCATCGGTCCAGTTTTTTATTCGTCGACCATGTGTTCCCTTCACTGTCGTTTAAGAACAATTTCAGCAACAATCCCGTCGACTTACTCCAGACGATGAGGGCATAGACCTTCGAAAGCTCGAGTTTAGGTTATAAGAGCGTGCTTATGCAATACTTTGCCTTCTACCCAAAGAAATTCAAGGATATTTTCTCCTAACAGTTGAGGCAATTACTATGAATAAAATATATATATATATATATATATATATATATATATATATATATATTCCGAGCACACAACATAGATAAACATGTTTAGTATAAATATCAAAACAAATTGAAATCAAACTTCTTCAAAAAAGCAACTCAACAACAACAATTTGGAATGTTTTTACAAGAACAAAATATTGTAACGCCCTCGTATAACTGGCACTTTTAGCGCCGAGGAGACGCTGGCAGGGTCGACGCTTATGCAACCAGAGTTGCGCGACTATGTATGGAGCGTGCTCGCAGTCTGTACCGCTTGTGACGCAATTCTTGATGCCAACTAGACTACTTTAATGGAAGTCCACGAGTCTGCCTAGAAAACACTAGAACATCTCTTGACGCGTCGATAGGTGAATAAACACCCGGCCAGATGGCGGAAGCACTTACAGTCGAGCGAGTGGAGAACTAGCGCGGAATTGAGGTCAAATGATAGTCCAGTTAACAACATTACAAATTAGTGTCGCAGTAATAAGCTAAACTTTGAACAGTATTGGCCATACATCTTTTGCTATTACACATGCTGTGTAAAAGGCACAACTTATCAATAATCATTCTTATGTAGGAATGTGGTTCAAAATTCATTTAATGTATTACAAAAATTATCAAGTAATATCACGAGTCCTGGAATTTTCAAATATTTGATAGACATCCGTAAAAACTACTTTACTTGATATTAGATTGCTAATATCTCATATATGACTTGAACATGACTTGTAAGTAACCTAAAAACCGAGTCACGTTGAGAATCTTATCTAGTTGGCAATTAATGGTGTCGACTTTCGACTTAGAGTGGCATAGTGTGCGACAGTCTCTAATGGAGTAGAAACAAAAACTCACCTAAAGTCCAAACTAAGGTTCCTTTGATGATTGCTGAGCCTGGCCCTGACGGGGCCACCGATGCCCCCTTTCGCGACGCCGTGCACCGACGGCACTGCATCTCGACGCCGCGTCGCCAGGGCCGGACCGACGCCGACGCTGCCACCCTCCATCTTTTAGCAGAAGCTAGAAATAATAGAAATATGTTAACTTTTTTTGAAATATTCGAGTGCACGCATCCACAAAACTAGTTCAAGTATTACGCAAGCAATTTTTTACAATTATTAACCCCCTTCCCCCTTGCCAGCAAAAATAAGCAAATCGCTTACCCCCTCCATGCTTACGTAAACATTTTGGTCAAATTCTGTAGAGAATCCGAAAAAGTTAAAAAAATATTGCTGATGTAATCAGCATCTAGACCCTCCTGTCCCATCTCAACAAAAATAAGCAAAGCGAAGGCCCCTCTGCCCAACTTTACTGCTTACGTAATATTTGAATGCGAATGCCCCTTATTGCAGCCGCGGTGCCCCGGTATTCAGGCTTCTACCTCCGCGCCTGCTTCGGTATATCAAAAAAGTATACATTAGAACATTTGATTAAGGAAGATTTAACAACGGTGTCCGTGGATATTTAATTTTTTCCTAAATTCCGATAAGGCTTACCGATGTACTAATTTGATTTTTTCTTTTTCAATATAAATCGATTTGTAAAAAATGGATTTTATAAGATAGATTAAGAAAATACATTTTTCAAAAACAAGCCGTTGTTCAGCTGTTGAGAAAAAAATGAAAATTTAAAAATATTTTTCTCGATCCCTCCTTATTAAATAAAAGCTTTTAAAATGTAATATTATGCCACTTTCTTAAATGCATGAAGTTTTCGCACATATTTCTGCAAAATTTGAAAATATTCCCCCAAGTTTTACGTAATTGTTGTAAATTTTCGATAGAAAACACAGAAAACTTCCACCTTTTGTATACAGTGAATTTTTACATGTTGCATCACAAAGATTTACATGTTAAAGTTTTGACTGTTAATTTTTGTTCCAGAGCAAATGCAAATCCGAAATTTTCTATATGCATATTCAGAAGTTTCAGTGGCATGGCCACAGTTTTTAACTAAAAGGGTGAGTTCGCTATAATTTCCATTTTTTCTGACGATAAAACAAACAGAATTCATTAGTTCTGAATATTTATCTGAATCAATCATATTTGTTTTATGATATATGTGCCTATATGTTGGGAATTGCTATATTATGTTGTTAAAAAAATTCAGGGATGTGTTTTGATAGTTCATTTTATATAAAGACTTAATTAAAATAAGTATCTTTTAAATAGGTTTTATTGGTTAAACTGTTTATTAATGTATATGTAAATTCCCAGCTTTTTAATTTTTCTTTTGTAGAAGCCTAAAGAGGGAAATAAATTATTCCGAAATGTCGGCAATTTTGCAACAGGAAACTGTGTTTCTTTGGACCCCAAATCCAATTAATTACAAGAAATTTATACAAATAAGGGTCATTAGAAAAATAATTGTATACAGAGCGGTAAATACATAGTAGCAACATTTATTAAACGTGTGCGTCGATCACGCTTTTGAGGACGAATTCACTTCCGGAACAAAGAATTCTAGTATTTGAAATTCTTTTCCCAGAAATACAAATTCGATAAAACCCGACTCGGGCCAGCATCTTTTTTAACTTTACTCGACAAAACGATTATGACTAATTTTTATCCCTTTACATCAAACAAATCTTACCTTGCTAACCACTACCGCTTCATTTCTTCCCGTTGTGAACCGTCACGACAAACGCGCACTACTCTAGGGTTCCAACAACACTGTCCAGGATAAAAACTGTAACAAATAAAATAAATTGGTATTGGTCATGAATCAATTATCAATCGGGAATAACCGAATAGTTTTTAAAAAGGAGGTTAACAACAAATCTGGATAAACCTGAAAGTTTTTAGGTTATGAGCTTCCAAGTCGAAATGACAGTAGCATGTCATCCTATACAAGGTGTCTTCAAAGTTGTGACATTTTACCTCGAATAGATCTTGCAGGTTTTTTCTAGTACATCAAAGTCTTAAGATTATCGATATGTTAACCTCCGCAAAATCAATCAAACCTAAACAAAACCTAATCCGGTCCTGCACCTCGATCAGATCAAACGTGAACATGTACGATGCGGATCTTTACTCAATCCAGGCGCTAGCCGCGTTTGTAAACAAAACCTTCTATTCGTCATTGTCAGTCACAGCGGTTCATAGGACCTTTGCTCTTGGTTGAAGTCTTGTAAGTCAGTAGGTATGTCAGGTCTGGTTGCACAGATACCAAACAAAGTCAGGGAGAAAGAAGGGAAGAAGAAAGTAAGGAAGGAAGGAGGGAGAACAAAGAAAAAATAAGTGCGTCAATTTGAGGGGTGCCTTGGCATTGCTAATTAGTAATCGGCAATTTTAAATTGGTCCTAAAATTAATTTTGGGATTAGGATGAGGTAAGGGATGTCAAGGTTTCTGTGAAGGGTCTCGTTGGAAACATACCATGGGGCGTTAGTGATTGTACGCAAGGTTCTGTTCTGCAAAACCTGCAGGCTATGCAAATGCGTTTTGGCGAGAAAATACCAAGCCGCACTTGCGAAAGTGATCGCTGGTCTAATAACCATCTTGTATAGCCGAACTTTGTTGATCAAACTTAATTTTGATGTTCTACATAGCATACGGTAGAGTTGCCGAAACGAGATTTGGAATTTAGTTATAAACGCTTCAGTGTGCTTCTGTCAGGTCATTCCCTTGTCAAGAGTGACACCGAGATACTTAGCAGAGCTTTCCCACGGTACCCGAGCTCCATTCACTGAAACCTCAGACGGGGCGCCGCTACGTTTTTTAGTACAGTAGATTGCCTTCGTTTTAAACAAAACCTTTACACATCGGTTAAAAAAAACACTGTTAAACCAATATCGGTGTTGTCCATATTAATTTAACTTACGGCGAGTGTCTTCGAAATGATACCGATGCTTCGCGAGCGCATGCAGATCGTTTTTAAAGATCCTTCCTAAGTGTGCGAATTCAGCAATTTGTTACGTCCATTCTAAAAGCCTACACCAATACTTGGCTATGACGAGCACATTATATATATATACTCTATACAGTACGTTTTTAATTGAATAACAAACATTACTTATCTCTATCCGAGGTTTTTCGTGATTATGTCATCAAAGTGATACGAGATCGTTCGTCCAAACAGAAATGCCTGGTTCATTTCAGAGTCCAAGCTGGGGTGAAAAATTGTAAATGTGGCATTTTTGGCATCAGTGGAAGACGTTCTGTTATTAAAAAAGCGCTAATATCAAAAATACTTTCCATACCTCCACCATTGAAACAGAAAATGATGGATTTATTTTATATAATTTGAGATGTAGAAGCTTACGATACATTGTACGCTTAAGTGAACATGCCTGATCAAGCTCCGCCTAGAATTAAATTGTAAATTTCAGACCAAACAAAATTATTTCAGTATACAAAATTATTATTGGAGTTTCAAAATTATTCGAGTAGTCAAAACAATAATACGAGGGGTACCCAAAAAAAACATGAATTATTTTTTAAAAGCTATTTATTTTCAACTTTTTCACCAAGTAACCTTATCTCCTTCAAAATACTATCCACTACATCTAATACACTTGTCTCACCGGTGCTTCCACTTCTTGAAGTCTTCCTGAGAAATGTCTGAAAGCTCCTCCCTCGTTTTTGTCTTGACCTCTTCAATGTCGTCAAAGCGGCGTCCTTTCATGCCCCCTTTCATGCGTGGAAATAAGAAAAAGTCGCACGGAGCCAGGTTAGGCTAATAAAATGCTTGAGGCAGCGGAACCATGCCATTTTTAGCCAGAAACTGTCGAACAGAGATCGCTGTGTGCGCAGGTGCATTATCGTGGTGGAAGAAGCAGTCTCCTGACTGCCACAAATCGGGTCTTTTTGCCGAACACTGTTTCGCAATCGTTTTAAAACCTCCAAATAGCACAAGCTGTCGAATTTTTTCAACATTTTCGTCGATTCGGGCAGCTGATGGACGTCCAGAGCGAGGTTTGTCATCAATCGACATGTCGCCATTTTTAAATCGAGCAAACCACTCGTACACCTGAGTTACTCCCAAAGCATCATCTTTGTAAGCTATTTTCAACATAAAAACAGTTTCAGCAGCATTTTTACCAATTAGAAAGCAAAATTTCACAGCTGCACGTTGCTCACTGAAGCTTGCCATCGTAAAAAACGAAACAAGCACGAAACAGCCCTAGCAAAAATAATGAATACAGAGGAACGAAACAAGCCAGATCGACAACTCAGGTGGCACTGAACTGGTAATGAGTTACGCTGTACTCCTCTAGGGGCAGAAATGTGTACTACACAAGCTCCGCCCACTGCAATGCAATTCCGGTTATTTTTGGGTACCTCCTCGTACTTCAGCTACTTCAAACGATTTACTTCTTTTCTTTACTCTACTTTTTCATTTCTTTCCTTCTTTCCCTTTTCTCCTTAAACATGTTTAGTATCTGGGTAGCCAGACCTGACAGACTAACAGACCGGCGAAACTTTTAACTAACAGTGACGAATGGAAAAGTCAAGATTCGCTTCGAAATTTGCGAGTTTGAACAAACGCGTGAGAAGTAGAGTTAATCTACTTGACGCCATTTTTCAGTTTTGGGGTGAATGCGGCAAACTCTTGTATTACCGGACAATCAAGAATTGATTTTCTATTGTTGCTTCCTTCTATCTCCATCGCCCACGCTTTCCGGAACTTTGTTACAAAAAAAAACATTCTAAATTATTCATAATCCGAGTTTCCAACTTGTAATGAAACACAAAGTACATCCCTCAGTTTTCCACCCCCGCGCCATTGATTTACCTAATTTACGTGTGGGTTTGTCGCGTATTTCCAAGCGTATCCCATCTTTCAGAACGAAAATGTAATTTAGTTTGTATTTCATTGACATTTATAGTTCGGTTCCAAATTGGAAAGCAGTAGAGAACTGTAAGCGATGTTGTCACGCGCTCATCGAAGAAATCCACTGAAAGTCTACATATTGAATTTTTGCATGAACATTCAAATGTTGAACAATTTTCTTCTGATCTCCTATTTAAAATAAGATATACAAAAAATCTTCACTCTCAAGTAGTCAAAGTCAAATCCTACGGTAAGAAGATCAGTAGCCAGAAGTCAGGCTTTGCGATCTACCTATCATTGGATAAAGTAGGCTTTATGATACTCAGTCGATGCGAATATTTCCATCCCCTGGGAAAACCTCAATTTTCAACACGTCTGTCTTCTGGCGTATACCATGCCTATCCACGCTACGAGCGATTTCTCTTAAACTTGATTGAAAAACATTGGATTTGACAACATGGAGCAGTCCAAGCAAATGAAGGATACGATGTTGCCAAATCGAATTATATTCAGATATTCCCTTGATAACAGTTTATTATGCTTCGTGATCGAAAATATATTAGCTGCGGCTACTATGTTTTTGATCAGGTCTGAAGCTCCACCGCTATTCGTAAATTGTGATTCCGGAATCAAATCCATAGATTCACAGAACTGAATTTTTGCGAACCAACTTGCTGGAAATACGTATTTTAAACGTGAATGCTTCAATTCAACCGACAATAATTGAATATATATATACACCAAGTAGGTCCAGTAGCAAAAAATGTTTGAATATGTGTTAGATTTTCTACAAATTCTGAATTTTCAAATACTCATTAAAATCGGGTTACTACGATGGCAATGACCTATTTAGAGTATCGGGAAGGTGAACTTGACTTTTCAGTATATTATTTCGTCTATCAAAAATTTTGCGGCCGATTCCGCCTCGGCCTGAAAAAGTTAAGAATCCGATAAAGCAGAAAGTATACATATAGGTTGTGCATCTGGCTTTGTGAATGGAGGGTTGAATATATTTGAATTCAGAAAAACTGGTGACTACCACGAGGACATGAATGCCGAAGTTTTTGAATGTTGGTTCAAATCCATATTATCCAAGCTCGAACCAGATTCGACGTACAATGGACAATGCGACGTACCACAGTAGACGTATAGAAATCCTTCCTACTTCAAATTGGCGAAAAGGTGATATTTATAATTGGCTGGTATCTAAAAACATAACGTGCAATGATACGATGCTGAAGGCACAACTGCTGCAAAATCGCGCGGGAACATAAACCCCGATTTGTCAAACAAGCTGTTGATGAAATCGCTAGGGAGATGGGATTCATGGTATTGAGACTTCCACTGTATCATTGCGAGTTGAATCCAATAGAACTGATATGGGCTCAGATCAAAAATGAGGTGGCTAGTAAAAATACGACATTCAAAATGTCTGACGTTCGTATTCTGTTGGAAGATGCAATCGGTGCTGTAACAGCTGATGCGTGGCAGAAATGTATCTTTCATGTGATTAAAGCAGAAGAGAAGTTTTGGGAACTAGATCACCATATAGAAAAAGCAATAGAGCCAGTAATCATCAACCTTGGTAGCAACGACGACTGTGACAGTGATGATTCCTATAATTAAAGCTCAAGTAGTGACGATACTCCTACATCTCCTGACTGACCAGATTATTAACTTTTTGTGTTTCAAGAAAATTTATTAATACAACTAGAACACAGGTATAGCAAATATTTGGTGATAATCAATACATTCCAACATAAATTGCTCATCATCATCATCATCATCGTTTTATGTTTAAACTTTTTCCATACTATCTGCTGAATTTCGCGTTATTTGAATTTTGTTGTTGTACTTCCATATTTCACAATGTATTGTTTAAGATTCATATGTTTGACAATTATATGCTATCAAACATAAAGAAATTTCTCTTACCTCATTAGTCATATACCTTCAATGACGTAAAATTGTGTGATTATAACATAGATGTTACTCGAAAATGTCCAAAAAGCATGGCAAATCAACAACGATTATCTGGGAAAACCACTAATCGTTTGACAATCGCATTTCGCCGATGCGAATTCAGGCACGAACGGTTACATCAGAACATGTGAGAAATGTCTTTACTGTAAATCTTTAAACATAAAATTCTACTACATATCTACTTTCAGTAGGATGTCAAACCCATTATGAAGCTCAGTTCTCACGAGGCGTGGCACGCTAGCGTGAGTCTTGCTTTCGTGGAATTGCCTCTGCCTGAACGAGGTGTCGTGAACTTGCCTCTGACGTCATCGGGACAGCGACAGCTCCACGATTGCCCACGACCGACATCAAACACGTTTGATTTTCGGGCGTGGACACGACGATCGGTAGTCAGGTATAACCACGTAATGTGAGGAGAATCACGTTCTAAGAGAAAATCAAACTTATCTTTAGACATGCGTAGCAAATTTTTAAGATCCTCAGGGAACTTTTGTGATCCCCCAAGTTTCTCCTTGAACCCATTTACTTTCTGACTAAATAGGTAACGCTTATTCTTCCAATTTTTCATCTGTTCACATAACTTTCTTAGCCTTTTTGCTACCATCGCATTTAAAACCGAACTTAAAAGCTCACAACTTTCAACCACATGTTCCGCCATAGTCAGCTCCAAGGAATTAACTGAAACTGAATTGTGAACCATCTGAACAGTCCACGACTGGTGAGAACCTAGGTTAAAATATTTACTGTCGCGCCACTTCCGGGCTCCCGTCCATACCGACAAACGGTAGACGCGGCTTCTTTCAAATTTGCCGCTGTCTTCAATTTTGATATCAGACTATAGTTAGGTTTTGATATAAGGGCGTATTCTGTAGCAAGGTAAAAGAAAGTATACTTAATTAAAAAAGATTTTCCTTAAATGAACCAATATTTCATATAGCAAAGTGAATAATATCTAGGCCTGCATGAAAGTACGAATTGTTTATTCAGTCAAATAGATCATGTAGAGAATTTCTAATAGAATGAAATACTTCGACACTCTAGATACTACGTATCTTGCTATTGCCTTCAAAAACATAAACATCTGTAGCCATAACAATTATTTTTACAAATTCCATATAATTTTTATCAGACCTAATATCACCTTCTCCATTCATCCGCAATTTTATCAATTATAAATTATTGAGATAAGAATCTTATAGAAATTGCTCCAAAGATGAATCAAGCACAAATATTTAGGTATTCCTGGCACAGATATGAAAAACACAACAAAATCCGGTACGCCAGAACATGGATTAAAACTATATAGAGTAGGGTCATGTCATGTCATAGATCATGCAAAGTACGAAAAAAAAGGAAGTAAACTTGTTTTTGCAGAGTATAAAAGCAGTGAATCACATGTTACTGCTTTTTGATTTACGACAATTGAAGATTGTCATTTATTTTAGGCCTCTACAACGATTACGATCGAAATCACATTTAAATGACTCTCTTTACGTAGAGTGTCACTGTCCGTCACTCCGTCTAAGAAAAATTGAAATTTGTCGTAAGGGGAACTAAAAGATCATCACAGGGTGTAGAGTTTTGAGATTTTTGCAAGTCTATAATTTGAAAGTATATGACTTAGATTAGATTGCATTGAGAAAGCAAGCATTATAAAAAAAAACTGGCGCTCTGTAGAGGGAGTGACAATTGTCCTGGCGCAACTCAAAAGTCCATAGTACGCATACGACCTCATTATTTTCGTAATTAATCTCGAATCGTTGGCAAGTGATGCAACCCAGTGTAAAAATATTGTCAAAGGTCATGGATGAAATTCAAGAGATACACAGAACGAAAAGGAGTCAAAAGCAGTATTATTCTGATGTACCATGTGCCAATATGTAACTGACCGATTTAAATTGCGCCGGAGTAGTTGTTTAAAGCACAAGTGTCCAATTCATCATGGAGCGCTACATGATCCCACAACGCGTCCGTATTGTTAAAACGTTTTACTTAAATAATGAGTCAACTGTTGCAACGATTCGGAAGCTACGAAAAGATTTCGATCGAAATAATGTGTCCAGTGTCAACACCATTCAGTTGGTGCGGAAATTTGAACAAACAGGTGAAGTTAAAGACTCGCCAAGGTCGGGCCGTGTACGAACTGTTCGTATTCCGGAAAATAACGAGAGGGTTAGTGAAAGTGCAGTGGAGCGCCCTGAGACGTCTACCAGACATCGTTCTCAAGAACTGGGTATTCGTCGCAAGTCATTATGCACTATTTAAAAAAAAACTTGCATTTGCGGCCATACAAACTTCAGTTTACCCAAGAACTACAGCCTAGTGACCATGAAGGTCGCCGACGATACAGTCATGTAATATTGCAGCTTAATAACCAAAATAACGATTTTTACCGACTACTGTTAAAGAGCGACGAAGCCAACTTCGATATGAGCGGATTTATGAATAAGCAGAATTGTCGTATCTGGGCATTAGAGAACCCTCGTGTCATCCATCAGCGTCCACTACATCCCCGTCGAGTCACAGTTTGGTGTGGTGTTTGGTATGGAGGTGTCGTTGGACGTTACTTCTTTGAAGACGCTGCAGGTAATTCTCTTACTGTCACTGGCGTGCGCTACAGTGATATGATGCAAAACTTTCTGGCTCCTCAAATCCAACAATTTAACCTGCAAAACATGTGGTTCCAGCAGGACGAAGCAACTTGTCACACAGCTGGGGAAACAATGAATCTTTTGCGAACAATATTTCCGGGACGTTTAAATTCTCGATTTGGTGATGTCAACTGGCCACCAAGGTCACCGGATTTAACGGCTCCTGACTTTTTTATGGGGATTTTTGAAAAATATGGTTTATGCCAACAAACCAAATACTGCAGAGCAGCTGAAGAACAGTATTACGGAAGCGATGGAAAATATTCCTCCCGGAACCTACCAAAAAGTGATGGAAAATGTAATCAAGATGGCGACTTCTAGAGGCGGACATTTGTCTGATATTATTTTTCATACATAATTTCTGAGTTTCAGTAAAAGATTAAGATGAAACAAATTGACGTATTTGATTTCATTTCACAAATATTCAAGATGCAAACCAGTCAGTTACATATCACACATCCTGTACTATATTCATCAACAAAGTTTAATTGTTTTCCGAGATTCCAAACAGTTATTTCTAAAAACGCTTTGACAAAAAACTACGTAGCGGTGATTATGCTGCAAAATTCATTTTTTAAAATGCCTTAAGACGGATGAAGCTTACTAAATAACATCCTGATACAAAAATGTGTTCATATTACGATAATACTAGTTTTCCGTGATCTCAAATCGTCCGCTCTAAAAATACTCCGACAAAAAGTATCTCAGAGGCTATTTCTGCTGCTTGTTAAATTCGACAAATTGCTGCAAAAGAAATTATATGACCTAACCTTCCCCAAATTGCATCTATATCTATATAAAAACTTGTTAATCTAATATGAAGATGCAAAGGCATGATTTAACTGAAGGTCATACTAATAGTTTTCAGCGAGGTCTACTGGCTGTTTCGAACTGCATGATAATCGAGTCTAGCAGAATCTCACTGCAAACATCTCAGTGTCGTTAGAATTCATACGAAAACAAACGATAATAAATATAATTCAATGAATTATTAAGTAGATAGCAAGGTTGTATAGATCACGTTTCAATAAGCAAAGTACTTGAAAAATGCGCATATTTCTGTTATCATTCTCGAAAACGCATAACCTCTGTGTTTGTTCGAATTCTGATCGAAGTGCCCATCAGGGTCACTCGGACCCCGTTGGGGGGAACTGCTTGGTAGTTTGTCAGAACATAATAAATAAATACGATTCTCCGAAAAAATCTTGGCCCTAGCGCGTTTTTGAAAAATTATATTTTTTTTTCTATATACACCATATATATAAAGTGTCCTAAGGACCAAAAACTATGTTCTACTAGCTCGAGTACAATAATTCTATAAAATATATGCAAAAAAATCCCCAATTCGATTTTCAGATACGGCGAGCGTTCTTTCCATGTATTTATTATTAGAATTAAGAAAGGGGGCATTTTAGGCAGGATGTAGGCTATGTAGCTGGAAGTTCATTACAAGAGTCATAAAGTATAGCTTATGTGGTTAAGGTGAAAACTGCAGCTGTTAATCACTTTGCAATTTTTTTTGTATCGCTCCCCAATTTCGAAATGTAACCGGGGGAGGGGATAAACTTGCACAATGCATTAAGAAACGTAAAACAAACGATATGACGTATATATTGCTTTTATAACGTTTTCGATCGTGCTCGACAGATCGGTTTTTCAGCCATATACATTTTTCAAATTCTTCCGATTGTTTTAAAGCCTATAATTTGAAAAGTACATGACTTGGGATTTTTTTTATGTTTGCCTGATAACTATTATGTCTTGGCCGATCCCCTTTTCTGGCTTGACTTCGACATCCTCTAGAACGAACTATAAAAGTCTTTTTGCATTTCTGCATATTTTTGAATTGTGAGGACTAACCTACAAGGAATTTTAAATCAACAAGTTTTTTATGTTTTTATGTCACGAACATCAATGTCACTGATTTACGTCGATCTGCTTGACTCACTATTTTTTAACCGAGTAAACTCAGAAACACCTGCATCGATTCTGACAAAATTTAGAGAGGGGTATATTGTGGGCTTATGTCTACGTCATTCTTGAAAATCGATGTAATGGAGCGAAGTCATTTGTACAAAAAACAACAAAAAAAGGTTCAAGTTTACTCCCAAACTTCATTTTTGTAATGTTTTACAAGCAGGTTTACAACTTTCTGATCTTTGTTCTGGCCACTTTGGGGCGTGGTAACAAGTTTTTCGTGAAATGACAATTTTGAAATTTCGCAAGACTGCTTTTTTGTTACATAATTATATCAACAATGATACTCAAAAACACTTGCGTGTCGATTATTTTCGGCAGTACTTTTGATCTGTGTTTATCAGAAATTTTAAAATAGGCTTTAAATCTGAATGTGTAGGGCAAAGCACTGAGTCAGTTTATTTAAAAACCACATTAGCCCTCAAAGTAAAGCGGTGACACGGAACAGTAGAAATCTAGAAATATCCCACCCTTTCTGAAGGCGAGAAAATACTATGAAAATCAAGAAGGTCATAAAGGCGACCTACAATTGAAGGAACGGCTGACGATACGGCACTAAGGATTCAAAAATAAACCATAACCTCACAATAGGAGAGTGCCGACGCTGATATGGAGCAGTAGAAACCTAGAAATACCCCAGCCTTTCTGAAGAGAGAAAATACTATGAGAATCAAGGAGGTCATAAAGGTGTCCTACAATTATAGGAGCGACTGAGGATACGGCCCTTAGAGCTAAGCGAAATTCGGGACCCTCTTTGTCCATCTTCCCAAGTGTCAAATCCCCGGTTGAATACATGCATTATGAAGATTGAAAACATTGTTTGAAGTACCATCGCCTCGCTATCTAATTTTACCTTTACCGTCTGTTATTCCAAAGTCTATTCGTTCTTCCATGATATCGTTTATTTCGGCACTTAACATTGTATAAATCTCATTATCACAATCGAGTTAATTGAACTAGATTACGTGCTTTCCTTATCAATCACATGCGTCAAACAGGTATACTATAATGATAATGGAAACAAGCCAAGTAAATTCATAAGTAAATATTTGTCTTCTCCTTTGGTTACAGCGAGGGACATAGCATTCACCAATTTTGAGGTGCTCATCTGTTATCTGTTTCATATCGTTTTAGTTGTTTTACCTTGATACCACACCGCTTTATTGACATAGTACTGCAACAACGAGACGTAGAAACGTTGAATATTACAGCTGCATAGGTCAAAAAACAAACATATTTTGCCAGGTATTTTGTTCTCGCGAACTGGGGAGAATCCAAGGGAAAAACAGAATGCATGAAAGCAGATGTCGCCACAGCTGGTAACAGTAGGTAGCAGTGATATGGGTGCATATGCAACAACACCGTGAAAATTACAAACAAAACATGAATTGCCAACTGATGTTCCTTTTGTTGATGATACAGTAATGACTTTAATGTTTTTAATGCAGTTTTGATTTATATAAACATGATGTAATGTAACTCCAAAATTACTGTTTACAAATCTTTAGGGCTAGTAATTGCTTTTGGCATCAAACAGGTGGCTCTTACCAGGTCTGTAAATTAAGTGATGAGCCTGGCAATGTAGTGTTGGATCTGGCAACACTGGTTTCTGGTACTGCTGTAATTATATTATATATTTTAAGTACTTTTTTGCAAGTATTACTGATTTTAGTTACTTATAAGTCTTGGATTGTATTGTTCTTGTATACTATTTCCTGCACATACAGATATTTATGCCTAGGTGTAGAATAAATATACTATGTAAACTTGGAAAATTACTGGAGTTCAGTCTAACTATTTATTGTTAACTGATTCAAGTATATAAATAAATAGAAATTTTGGGACAGTCGAAAATATTCAACTGACTGTTTAAAATTGTAATTACATTTGAATAAGAATATCAGCCTCATCATTTAATTTATTGACCTATAAAGAGGTGGTGATAGGGTTAGTGGTGATTCTGACCATGCACGTCCATATAGCATAATTCAAGGGACAGGTTAGGCTTACAGGCTCAATCAAGCAGTTTGAAGCTGATTTGGTAGCTGCTTAAAGTGGTGGGAGTAGAGATTTTCTGAGGAGTAACAAAATGCACAGGTCACTCGTTCAAAAAATAGGTACTCTTTTAAGAATATTTTGTCATCAAGCAAGGGGGCATATGACTTTTTTTCCCCCTGATGAAGGCTCATAGTTCTGACTAGCTAGTCTGATAACATGCAGTCATGTACACAAAGATATACCAGCGATTCAGCATTTTCAAGGATGCACTACTAATGCTCTATTAAAGTTAGAGAATATTTGCATCCTCAAGCAGTTGGTTACACTATTACTCTTTACCTATAGTCAGTAATGGATATTTCACTGATGCCTGATAATATTTTAAACTACTGTTTGAGAGCTGCAATATAAATTTACCTGTTCCTGATTTTACCTGCCTCTGTAATCACAGTTAATGACTGCATAGATATGGGATGTTACTGGAGATATTAGGTAGTCATAAAAATAACCTTCCCTAAACCTAAGAACAGAACTAGCCCTTTTCTCAGATTTGTAAATGCAAGCTTTGCTATCTACTCAGCATTATAGGGGTATAAGGAGATACTACAAATTACAATATTATTTTAAGAGGGGAACCTGGTGCAAACACAACACTTGTAAAAACAGTTTTGATACAATGTGGTTCCAATTATTAGGCATACATAGTGATGACAATTATGTATATCAAAAAGCATGCAAATAATAAATGATGTACAAGTCCTACAGACTACAATAATATAAATATATAGAATCCTATTACAATCAGTATCTCTTAATCATATGATTTTACTATTGAAGAGAGGGAAGGCAAGTGAAGTTTCAAGAGTAACTTGTACCATGGTTATTTAAACATAATCAAAAAGAATGATTCAGTATCATGGCCCTCTTTTATGTATCACTTTGGGATCTAGTTTGGCAGCAGTTGCTTTCTGATCGAGTTCAATAAATATATACACTTTATTACATATGGTGTTGAATTTTAATTGTATTCAGCATACTTATTAAGTAGTATTGGTCATTAAAACAAATATTAAAACCTTATTAAAGCAGCTTCTATGTTTATGTATTCACTTTAAAAATACATGTTACAAGAAAATAGATCTCTGTCTCCACAATGCAAAGTAAGGACTAAATGGGTGTCCAATTCATTTTGGGATCAAGGTGCATTTAAGTTGTTTCAACTTTGATATCTCTTTTTGGTTGTTACACATAACTGATAGTGTGCACCGTCAATATGCAACATTATTCATTTATTTATCTGCTTATAGGTCGAATTCCAATATATTTGCTAGTTCGTGAATCACACCTTCGCGACATTTCTGCAAGCCATTTATGATAAGACTTTCTTGCTTGGGGGGCAACAAGTAGCACTACTGGTATAAAAAACAAGGAAACAGGGTGTGCCTTCTATAGCTAACCAAACATGCAGAACCCACTTATTTGCAGAATAAAAACTGTCACGGTGTCGACACACGGAAAAAGCTAGAAATCGTCGCATTCCAATGATGTTTCGCTTACTTTCTATTATGCACAACAAATACATGAAATCCCAGGGCCGACGGAGGATGGTCTCGATGCCAGCAACTGTCAGGCTATACACAAAATTTGCACAGTGGTATCCATTATAATCCTTGCGGAGCACGCGGATCGTATGTTTCATACGCGCTTTTCATGGGAAGAGTTCAGATTTCCCGACGACCGATTTTCTTTTTTCCGTATGCAATGCAGTTTTGAAAGTATACTTGAATCAACAACTGCTGTGAATCTCGAACTGTCAAAACTACGGTGAAGGAGGCGCCATCGTTGCGTACGCGAAAGTAGAGGGGATCGAATTGTTGTTAACGCAGTTGTCAGACTGTGCAATGTGGAAGGTGATTTACGATAGTTCAATATTTTTCTGCATGCACATAACACATAACACAAAAAGATGTTACAAGTTCCAATTAAAATGTCCTACGAGATAAAGGGCCCCATAGGATGTCACTTGGAACGAATTTTTCAAAATACTTCTGAACGACATAGCAAGTCGACGAGATTTTCACAACCTGATTGATGATGCCCGTCATAGGAAAATTGAGTTTGAGAAAACGTCTTGTTTCAGTATAGACTTACTAATAATTATAATGGATCTGATATACGTACTGGTTACGACATTTTGCAAATACAGTAATTCTGATAACAAACACCAATATAAATTTCATGGTCATGGTCCCTTGGGATTTCGGGTAGACCTTAAAGTTTGCATATTTGGCAAAACTATGTGTACAATTTTGAATTTTGAAAATATTCAGGATTTGCATCTGTTCTGATAAAGTTTTTGGCACCACTCGCTCATCAGATAGTTTTGGGAGAACGTACATTTCCTTAAAAGATTTCTTTTGGCACTAGTCGGCCCCCTGAGGAAATTTAAGATATCCTAATCAAGTTTATTGGATTTGTTGATCGGAATTAAACTGTTTGCATAAATGGCCTACCTACTTTTTAGCTTAAGGATTAGTAAAATTAGAAATATAGGTTAGTCCAACTCTGCGGCACTAAATGAGTATTATGGTAAATTGTTCACCATGGACTCATCATGAGCCATCAACTGTCTATTAAGTACGTTACCTAAATTTTGTCGTATACAGTTCATTTAAAAAGTTCACATAAAATATGTTCCTCATCGCTGAGTGGGCCCTTATATCAAGCGTTCCACGAAGTGAAACTTATCGTTGCCCTATGGCTCTGTATTTATCAATACATCCAGGGGCGGACACGGGGTATGGCCCTCGACGAACTGGGTCTCAAGTGGGCTCCAGAACAGATCACGGTTTCCAACACTACACACCATGCATTGCGTTTTGGGCCTTAGGGAGACGACGAACCCCAAAACAGTTCCAGAGTAGATAGATACGTCAGGTATGCCACTGAATGCCTCCAATAACACTGCCCGAGTCTACGGATTAAAACATTCCATAAACACTGACATGACCTAGCCCAACGATCGCTAGACCAAGATTTCCGCGCGGTAGATACGGCAACATTTCACCGTCGCCTACAGAGACCCTTCAAATTGTTTCTTCCACAAAAGTGTCTGCCAGTGTCTGCTAAAATGCACAATGAATTTGTCCAGATACCTCAAGTTCCAACCACAAGGATACACGGCCAAAATCGATTTCTTTTCTATGACTACAAGTCAGAAGCATGGAAGAGTTCTCTGTTTACATCGTAGCCTGATCGATGTTTACCAAAGGTCAAAGCAAAACAACGTTTGGTACACTTGCACTCGAGTTCCATTCTCCTATTTTCATTGGCTTCTCTTTTCTTGCAGCTTGGCGTAGCTTGTTATGTACAGGGGGAGGTCAAATATTCTGTGGAACGGTATATCTATCACAATATTGGTCTAATTTGGCGAGAGAAGCAATCGCGACATACTGGTAATTGCGTATACAGAGTTATTAAAAAAAGGCAATATTTCTAGAGCAGATAGTTTGTCCAATATTTAATAGTCAAGGAAGATCTAAGCATCCTGATCAAAAAGGATCCCTTTAACGAATTTGCAACTTTCCATGCTCAAAATTGGGTAAAAAAGTGCCAGAACAATTTTTTTAACGCAATCCAAAAGTCGTTTCGCCGGTATTTTCTATTTTCTAGCCATACTGAACAAAAAAGGTTTTTGTCAACTTTTTTCTGAAGTTTATAGGTAGGTAGTTTCTGAGATGTAAGCGATTCATGATCAACTAAAAAAAAGGATTTACAATAGCACTGATGCAGTTCAAGTCACGATAAATAATTTCTGTACCTACTGGCTATGTTATTCGTAGGTATCAGATATACAAAATTTTTGGAGAACGCCTTTATACACTCCAATATCATAATTAGGTTAGGTGGCTTTTTTAGAATTATTTTCTGTTCATTTTTTCTTAGTCCCCTGGGGGAGGTGGGTGTAGGTTCCCCTTCATTATAATAGTTATCAGAAGAAATTTCTTCATTGTTTTGCAAACTGAGCTTGGCTTGAAAGAAATAAACGGAAGAATTGATTCAGATGTGCCATCTAGCTAAATGATTTTAAGATCTCTGATTATACATCCCTGAACAATCTAAACATCTGCTGCGATCTCCAATGAGTTCGTGCAAGTACCTATCGCAATTTGTAATCACCTATAGCAGATAAAGACAATATGCATATATTGCATATTGCAACGAATGCATTAAAGGAAATCTTAGTTGGCAATTAAAATTCTTTATACCTACCTTTTGGAAAGATTTTAATTAAGTGATAAGGATAAACGATTTGCTATTACGTTTCGTTTAATATTCAATATAATAAATACCTATATTTGCTAACGGCTTTCTTAACATCACATTTACAAAAAAAAAAAAGAATAACACCTTATTGTTCACAAACTAACATTATGTTGCTACGAGAAAATACTCTGGAAAACACTTCACCTCTTCACCGTGTTTGACTAGCACACTAGCATCCTTTAATTCCTACGCCACTGGACGAGGAAGTACTGTAATCGCCAAAGTGAGATGTTCTTCTATATGACATATATACGAAGACAGTCCGATGTGAACTTAGCCTACAAAAGAAAAACGAAAATTTTGGAAAACTTCTTTAACCCGTCTGAAAAATACGTTTTCTGGAGATCTGCAAAGTAAGCCTTCGTGGCGGCGATAACCTCCTCATTCTGCGCAAATTTTTGCCCGCCGAATGACATTTTTTTACAGAAGGGTACTAGGCCAAGGACGAAAAAGTACTAGCAGTTTTAGAAAATCGGTCCAGTGACGACGGAGAAAAAAATTATAGCTTTTCCCCCCCACCAGTACTACTGTTATACCCACAAGCCTATTTCCCGGAATTATTGTCTGACCAGTTCTTTGACTTCGTTCCTTTTGTGATTGTTGGAACCAGCATTGCAGGTTTTGGACTTGTGTAGAGGTCAGATAAGACTTTTTTTTGGACTATCTCATCCTAAGCAAAGCTAATGTGATGCTATACGACGAAATACTCGCATTTATCGTGTTTATGTAATGAGACGGTGCGAATATGATTACATACGATTATAACAAAGCTTCTTTAAAAATACTTTGTGCTTGTATTAAAAAATATACTCACAGCAAACGTATAATCACATTCCCTTATTTAGTAGGTAGGGATAAACTTTTCATCGGTAGCTAAGACGCATATCACTTCGTTAGAGTAAAAAAGCAAAAGTGTTTCGTCATGTTTTTGAACTTGAACTCATTTGCCAAAAAAAAGTCACAACATTTTCATGCTTCACTGTGCATCGTACACATAACTTTTTGTTGTACGTTCAACTACATTATTATGTGCTATTATCCGCATAGATAATGTATCAACAACAACAATTAGTTTGTTCATAGGCCGTTGATAAAATACCGGAGCTGTCTTAATAGATTCATATAATTGGGGTTTTCCGTTAATTTACAAAAACTCATTATCAGCGAAATACCGAATAATAGATTCTTGTAAAGCTTGGCTTCAACAGGATGTTGACTAATCGTTTTAGAATATCGAAGATTGTGATCAAGAAAAGAGGCTTTCACAGAAAAGTTTTGATTAAATGTGTAGGGTAGACCGGGGACAGTTGTACCAGGGGTCAATTGTAACATTTCAAATATGCCCTAGAGTGAGACCGCTATATAAACTTCGCTCGGATGCGCGCGTCACCAAACAACTGCGGTTCTGATTTCAGTGTGCCGGCGGCCATCGCTGAGAGCGTTTGTATCTTAAGTGTATTTGTTCGTTTCCGCACGTCAGAAGTAAGTTTTTATTTTTTTTTTCAAATGTTCGTAGTTCTTTTTTACTGCGTAATATGCCTGATGTTTTTTCTCAATTAGATTATGGGTAGTGTTAACTACTTTCTGTAAGAGTTACACAAAAAACACAGCAGTGCATATTACAGAAAAATCCATTTTTGTTTTAAAAAGACAGTTGGGGTCAATTGTAACAAATCGTCAGGGGACGATTGTACCGCTACAATTGACCCCTGATTTGTATTTGTTTCGAAGAGGGTTTTCTTTTTATTTTAGATGCCACGGAAAAGGATTAATAAAACGGAAAGAGCCTCACGTGATCTATCTTTATATGAATCTGCATATGATGTGGTACTGTCTGGAACGTCAATTCGAGCAGCTGCAGCCCAATTTGGTCTGTGCCATGTGTCCCTATTACGTTATAAGAAGAAAAGAGAAAACTCAGTCGATTGCATTACAAAAGTTAGTATGGGATACAAGCCCGCTAATCGTGTTTTTTCAAATGAACAAGAAAACGAAATGGTTAAATATATCAAGAAAGCAGCAGATATTTATCAAGGTTTGTCGCCCAAGGATATAAGAAAATTGGCACTGCAATTAGCAACAAAATATAATTTAAAAATGCCCGAAAAATGGACTGAAAGTGGCTTAGCCGGTGAAGACTGGTTTTCTGGTTTCATGTGCAGGCATAAAGATTTATCTATAAGAACACCACAGGCAACAAGTCTCTCAAGGGCTACTAGCTTTAATCCTACCAATGTTGCCGCTTTCTTCTATAATCTGGCCAAAGTTATGGACCGTGAAAAGTTTGAAGCGAAAGATATTTATAACGCCGATGAGACCGGGATTACTACAGTCCAGAAGCCAAACAGAATTGTAGCTAAAACTGGAACTAAGCAAGTTGGTGCTATCACATCGGCAGAACGTGGCACTCTGGTTACGCTGACTGTTGCCGTTAATGCGCTAGGGAACTCTATTCCAGTTATGTTTGTTTTCCCAAGATTAAGATATCAAGACCATTTTGTTCGGGATGGTCCTCAAGGTTGCGTTGGAGCCGGTAATGGGTCTGGATGGATGCAAGAAAAAGAATTCATAGTATTTTTGAAGCATTTTCAACATCATACCAATTCATCTCAATTCCATAAAGTTTTGCTACTACTAGACAACCATTCATCGCACATCACCATCGAAGCATTGGATTTCTGTAGAACGAATGGTATCGTCATGCTTTCGTTCCCTCCACATTGCTCACATAAATTGCAGCCCCTAGACCGCTGTGTATATGGGCCACTCAAGAAAGCTATAAATTCTAGTTGTGATGCGTGGATTCGAAATCATCCAGGGAAACCTATGCCGATATATGATATCCCAGGGATCACTGCAACAGCTATTCCTCTGGCACTAACACAGAGTAACATTCAGGCTGGTTTTAGATGTACAGGTATTTTTCCCTTCAATAGAGATATATTTTCTGAAACAGATTTTGGTCCATCATTTGTTACTGATAGACCCTTACAGCCATCAGAAAACCAAGAACTGACTGTTAATAATGAGCAAACAGCTAACAGCAAGCCTCCTGCTGAGCTAGAAGGTGTCAATACAGGTATCCCCTGTTTAATTGATTCAGATAGTGACGAAAATATTCCGTTGTCTGCGTTTCGTTTAAAGGAAGGAAGAGCAGATGCGATCCTTATCACCTGCAAAACTTTTACAAGTTCATGACGAAGCCACTCCAACTTCGTCAGAATTCGTAAAAGTTGTATTTTCCCCAGAAAACGTTAGACCATTTTCCAAAGCTCCACCAAGAAAAGGTACAATGAAAGGAAGGAAAAAAAGAAAGTCCGCAATTTATACAGACACCCCAGAGAAATTAGAAATAGAGAAAGAAGTTGAGGAAAGAGAAAAAAAGCGAGTAAAAAGAAACTTAGGCAGTCAGGGAAATAGACCAAATAATAAAGTTCCTAGAAAGAAAAAAACTGGATCGGCAGAAAGCAGTGAAGACGAAAATGAATATTTTTGCCTAGTTTGCGTCGAACCTTATGGGAATAGCAGAAAGGGCGAGAAATGGATCCAGTGCACACAGTGCAAGATGTGGTCACACGAAGACTGTGTAGGACAAAACTTGTTCTAAGTTTGTCACAATTGTGAGTCAGAGTAATTGTCTGAGTTGGGTATCTCTTAAAGAAACAAGATTGATTTTCATATTTTTTTATTTTGCGTTTACCGTTTTTAAGCTTTTATTGTTCTTAGCTTGAATAAAGAGTTCAAGTTTTTGTTTGCCGACATCCCTTTATTATTAGATATAGGTATTTGTGATTTTTCTTGTGTATTTGCTCATTTATTTGTGACAATACGAATGCTCATGTTTTATGCCAAAGTATTTGTACAAATTATATATTTGCCGAGTTGGTTACTGCGGTAATGTTTAAATTTGATCAATAAAACTAGTTAAAATATATTAAATATTGATGTTACAATTGACCCCCTTAGCTGGTACAATTGACCCAGGGCCTGGGTCAATTGTACCATTTTACATTATTTTTTAAATGTTAAATAACTTCTAAACGTATTATGTTTCATGCATTACAAAAACCGCATTTTGTAGACTATTAGTTACGTTACTTTCAGCCATACCTTGCTGACTGGTAGACATTATAATTTGAGAACATGCGAACAATATAGGCAAAATGGTACAATTGTCCCCGGTCTCCCCTACTTAAGTAGTACACATATTGGCTGATCAAAGAGTATATAAGCAGGAATTCTATTATTTTTGTAAATGTTTTTTCTAAACTTCAGATCCAGGGTGTTGACAAAAATTCACTTGGGTAAATACAGGGTGGCCAATATATAACTGACTGATTTAAATTGCGTGCCATTTTTGATACACACATTTCAGTAGGTGGGTCCGTAGCAATTGCTTAAAGCACACATGTCCAATTCATCATGGACCGCTACACGATCCCACAACGCGTCCGTATTGTCAAAACGTTTTACTTAAATAATGAGTTGATTGTTGCAACGGAAGCTACGACAAGATTTCGGTCGAAATAATGTGCTCAATGTCAACACCTTTCGTCAGTTGGTGCGGAAATTTCACAGGTGAAGTTAAAGACTTGCCAAGGTTGGACCGTGTTCGAACTGTTCGTAGTGTTCGTACTCCGGAAAATGTGTCGTGAAGCGCCCTGAGACGTCTACCGGACATCGTTCTCAAGAACTGGGTATTCGCCGCACGTCATTATGCACTGTTTAAAAAAAAGACTTGCATCTGCGGCCATACAAAATTCAGTTAACCCAAGAACTACAGCCTAGTGACCATGAAAGTCGCCGCCAATACAGTCATGCAATATTGCAGCTTAATACCCAAAAAAAGATTTTTACTGACGAATGATCATGAATGAAGCTCACTTCGATATGAATGGATTTGTTAATGAGCAGAATTCTCATATCTGAGCATTAGAGAACCTTCGTGTCATCCATCAAGTTCCACTACATCCTCGTCGAGTCACAGTTTGGTGCGGTGTTTGGTATGGAGGTGTAATTGGACCTTACTTCTTTGAAGACGCTGCAGGTAATTCTCTTACTGTCACTGGCGAGCGCTACTTCCGGGACGTCTAATTTTTCTATTTGGTGATGTCAACTGGCCCCCAAGGTCACCGGATTTAACGGCTCCTGACTTTTTTGTGGGGATTTTTGAAAAATAGGGTTTATGCCAACAAACCAAAGCAGCTGAAGAACAATATTACGGAAGCGAAAATATTCCTCCAGAAACCTACCAAAAAGTGATGGAAAATGTAATCAAGAGGGCATTTTTCATACATAATTTCTAAGTTTTCATAAAAGATTAAGATGAAAAAGTGTACGTATTTTATTTCATTTCACAAATATTCAAGATACAAATCAGTCAGTTACATATCGGCTACTCTGTTTAATTCAGATAATAACACTAAAACAGAATAGAATTTCGCGTTTACTAAAACAAGCTGAATGACTTTATTATACTCAGACGATTTCTCATCTACACCAAAAGAAAACAATATCAATGTGCATGAAACTTTGGCCGCTATAAACGCAATGCTGAGATAGGTCTAGCTTGAAAGATTGTTTGTTGATAGTGTTTTCTAATTCCGCATACTCGTAGTTCATTTTCAAATACTTCATTTGCGAGTGGAACTTGCGCGAATCCCAGGTGACCGCAGCCTGTAAACAACCTATAAAAACCACCCACTAGATATCGTCAATATGCAATGAAACAATGTCTCATCTAGTTTGATTACATCATTGGTTATAAACCAGCAATCGTTTCAATTTATCGTATGGTTTCGCTTTCTTGGAAATCACTCCAATTCATAGAAATATTGTAATCCTACGTTATTTAGTAAATTATATTTTTAGAAACGTCACTGAAATTATTGACCTCTCTTTAATTTCGTCTTGAGGGGACATGCATACGTATATTTCGAAATGGAAGAAACTGTGGAGAAAGGTGAGTTGTGAGCGAGAATGGTCTCTAGAGGATCCTACTTGTTTCGATTTCTTTCTTAAAGTAACAATCGTGATTTTGATTGCACAATTTTGCGTAGAGAACGGCGACTGTCTTTAGATTTTACTTCCTATGCCAAAATGTAATGTTATAAAACATTTACATCGCGAAAAACCTTGTCACTTATTTCCGTCTATGTGTCTGTCGGTCTGTCCGCTAATCTTATAACCTATAACGTACCACCCGTATTTCGATGAAATTTTAACACAAGGTTACTACTATGCCAAGGATGGAAAAGCTTTTTTTGGAAATCGATCCAGGGGCAGCGCAAACTTCGTTTTTTGACGTTTCAGAGGCCCCGTTTGAAACGACTTGACTCATCCCTTGTCTTTGAAACCTCCAGCGAAGGCTGAGGAAGTACAGATTCAATCTACTTGACGCCATTGAGTTAGAATAACCAATGCCTATACAAACACATTTACCTTTGTAGAATTATGGAGTCATCAGCCGGTTCGGAACTGCATCCAAGAAAATTAGGGTTAAGTTCAGTTATCTAAAATTACCCACGACTGTTGCCAAATTTTCGTCACCTTGATGACATTAAGTATCAGCATCGTCCTTTACCATGGTATTCACCGTAAATTCGAATGCAGATTAGTGGCTAGGTCTAGTGTTTATACAATTCTGTTCTTGTTTGCTAAATCTATAAATTTCAGATATAAATGATGACATTCACCAATGTTTTTGTAATTGTAATCGAATACGAAGAATGTTTTTCAAATGAATTTTGCTTAAATACTCTGAGGAGCAAAGCCTGGTGACATAGCGGTAGAAGAAAGTGAAAGTGTTTCCAGACTGTCCGTTAGAGAAGTTTCACTGATTAACCGAACAGCCCTCCTGTGAACAGCATCGAATGTGGACAATGTAGCCTGGGCGGCAAAATCTCAAAAATGTGAGCAGTACTAGCAAAATGTGCTCATACCAAATCAAATCCTCAGTGATCTGAAAGCTGCAATATAGTTTGAATGTTTCCAATCGAAAGAAAAATGAATCCCGTTTTTATGTCGTTTCACTTTCAGTTAAAAAAGCTAGTTTTGAGGCAATGTTTTTTCTTTATTTTTTTATAAACCGCAGCTGCATTCAGAAGTTCAGAGTGGTATAATTTGAAGATTTTCGATAGTTGTACAATCAGCTGGCTGCCGAGTGGGTTTGCTCTAAAAATATAATGAATTAATGTCCATTTCAACAACGTCTATTCATGATGACCTAAAAATGATGACTGCAATGAGACCGTAATGCGCGAAGCCATCTGTATCAATTTCACTTTCTATAAAAAACCAGAGCGTGCGAAAGAAATGTGGAGACACTTCCATCTGTGTATTATGAGCTCCTAAATAAAGATGACAAATGCATCGGAAATATTTGTAGAGCCTAAAGTACATAAAAAATAGTTTCTAAATAAAAGCATATACACTACTTTATAAAATCAAAGGAGCATGTAAAAAATACAAATGTTTTGGAGATATTTGAGAGGTTGTATTTCGGTGAAAATGGTCATATCTAGATTAAAAAAAAAAGCATTTTGAAGCTTTAGGATTCCAGTTTTTAGGCTTTTTAGCTGAGGAATTTTATAAGAAATGGTTCTAATGCAATTTATACATATAGCACAAGAACATTTTTTGCAAAATGTTTCTCTTCTTCTTTTTAGTCCACGGACTTGAAATTTTTTTTATGTTAGGCCATCACATGTCACATGGATCGGATAGTCCGTCGCTTCAATAGTATTGTTTTTAAAATTTAGATACGATCATTTTCCGCGTAGATATCTGACCTTGAATGAAAAAGGTCATCGAGCGCTGATGTCTCGGTAACCATCAGTGATTGCACAGAGAATGTAAGATTGTTTCCGAAAACTGGAATAAGTCTTAAAATTGCTATTTTTTTTAATTGAGGATGTTGCAACAAAAGATGGAAAATTATTTTTCGATTTTCTACCAGATTACATGATGTTTTGATAAAAAAATGTAGCTCTTTCGATTTCTTTCAAATTTTGACCGATCGGTCTGAAGAAACCGTACAATGGATTGATCTGCCATCGTGCAGGTTCACCTATTAGTGGTATTGAGCTATAAAGAACCTAAAACTATTAGCCTTCTCAGAAGCAGTTCCAAAAATGCGGTAGATTTTCTAAAACAAGGCAAAAAGTAACTTTTTTGACTTTTTAAAATCAATACCAAGAAAGCAACAAAAAAACAATCAAATTTCATTAGAGATTACACTAATTACCGAGATTTCAGTGGTTAAATTCAAAATCAGATATCTTCGCGCCAAATAATCTATCTGTTAGAATTGCGTGAGTACCGTTGTTCCTAAAATTTTTCGGCTAAAAACCTGAAATCTAGAATCTTAGAGCTTCAAAATTATTTTTTTAAAGTCACGATACGACTATTTTTTACCGAAATAAAGCCTGCCAAAGATTACCTAATTTTCTTGATTGTCCCTTAAAATGACTTACTACCAATTTACAGAGTGTTGCAAGTTTCTACAACACCGATGATGTTGAATAAGGACGAAACATGAACATTGTTTCTTATTTGGATTTGGAGTAGTCTGACAAATATTTCTCAAGAGACGCGACGCATGCAAACTTGAAGAAGCTGAAAAATGCAATAGATGTTGTCAGAGGCGTGGAAAATAGTTTTATTTTCCCTTTAAAAATTGTTAACCATTATACATTTTTTTCGGAAAATGATCAGGAGCTTCTGAAACGGCAAAAAACGAAGTTTGAGCAATTTTTATTTTCTCGTTATTTATCTTCTTTTCTCCGCCACTGGACCGATTTTCAACAACTATATAGGTTTTTCATCCTTGGCAGGGTAACCTTGTTCAAAAATTTCATTTAAATCCGAGCGGTGCTTCCTAAGTTATAGGCGGTTATAAGATTGGTATATAGACAGTCAGATCGACCGACAGAAATGAGTGACATGGTTTTTCGTAAAATAACGACAAAAAACATAATACCTCATCCTTGTTTTATAATACTAAACATTTAGGAGTCATTAGAAATGAAAATAGTAAATCACACTCAATTTTCACGACAGTGTTAACTCATTCTATTTACATATATGACATGCTCGAGTATTCCACCATGGAAGAGAGTTGTCCGATTCTACTCTACTTCTAAAGTTTGGAACTCAGGTGTTTCATCAGGTACTTAACACGTGAAGGTATATTTTTTTCAAAGCAGAAAAGCAGTCATTCCTCTAGATATAGTATCAACAGACGGGTCTCGTGGATGTGAATCATTTTAGGGGCGGTTAACAAACAAGCGATATTCGATACACGATTCTCCCTACGCCACTCCCAAATATACCCACATGTGGGGAGCAACCCCAATAAATTTGTTAATAGATACCACAAAGGATCCATTCTAAGAATAATTGCGTCTACATGCCAGATGGGTGACGTCACTGATCGGCTGATTGGAAATGCTGTAGGCGACACTTAACACGAGAATTGCCCCCAAAGATATACATTGTGATCAATCGAAATTAAGGTATATTGGGTCAAATCAGCTCAGCCATACTGTCGGATCGATAGGTCGCCCTTAGAGGCCTCACCTTAAAAAGGCGTTTTTTAGAAAATACTTTTTTTGCGGGCGAAATTTTGCTTAATAGATTTTGAAAAAATACCGGCGCTACATCGTGAATTTTTATAAATTTGTGCAACTTATATGTTGAACAAAAACATTTGTTGAAATAATTTTTCGAATTTTTGCTAAAGAAAATTTAAAAAAGTTTTATAATTCATTTTTGTCCAAAATCACCATTTTGACAATGGAACTGGAATGACAGAAAACGGAGAAAATCAGTGCCAAAATGCGGTTTTTCCTATTTTTATGCAATTTTCCGGGCAACAAATCAGTTTGATAAAGAAACCTGCAAGATGCATGATAATACATACGCGCAATGAGCTTTTTTTGGTTAGCCATGTTATGATAACCTAGTCTAAAAATAGCAGAATTGTAACATTCGGTGATAATGCGGGTTTTTCGATTTCTGCCAATTTTTCAGATTAAGAAATCATTGTTTCAATGACGGAACGGAAAAGAACGTAAAAAACATGAGTATATATAGTGATTTACCAGGTTACCCACTTATTTCTTTCCTAACCAATAACGTAAAAAAAAGGAAGAAAGTGAAAATGCAGTTTCGCCTAGTTTCGCTATTTTCCGGGAGACAAATTACCATTTTGATTGTGGAACCTAAACAAACGGAGAGAAATAGATATATAAGTTGGATTTTCAAGTTCATCAACTCATAATACCTTACGTTTGAAATATAAAAAAATTGGAGAAGATCGGCGAAAAAGTGGTTTTTCCGATTTCTACAAATTTTGCCGGCAATAATAAACATTTTGTCAGTGGATCGGGAAAGTATGCAAAAAGCACTATTACACAGTCGATTTTGTGAAGTTCGCGAAATTTTCGTTACCTAACCGAAATTTCGAAAAAAAAAATGTCTTTCTGCCGAATATGTACATCGCACAAGTCTATGAAAAATCACGGTTATGTATGATATAACAATCTAGGGACGGTAGCTTTTTTAACCCCTCAAAAATTGTTTTCGGAAAAACACATTTTTCAGGTTAGAGACCCAATATAACTTAATTTGAATTGATCCAGATTTGTATACCTTCGGGAGCAAATTTCTTTTGTAGTTTCGCCTATAGACTTTCATCCAGATCCATTCAGCCATTTTGGCGTGATTGAGTAACAATTATTCATACTTTCTGATTTAATATTAGCAGGGATTTCTGTTTATTGTACGACGATTCGGCCACTAAGGTGGCCTTTTTCAAGTCCATTACGTATCAAGTGAATAGTACTTGAAAAGGGCCACCGCCGCGGCAGAAACGTAGAATAAACAGAAATTAAAACATATATGTAGTTTGATTCGGCGAAACAATGGCGCCACATGTGCATGAAAACCCCCGGATAAGTTTCAGGAGTTACATTAATAAGTAGCTTCATCGTCTTGAGATTTCACTCATTTCCTACTTGCTGTTAAAATGTGCCCCCTTTACGTAGACCCTAGCATCAAACTGATGACAAAGTCGACAAATTCATAATCTACGCATATCTTCAAAACTCTAAATTTAATTTCAACACAAATATACTGTTGAAATATTTGCACCTCTGGTTAAAGCATCAAGGTAGTAAGACAATCTCTGTTTCCACGCAACTGGACTATCCCTCAAGGTATCCTATAAAGGTTATTTTGGAATTTCATCCCATTACTTGCATTTTGCTTAGTTCTTCAGCTGTCATATCATTTTTCCAATATCAAAATAGACGGTGCAATAAATCGTTGAAATACGTGATGGGTCCAACCATGCGTTCCGCCTGGTTGCTCGTTGTCGTGTACATCCTCCGTCCTCACCCCGTCGATGCCTCGAAAGGGTCAGTCGACCCTCTTTTTACCTGCTTTTCTCTGCGAAAGTAAACAAAAGTTTTACCAGATGTAAACAACTTGAAAAATAACCATACATTCTTAGTCACTGATGAGGGGATCGATAACAATGTCTATAGGGGAACGCGTTTTTATTATCAAAAACTGACTCGAACAGTAATTTCTCTTTCCTATGTACAAAGTATGCAATACAACAATCGCGAAAACGTGCTGCCGCGCCGTATGCGCAACAAAACTAAATATAGTTTACGAGAATTCCCGAAATAGTACCGACAAGCGCCAAGTCATATTGCATAGGCCAAGTACACGCTGTGAGCAAAACAAAACACCGCGAATGCAGACATGATGCAGGAGTTACTCATACGAATTTCCTGTGAGGAGCCTGCAATGCATGCCAAAATCTGGTTGGATGTGTTTTGTTGTGTCTTGCGTCATTTAGAATTTTGCTAATCACAAAATTTGTGACCCATACGCAAATTCCATCTTTCGAAAAGAAGGGTTTGCGAAGTAGTCGCAAAAAGAAGCATTTTCGATCCTACTCGAAGCATGGACCGCATCTGATACAATGACAGCAATGACTCAGCTACTGAGCATTTTATTGAAAATAACTGTGTTACTACTTACTTGCGAGAGATAATTTATAATATGCAGGGTGACCTGAAAGTTGGGACTTTCTTTTTCTGAAACAGCTACGTTGAATGAAAAACTACTCACCGTTTAACGAAAATAAATTTCAAGTACAGCTCTGTCACCTGTAAGTATTGTCAAAGTTGTCTGCGTTAGACTTAAAGACTCATGTACCTTCTCGACGTAGCGAAGCATCAATCTAGGCTTTCAGAATGGATCTGTATGCACTCGGGAAGCCTCGGTAGGATTTCGAAGAGGCTCACCGTCAATTAAAATAATATGGACAACTCCAGCGTCGCTGTATGAGTGTGCCATCTTTGTTTTGTTTTCTGGAACCGATGAGTAAAGGTTTTGTTTACCACCGCCTGAATTAAGTACTTACTGTTCACGTTTGATCTGATCGAGGTGCAGGACCGGAGTAGGTTTTGTTTAGGTTCAATTTATTTTGCGAAGCCCAACATCTCGGTAATCTTGAGACTGTGGTGTACATGTTACTAGAGAAAACTGGTAATTTTTGCAAGATATGTATGCAGTGTAAAGGAAGGAGGGGTGAAGACGAGTGACGAGTGATCGTCTAGTTATTTCTCCCGGAATGCATCTGAGACAAAGATAGCTAAATCAACCCGCCAGTTCAAAGTTCACAACTCATTAATCTGTTTTTCTGTATACTTTGTCTTTTTTGTATGTTCAATAGACTCCTGCTCACCTCCTACTCATTCAAAAACAATTTGGAGTGCTTGACATCTGAGGGGATTCTGTTAGCAGCCTACTATTGACTGGATTTGGAAATGGGTCAAATCGTAGAACATTTTTTGTGGAGATATGGTGAAAACAGAAAGCTACAGAAAGATAACATTGTTATTTATCTGTGGACAGTTGTTTGTACTCAAAGATGGAACAAACTACCTAACGATTTTATTTTCCCGCAGAACATTTTATCCCTCAAGAGACGTAAAAATCTCCCAAATTTGGGAGAAAATCCCCCAATATGACAACCCCGTTGACTTCCAACTGCTGGCGCCATCTACTAACGCTAGAACGACTATGCGACTTCTTTTTAAATTCTTACAATAATACTCAATATCGCTATGATCGGGGCTAGTAACCCTTCCTCCTATGCAGAACCAGGTAAAAACGAAGAAAATGCGATCAATCATTTTTTATTTACAGCGGTATCTCTCATACGTAACTAATCGTTTTCAAAAATATCTCAATAACTGTTGCCAGTCCGTCGGTATCGAGCCCGCATTTTAAAATACACTCAATGAAACATTATACAGTTATGTTGACGACTAGCTGGAAAGGAAGTGAGATTAAAATTGGTATGACTTGGGTACTAATTTCTGTGTAACAGAAGTGCAGGTACCACCATTACGCTCAAGGATTGTTGGAATGAATATTTACAAACATTGTTATTTACGTTATCGCAGAACGCGCCTGTAGGTCACAAAAGATAAAGGTCTATATGCGCAATCCTCGGCCCTGAATCAAATTTCAAGTCAAATGTTCATTGCAAAAGTAACTATTGCTATCCTTGTAATATTGCATTTCTTTCTGTGAAACCAATCCCCTTCACGCTAGTGCAAAACCAATGAATTATGCTTTACACTACTTCCCCTAGTAGCATATACAACAAAGTCTTAAGATAACTAGGATATCCGCAAAATCAATCAAGCCTAATCCGCTCATGCATCTCGATCAGATCAAACGTGAGAAGAGACGACGTATGTCCGTACTCAAGCCAGGCGCCGGCAGCGGAGGTAAACAAAACATCCATTTACCAATCGGTTCGGAGATAATGGCGCACTCAAACAGCAATATCGAACTTGTCGACATGTTTTTAATTTATGGTGAGCATCTTCAAAATACTACCGGGGCTTCGCGAATGTTGCAGATCGCGTTCCCAGACGTTATCATTCAACGCCGCGAAAATTTGTTTACCTTGTGCAAAGAGTTAAGGATACAGGTGCAAGCTGAGAAGAAAATTCTTCAACAAGCACAAGGGAAGCGGCTAGAGAAATGTCTCCAAGACTAAAGTGTGGTAATGATGGATTATACGCCTTTATACAAGCCCTTCAAGCTGAGGATTTTTTGTAGTTGCAATAAATAAACCGTATCCCTGTATTTTACGATAGAGACATGTTACATGACCGATGCACTTATTACATAAGATTATTCAAAATATACCATCGTCTGGAATTATTTTGACGACTTTTAGGAAGTACTCTGGGTTATCAATCTTTGAAAAGTATGTAGGTACGGACAAGAACAAGTTCACAGAATCATGGAAAATATGTAAAATCTATAATGTTTCATGTCGCAATTCAAAAAGTTTGTTATTTTATTATAGAATATAAATGTTTGACTCAACTATTCGTATGTTCTCTTATTGATACTACTTTTGTTTCTTTGTCTTTAGTATGATTTAATAAAAATAAATATCTTTCAACAAATCAATAAGCTGCGGTTAGTTAATACTTTTATATTTCTGTTTTTTAGATGTGGATTTTTAAAATTAAAAAAAATGTTTAACGTCTTGTATATTTGAATTGTTTTTTCTATAGATATTCAATGTCAAAGAGAAAATTATGATGCGGAGAAAGGTCTATAACAATAAGTAGGAAAATAATGGGAAAAATCCGCAAAAAGAAGGAAAGTGGATTCGAGCAGAAAATAGGTAACACGAACGACACGTATTTCTGCTGGTTGGCCATGTTATACTAAAATGAGTAGGTTGGCTCTTGATGTGGACTTCGTGTGTCATTTTTTTTTCTTTTCATCTTCCTTTCCTCAGGTTACACCCGTATCCGGATGTGTGGGCATGTGTATCTACTTTTGTAGTTTCATATGTGCATTCATTTCGGGCCTGATGAAGCCAACCAGCAGAAATACGTATCGCTCGGGTTACCTATCATATTTTCTGCTTGAATACATTTTCCTTCTTTTTGCGGATTTTGCCCATTATTTTCCTACTTTTTTATTCAATGACATATAGGTAAAAATGTGCCAGCAGGGCAATGATAAGTTGGAAGTGTTTGACCTCAATCTTGTATATTCTCCCACGCATTTCCTTTCTGTGGTGTTGTGTATGTTTATTGCGGGATATGCTTTTTCCTTGCTCCTAAATTGTACTTTTTTTGAATAAACATTATTATCATTATTAAGATAACGCTATTTTGCACGTTAAATTCTTCTACAAATTGTACTGGTAGCGAATGAATACAATTCGATAAAATTCCACCAAGCGAGCAGTTCTTGTAGGTATTGCTAGAACCTCCTTTAAAATTTCTAATCATTCTTGCAAAATCCGTCATTTCCTCTGCAACGCAGGAACCAAATCCGCGCAATAATCAATTAAACAGAAACAAGGTCGACGCATTATTTTTTTGAAATGCAAAACATACAATTTGTAAAATAAAACAAAAGAATGAACAATCGTTCCACATTCAGATGATTTGCTGAGGACGCTTTCATTGAAAGTAATTGTTTTTGACAAGGCGAGAGTAGATATGCATTGATGGTTTGTTTATGAAAGAGCAGGGTTTTTCATTCAGGTGCCTGACCTTAGGTTTATCTGATTGACAGTGAATTTCATTTTTCCAGATAACCTCACCGATAATCATTGGTCATCTATCACTATAAATCTGATTCTGACATAATCAATTGAGAAATTATTATACGTCCATGGTGTATTGATTACAAAAATGTTTTTCGGAAAAGTGTAATGAATCAATTTCGAGAAGAAAGGGACCTTTCAAAGATGCAAATATGATCTTAATATTATACAGTAGCTCAAAATGGATCTTTTGTATCCCTAGATGTCATCTGCACGACTTACTGGAAGGAAAACGAATATCTTTAAACTTATGATTTTTATCTATCGTAGATGTCAAGATCACCACCAATTTACCTTTTTTGTAAATGTTTAGTGCGTCTTTATTGTTGAGCTTTATCAGGATTTTTTTAATATTTTTCCAATTTATACGTATGGTCTTATCTACTTCGTACTTTACTGGTTTTATTTGTGATTTCTTTTAATTAAGTTTATCTATCAATGCAAAACTTGATTTTAGTGTTAATTTATTTTATTTATATGTATCTAATCCCCATAACTACTTTCTTGATCAATAACCACAGAAAATATTTGTTTGGCATTCCTGAGAAGTCGGATAAGGATCCAAGACCAAGATGCGACGTTTTTATGGTTCCCGTTTTACATACTAAATCGTGCTATCGTACATACCAACAAAATTTACAGCTTCCTGTTGTATTCTGTGGATATACATTTTTTTATCATCGCCGAAGCCGTATCACCACCCACGAGTTTGTTTGTGAATGATTTATTGTGGAGACGGGACTATGAAAATGACACCAGCGTCAAAAAGGCACAGAGACTGCCTTCAGTGCCTATTCCGCGACGGATATAAAAATTTTCCTATAGAACCTCAAATAAAGAGGACGCAATATTTTTCTTTTCAGTATTAATATCAACCGGTAATAAGCTTTCTAGGTCCATGATGAAGAGGTAGCGCGAACTATTTCTAGGAACTAATTTGCGAACGAACTATGTTACACAATCGACATTAATAGCAAAAAACAAGCACATATACTCGTATAAACAATTCAAGCAATAAGCAGCTAGCAACGTTGAATATTAATAGATCCAATGCTCCAGCGAATAATCTGAACATAGTAACATCTTCAATGCTTACGAATTCAATTCATACTTCTCAAGTACCTATAGCTCAGAGACTCATTGACAATATTCCTCCAGCAAATATGCACCAGACTCCTGGGTTCATATTGACGACATCGACTGTTTCCGTTCAAAGAAGTGTCCTGCAATCAAGTAAGATCTGCTATTTTTCGCAAAAAAATCTAAGAGCACAGATACGCATGACTTAAATTCAATAATCGTAAAGGCCATAACGAATCTGATTATTTATCGTTCCACTCACTAAACTTTTTAGTATTTGTATTCGAAATAGTACTGTTCCTAAAATTCTTAAGATATCCAAAGTCATTCCAAAACGGATGTGCTCTCCAACCGTCATTCTTTGCTAAGGTTTGTACACAAAAGCGCTACACACAAGTTTTTGCCAACGTTACAGTGTAATATGTATATTGTCTACCTCAGTAGACGTCAAAACGTGATGGATATTCGTGAAACAGGGTTTACTTGTTTCCTATGACATAACTTCCAAAAACCGTGAAAATAACTGTAAATGTGTGACGAAGACCCTCCATTTCCATGTTGACTGTCTTGTTTATACATTTTCTTTGCATTAGCGATTATAGTATCGAGAGTGTAAGTTATTAACGGCTTACATATATTCAAGATCAACCGAACAGACTGATGATATCATGATATTAAAAAAGAAGAAATCGAAAGTATCATCTGCAATCGCCCCGCAGGTAGTTTATAACACCTGCCCGTTAATCGCGGCAGCAGGCTGCAAAATAACCAAAAAAAAGTACGAACACCTTTCTGTCCTGGCTGCAAATCTCGTATAAAGGTTAACAGTCCCTGTTGAAGATATAAGGAATTATTCATGACTTCGCGCGTACAGATTATTTTCACTTGCAACGCAGTGTCAAACGATTCTCATTCCGTGAAATCAGTGAATTGTAATACTTATTTGTGTTCCTAGAGCAGAAAGTGGCTCGCCGAGCGTGCATGAAATCCCAGGAAATTCCTTACTTAGGTTGCACGCATTATTTTTTTGATGAAATGTATTCCGACGCATATACAAGTACAAGGTCTTGAAAGGGAAAGCAGCTTGCACAGAGTTGTATCCTTTCACAAAGCTTTAAGCATTTTTTAACGTGGAATGTATATTAAAACAAAGGTGGGGTGGTTGTGAACGAGTCGGTCCAAAGAAACTATACTGAAGGGGGAATCGACTCCGATCATCTTGATTCCGCTTCTGGTGGTTTTGAGTCCAATTTCTAAAACTAGGTTGTATTCGAACGCACTGTCTGAAGGAAGAGATCCTGTAATGGTTGAATATCGTTGTTTTTGCATTATGGCTCCTCGCACTACGCTTCGATCCCAGCGACATGAAACAATAATTGTGATACAAAGTTTGGAATATGGACGGTGTTTGGTTTCTTGTTGAGTTGCCGTTTACTGTTTTTATTGCAAATAATGAAACCGAACGAGTGAAAAAAGCACTAAACAAGGTTGAAGAATAGACTGCTCCTTTACCATTGTGTTGAGACAGCGGCGCATCTAAGGGGATGGGAGGGGGGTTGGTTCTGGTACAAAATGCTGATCCTGATTTGCGCGGATTTGCGTGAATTATTTATTTATTCATCCCAAAATTTGCAAATCAGAAGGTAAATTTATTTTAAGCATTGGGAATTAGAATACTTTAGAACGAAAGGGTACCAACGTTCGGTGTTTTATCATTTGACGTTGATAAGGATTCACAAACAGGGTGATTGACAAGTCGTGACAAAACATGAAACAATATATAAGACCGCATTTTAAGGGGGGTCTTCTATGTTTCGTTTTTTTTCTCGAGGGCTTCATTAAAAAGGTACGGGGTTTGATGTTTAAAAATAAAAAACAATTTTTGCTAATATCTTCAAAACCGTCAACTGGAATGAACTAACATCTGGTACGTGGATTTATCTAAGTATTGTCCACATTCAAAAGTCTTTACTTAGAATTAACGTGCACCAGTGGCGAAGATACAGGGGATTGTGGCACTATTTTTCCAAATAAAAATAGTACATCAGTGTTTTTTGCTAAATGCGTTTTTTACCATCAATTTGCTACAAATAATTACTCTTATGTTTTTTCCTAGAGTGCATTGTTTTCGTAAAAATAAAGAAAAAATAAATAAGATAATCAAAACGATATTTTAATAAATATTCAAAATGTTCAACAAGACCACCATTCTGACAGAATGTTGTGGTTTGAATTTAACTAAACGTATTTATCTATTCTTTCTTGTAACTGGTCAACAGTATTAATTTGATCTGCATACCCTAGTTGTTTAAACCCACAAAAAGAAATCCAGGGGGTCAAATCAGGAGACCTCGCAAGCCAATGTACGGGTCCGTTTCTTCTAATCCACCGTGATCTAAAATGATTGTTTAACCATTCGGTTATATCACGACGAACATGCGGTGGGGCACCATCGTGCTGATACCACATTCGGACTCTCGTTGGTAACGGAACATCATCTTACACATGTTCTATGTAATTGTCTAGAAAATCTACGGATGAGTTTGTATTTAAACGTTGTGGCAATACGTGCATAAACAGTTGGCCATTGAAAATACTGCACGAGACATTTCTAGAAAACCTGTGATGAAACGAGTGGATTCTTACAGAAGAAACAAATTTATTCCATATGAGAATTATAAGGCTCCTCTCCTTGTAAAAAGCTATTCATCTGACCACAAAACCAAATCAATAAAATCTGCATTTTGATTATGCATTTGCAGTTACCATTCACAAAAATTTCGCCGTTGCACTTCGTCGCCGGGTTGCAGACATTGCTCATTTTGCCGATGGTAAGGATGGTAGAAGTTCTCGATTTAAAATTCTTTACGCAAGACTTTGGGAACATGGTAACTGGGCTGCAATCTACCTACTTGTACTAGGATCATTCAACGCCAAATTAATGACTTCTAGTTCTTCTTGAACAATATGCCGGTCACCATAGCCTTCAACTCCGGGAAGTTTGGCAATACCATATAGCCGAAGTCTTCGAAGTGAACACGTAAAAACCTGTGGGGTAGGTTGGCGTCTGTTAGGAAATCTACGTTGATGCTCCCGAGAAGCCACTGAAACATTTCCATTACAGAACCCGTATACAAAAATAATATCGGCTAAATTCCATTTCACAACACTAAAAAATGGAAAATATAGCCTCTTGACCTGACTTTTCAAAAAAAAAAAAATGGTAGTAGTAACGATAACAACCGTATAACACATAACTTTGACAAACTATCTCCCAAGAAACGTCAAGTTGGTATCAAGGCCTTCTCTTTTATTTTGAAACTAATTGTATCTCGGCTGTTCATGAATGATCTGATTTGTTTATTTTTATTTTTCGAAAACAGTGCACTCTAGGAGAACAAACACAGGAGTAATTACTTGTAGCATATTGAAGGAAATATTCGAAAAATTGCGCGTTTCGAAAAAAAACAGTGGCGTACTATTTTTATTTCGAAAAATAATGCCACTAATCCCCTGTATCTCCGCCATTGGTACACGTTGATTTTGAGTGAAGACTTTTGAATGTGGACAATACTTAGGTAAATCCAGATACCAAATTTAAGTTAATTCCAGTTGACAGATTTGAAGATATTGAAAAAATTGTTTTTTATCTTTAAACTTTAATGAAGCCCTCGAGTGAAAAATGTTACATAGAAGACCTCCCTTAAAATGCGGTCCTGTGTATGACGTTTCATTTTTTGTCACGAGTTCTGAATCACCCTGTATATAAATATTTATTTTGTGTTGGATTTCAAAGTATGTATATATTGAAAGAAACGAAAAAAACAGGTTTTTGACGATTTTCCTAGATGCATGTTTATTGCACATTCCTTCAATACTCTTTGAATTAAATAAATACCGAAAAATGCATATACCATTTAAAAATTAAAATCTTGCATATTTTTTCCGAAAAGCACACTCATGCTATTTTCAAGTTCTTTCAGGGGTAAACAACGCTATTAGCACTATTTTGACTACAACTTGAAAATATAAAACTGTGCAATTTTTCTTAAATAAGCACGAAGAGGCAAGTTACCGATTTTTTAGACGCAAAATGGCATTACTTTCAATATTACTTGGCAACTTCAAAATTCTGAAAAGAAACTCATGAAAATAAAACTGAAACGTCCTCGAAACGTTGTGCATTTGGAAGTACAAGGTACAAATATGTATGCGTTATTTTTTCGTCCTCATCCCATCCCATACGATGAAGAACTTAAAACAATGTAGAGAAAAGTAATGTTGAAATTGGGCATTTATGGTCGCTAGGGACAAACTTATACTGCACCTGAAATTTGTATTTATATCAATTGGTGAGAATATCGAAATAACCTGCTCGAGTCTATTTTTTGTATCCATATACACAGTGATTGCAACAACACTATGTCGCGTATGATTATCAATTCTTTAATCTTTATATTACTTATCTTCTAGCTGATGTGTATTTTTATATCCGAGAAATTTGACCTAGAATTAAAATCTTAATTAATTTCGCAACTATAGTTATTAATCGACCAGACTGTTTTTTCCTTCTTCACCACAGCGTAACAGGAACTATCTGCATTTTTAAATATGTGGCTTACGTAATACTTTTAAAACGTATAAGGCTGCTTCCTAGAAGTATCTCGTAATCATCTATATATCGAGTTGTTCTATCTTTTTCAAAGAATAGAGACACTTCGTATTGTTAGATTTCTGCTAATTTATTATAATTGCAATATATCAAATTACATTAATCAGGTTTTTATAAGAAATCAGTTTCTTCTAATTCTTCTTAATTCAATGAATCGCGAAAGAAAATCCGGAGCGATTCTAACATATACAATACGATCAAGTTGGTATACAGGGTGTTCCCTAATAAAAAATATGAAAAAAAATTTCTATAAACATGCGTCTGAAAATCCAGAGTTTTCACCTATAAATTTAATTCTTTTTATTAATATCTTAAACAAAATATTTACTAGATTCTGTTGAAATTTGGAAATATCATTTGTGTATTGAATTTTAGCTCAAGTTCGTCGTTCAATGATTCGTCTAGTGACAATTTGTACGGAAATGGATGGTGGACATTTCCAAAATTTGTTGTAGTCTACTTTATGTCATGGTACCTATTGGAGAACCTGCAATAATACTCTTTCCTATTTTTTTTTTGATTTACATTTTCCAATGAACGATTTTTTGCAATAAAACAGTTTTTATTTTTTTCTCGGAAATGAAGTAAGATACGAAAAAATACAAGGGACAAAGAAGTTGTATTTTTAGATGCTCAATCAAACAGCATATATTAAAGTTACAAAAAACGCAGTGGCGTACGTTTTTCTGTCAATAATATTCGCGAAGGTGCCCCCCGGGACGCCACTGGACCTAATAATTTTTATTCACTTATAGCTAAATTAGCCTCTTAACACGACAAGTAATATTGCCAGATTTCAACAGAATCTTGAAAACTTTGCATTTCCGGATCCATGTTTATAGACACTTTGTTTCATATTTTTCAACAAAGAATCAATTTCTAAAATATCTCCGTCTATTTTTGGAACACCCTATATAAAGCAAGTATTCCTATGCACAAGTGCATAATATCTAATGGGGACTATTTTGGAGGCGACATCAATGCAAAAAACATTAATATGTATAGATTTCTCGAAAGCTTTTGACAGCATCAATCATGGATTACAGCTATGTAAATTAAATTCTGCATTCCTGGACCAGAGTTGATTTTGCTTTTAGAGATTTTATAATACATGAACTCGTTGAAACAATTTTTATTACAAATAACTGCCAATGATCGCCTCACTATCATACAATGATATTCAATTTATACCTCTTCCTATGCGACTGCACCGAGAAAAAGTGCAGATAAAATTCCAGGTATAGATTGTGTGCAGGTGCATGCAAATCGGAGTACAAACAAAACCGCAACATCGTAACTTGACCCCCTGCGATATCAAATGGCATCCAGTTATCGACTTACTTGTGTATATCGGGTTACATGAAATATATATGTCTATAGGAGCAGCGAAACCATTCCTCTGCCCTGGGCCAACTAGGCTGACAAGATATCCGATAATGTAGCGATAAATTTTGGAAGACAAACTTCTTTCTGAAAATATACAGGCTATGGGAGATGCAGTCAATAGATAAATTAGAGAGAAGATAGAGGCATTCCCTTGACAGAAAGGTGCCAGTGTAAGCATTAAATAGAAGAATAGGTAGTATAGTCCAATGCCTTTTCATGTCTGAAAATAAATAAATAATAGTTTAAAAAACTAAAAAACACGCTTTTATAGCTAACCGAACTAAAAGGTAGAAAATAATTTTTCATTACAAAGAGTTTATATTACAGTAGAAGATGGTCGAACAATCAATCATAATTAATGACGTCAAAATAAAATTATAATAAAATTTAAGTTATTAGCAGAATAATTCAATTCAGAGGGTGCTTTATATTTTAAATGTTACAATCATTCTATTGGCAACTATCTATGAGGGGAGAGTTATGAAAATGTAGTAAAATGCGCCCCACGCTTTTTACTCTGAATTGAATTATTCTAAAATTAACTTAAGCTTTATTATAGTTTTATTTTGAGGTCATTAATTATGATTGATTGTTGGACCATCTACTACTGTAATATAAACTCTTTGCAATTAAAAATTATTTCCCACTTTTTAGTTCGGTAGATAAAAAGGCGTGTTTTTTTAGTTTTTTAAACAAATATTTATATTTTATTTTTTAATTCGAAATTGGTGAAAATTATGCTCAAAGATTCCGTTGCATACATATATACATAGTTACAGGTCAAGCTAATAAAAGCGTGCTGAAAAAAATAAAAAAAAGGTTTACCACAATCTGCCTCCTGTAGAATTGAACTCACGACTCCTGGTTTACAAGACCGGTGCTTTGCCACTTGAGCTACAGCAATATTTGTAAAGCGGCATTTGAAATCCATGGCTGCTTATTGCATTGATATCGGTCCTTGATACGTGTACGAAGTTTCAAATTAATCAAACTGCTGGAAATTGGTGAAAATTATGCTCCGTTACAAACATACATACAGGCCAAGCTAATGTTAAACAGTTTTTTTTGTTCTGTTATTGGCACTGGTCGATGGCCAACTGGCCAGATCCTTAGGTTCAGTATCATGCTATGCTCTAATAGAAAATAGAACATCCATTATTTAATATTACCACTGTACTATTTCTATTATAGTTACATAGAGAATGAGAACACAAATTGCTGTTTTTTTAACGGGTTTTTTTATTTTGTTTCTACCAATACTTTTTATTTTTTCCTTTTTTTCTCCTTTATTTCGAAGATTGTTTTTTCTTTTGCTTGTTTTTTTATATATTGTTAAAAAGTTCTAGTACCCAGTTTTTACAGATACCTAATCATGCGAAGTCTAAAATATCACATCTCAGACACTATCGAACCAATTTTGTTGAAATGTTGCACCACAGAAAAGTTGTCTAGGGGTAACGTAAAACTAGACGGGTGGTTAAAAAACTCAGAGCTGTACTCGATTGTTTACACTTTTTTGTTTTCTATCAAAATCAATACCTTTTAAGCTGGATATTGTGACGTTTGACTATGTATATACAAAGGATCCAATCAATGGTACGAATTAATTAGAAAAATAGATTGCTTGCGCCTTTTTTGGGATTTTGGTTGAACAACATTTTAATTCAGTTTTGAGCAGTGCATGTGACACAAAACTAAAAATTTCAAAAGTTATCTACTTTCAACGTTTTACAAAAAATTGAATAAAAGGTGTTTTGGGAACTCAAAATAATTCCTTGTATTCTATTAATTGTAAGTTCAATGCGCTGTAGGTCATCCTGAATTTATTATTTCGCAGGAAAAAGAGCAATACATAATAAGGATAAAAGGGAATATTAATGTTATGCACCCTTTTTTCGGTATCTTTTTAATGATTTGCTTCCACCAACTGTTTGATCATCCAGACGAACTTCAAATTAAGTTAGAAATACACAAAAACGCAGTAAGCAGATCGGGACTTCACACGTTTAATATGTGCATTATGTAACTAAATCTAACGCAGGGCTATGGTGAAAGCACGTAAAAGTGAATATGCTGAAAATTATCATCAGAATTTGAAATTCGTCTGGGGAGTCAAATTTAGTGCATTTGCGTCCAACTGCCGTTTCACTTTAAATCAGGACTTATGTTGTTGTGTAACTTCAAATGGCAGAACTGACTTATATTTGATATTTGAGTAAATGTAAAAACAAAAAAAAAGAGGCCTATTCAATCTATTTTGCTGATAAACTTCATTTGATTTTTTTATACATACTCGTAGCTAAACTTTTCAATATACAGCTTAAAAGGTGTTGATTTTGATAAAAAACAAAGAAGTCAGAAAAAACCACCGTCCGCGTGCATCTAGTTTTTGATTATTTTTAAATAACTTTGCTATTTGTACGAAATCTCAACGAAATCGGTTAAACAGCTCCTTAGATATGTTATATTAAATACTTGGCTTGTTCAGATAGATCCCCTGTATATCCGTAAACACTGAATTTAGAACTTTTTTATGTTCAGATATGAAAAGGTCTCGCTGCATACCATCTACCATTTCACTATGTACAGAGCAACCTGTAGCAGAATACAAGGGGGGGTGGCGGACAACATTTCATGTTCAACATGGTTTCTGGTTCAAACAGGGGTGTGCCTAGGCATTAAAAATTGAGAATCATGGGCATGCTTTCAACCTTAGGGGTTTATGGGTCTGAGGGTCTAGGAAAGGCAATGTAGATCTCCACAATTCAGGTCATCCAGTAAGGCAATTTTCGCATCAAGATACAGCAATATGCACCATTTAAATTGGTAGGCCCTGGGACTGGGTGTTTATGGGCTAGGTAAAGACCTAGTCGCCAGTTTGCGGCGTAGTTGCAAGCTATTAAAGCGGTGTAAAAACAATTAATTTTTATGTGGAGAAGTTTTGGAGAGCAATAAACACATGTTGTTCAATAAAGGGGTTAGTTGCATTGTGTGTGGTCAAGGTTCTTTACGTGAAAAGCTCGTGGTACTTTGATTTATCGTTTATCTAGTGGTCTGATATCAGCCAATAGTTAAGGCCATTATGTTATTGGTGGTTAAAGGACTTTAAATATTTGATAGAAAGTACAAACACTCAAGTCTTTGCATACGGATTACACGAAGGTCTTTCTATTTAAAATTTAAACAGCTCAACAACAACTACTGAGTAGTGTGTGTAAACAAAGGCTGTATGTAATTATGTAGAGCAATTTCGTCTTGGGAGCCGGCGATGCCTAGCGAAGATAAAGAATGTGAAAATAATTGTTGCGTAGACATATTACTGACGAGACGACTGGGAGGGGTGACGCCATGGGCGTTGTCTGACAGCCACGGTGTAAAATGGCCAGTAAATCCTTTGTGGTCAATATTAGTACTTTTGTCTATAACCCTCTAAATGTCAGCTGAATACCGTAGAATTAGAGGATGGATTCGCGGTTTTGAGTGATCTGGGACGGTATCTACCACCTAGGTACAGATATAAAAAATCGCTCATATTGGACCTGTTTGTACATGTACAATCTTACATTGTGCCATATTAATAGTCCTTCTACTGTTTGTCCCATCTGAATATGCGTTTCTTAGTTCCTATTAGTTTTAGATCATATAGTGTTTTTAAATGGATAGGTAAATTCATTTCTGAAATTTGGCAACTGCGGTTTTCCAGCAGCATAGATGAGTTACTGCCAAGAATCTCCTACTCTGACTGTGCTCTGACTGTGGTATGTATGAAAGAGCAGACTCGATTTTTTTCGTGGTACGTTTATTTGTTAAGATACGGACTCTGAAAAAATAGCCGTGCTTGAAATTGGAGATTTTTCGAAGAATTTTTTCGAGTTTATAAGTACGGGTTATTCACATTATATATTTTTGTCAAAATGGAAACATATTGAAAATTATTACCATAGCTTCGAAATCATCTAGCAGCGTATTGAGGCCATATCTAGCAAACCAATCAACATAAAAATACCTACTCATGAATGGGCATCCCATTTTAAAACTTCTAGTGTATTTTAAATACATTTCAGGCTATATTTTGGAGTCAAAAGTCATAATAGAAATGATATAAGTAACTCAAATTGTATTTTGAAGCCTTTACTTCCAATTTTGCACCCTATTTTTTTAACTCAATATTTAAGGAAATTGTATAAAAAGAACCTATAATTCTGGAAATTATATAAAAATATATAAAAAATAATCACTAGAGCTGAAAAATACTCATATTGTAGCCTATTATGTCATATCTTACAAACCAGTTGACCTAAACAAGCGCCTGACATCATACCCAATGCAATATATATGCACATAAAAATACCTATTTCCTTAATTAAACTTTTAGTGTATTTAACACACGGTAGACTATATTTTGGCGTAAAAATATCAAAAATAAAAACGACCGAAATTATACATATTTTGATTTGATCAGTTTAATTCCGGTTTAGCACCTGATTTTTTCTTAATTTCAAATTTGATTTTTTCAATCAAAAATAACAGAAAATTTCCTATATAAAGCGCCCTATTTAATATCCCAATATAATACCTTTGAATTCAGATTTTTTTTGAAAACATCCCAATTTCAAGTACGGCTATACTTTCGAAGCCCGTATCTTAGCAAATAAGCGAGCCACGAAAAACCATTATGTTTTCTGTTTTACACCTAGTAGATGTATAAACAGGCCTAATAATATGAACGAATTTCAAAATCTCACTTTTTTTTCGGCGTCCGCTTTACGTGGAATGCCCCATTAACAAAAACATCATGGGCATGAAGCGTTATTTACACAATTTTAGCCGAAAAAGTAATAATAATAATAATAATAATTATAATAAATGGCCTTTATTCGTCACAGCATTACAAAATAATTGTATTAATAGAAAAAAGAAAAAAGTGACGAAAAGGTGGAGTGTTGTCAGCTTACACTGTCTTTCAAACTTAGACATTAATACATTTTGTTATTCCGTCGCGCAAAGTTGGCATTTACGGAGGACCAAATAAACCTGACAGCTTTGCCACAATTAGCAAAATGCATTGCAAAACCTATCGCGCTCATTGATTTTGTTTGATTCCGACGATGATAGGTGATTGAATAATGTACAGGGTGTTCCGGAATAAGATGTCCATTCTCGGACGCATATAGAATACAAAAATAATTCCACAAATTCCTACGAAGTTACGAGCCCAGTTGATATATTGACGACACCCATGGTACCATAGAATCAGTACCGTGAAGACCTGTCTTTTCTCACACTCGACTATGAATGTAAAATAAATACATAGACTGAGGGTTCGAGTCAAATTATTAACGGGACAGGAAGCAAGAGCTGCACACTTCGGTAGCGATGATCAATATGCACATTAATAATATATATGTATATAATAATAATAATATATAATATAGTAACTCATTTTTCGGTTCTAGGTTCTGGTTTATAAAAAGTTGCTTCCACTCTGTGGAAACGACTGGAATAGCTGTCCATAGTCATTTCTTTTTAGTATTTTGCTGAAGCAGGCAGAAGTCTAAATACCAGGGCACCGCGGCCGCTATGAGAAGCTTAAATAAACTTTGTCAATCTGATTTTTGGGCTGCCTATTGTTAGCAGATTTGGCAAAAGCCTTCTCAAGTAGATTGTTCCACAATCTCGATACCCTAGGGTCAAAAGAGCTGTCGTATCGGCCAGTTCTGGATGTAGGAAGCTCGACACAGTTAGGACGGGAAGCTAAAGTCAGGCGGGTCTGTCTGGCAGGCACATCGCGCAGCAGGGTTACCAGATGAAGAATATATTTATCGCCAGAATTAGTTGCCAGAATTGGAAAAAGTCACCAGGTCTTTATTAAACTTTATTACGAGACAGTAGCGTAGCTAGAGGCTAGTACTGCAGCTGCCAGTTGGAAGCCGAAGAACAAAAAAATCTCGGGTCAACCATTTTTTTTAAATGGACTTATTACTGTAATTTAGGTTTTTCGCAGGCGGAACTGGATCATGTTAACATGGTTTTACAAGGAAACGGCTATCGCAGGGAACAAATAGAACATTTTTCACGACAAAAAAACAGACCGCCGGCAGGAGACAAGGAACCACCTGCGAAAGTCTCCTTCCTACCATACATTAAAGGCATCACGGATAGAACAGGAAGGTTGCTGCAGAAACACAACGTGAAGACCATCTACAAGCCGACAAATAAAATCCAGCAACTCCTAACATCGGTAAAGGACCCTAGGGACCCCCTGAGCGGTGCCGGCGTATACAGAATACCGTTTTCCTGTGGTAAAGCAAACGTAGGCACCACTAAACGTAGCTTCCAAACACGCATCAAGGAGCATGAAAGAAACTATCGACTGGGACGAAATGATAAATCAGCGGTGGCCGAACACGCACTCCAAGACGGCCATAATGTTCTGTTCGACCAAACTGAAGTCCTATCAACATCCATCCACTACTCCACGGCTCAACATCACGAAAAACCTAAAGTACATTAGAATTAGCCGTGAAAGTCTTCATTCTTCAATTGGACGTATTACTATTTTGGACTTTTTTTCGAATAAATAATCGATATGGACTAAGTAAAATTAATATACTTACTTTTCAGTCAAAACGGGCAGGTTGCCGTACACATTTTTGTTCTGTGCGGAAATCACACTGAACACAGCCACGGAAGCACATAACGCACAGTTCCCAAAGAAGCGACAGTGCCGCACTAAAACAAATACATGATACAATTGGTTTTGACAGTTCTAAGAAACATTTTAATTTATTCAATAACCGTATTGTCACATTTTGAAAAAATCACTAGAAATGTGGCATATTAGGAAAGTTTTCACCAACTCTCCGAAGGGAAATTACCAGATCTGGTGAAAAATCACCACACCTGGCAACCAGCACCATGGACCAGGAGCAAAGTCCGTTGACATAGCGATAGAAGAGAGCACCTTTAACATGTGAGCAGTATTGGAGGCTAGATCTTATCTGAGCCTTGTATACAGCACGGAGGTCATATGAAGAAAGGTACTTCTTTTCTCCAGCTCACAGGCAGAGATCGACTTGTCAGTCTGAATTCCTGCATGTAGAGTGCTGTCATCAGCGAAGCTGTGGATGGGATTGATCGTACAGAAAAGGAGGTCGTTGATTTGCAAAAGGAACAATGTCGAAGTCAAGACCGCTCCAGCATGACTATAGTAAAATAAAATCATAATAAAAAATAATCATGTAACATTAAAACCGCCTATAACTATGACTTAAAGCCTGCTGTCACATGAGAAAATTGTAAAATCATTAGTGGAAACCAATAGGTCTTCCCTCTTTGTTGTTCAAATCATTCATTCTTTAATTTATGGAACACCGGGGACTTAGGCTTAAATCCAAACTGCTATTAAGATTTGTCTGATAAAAAGAAAAATAATAATAATAAACTTATTTTCCTTCAGATATGCATGAACATGTCAAATGATCGGTTTCGTCAAAAATACAATAAATAGATATGTACCAAATAAATGGATAAAAAAATAATATGCAACAACAAATAAATTAAAATTAGACATAATTTAAATAAAATATTTAAAAACTGACAAAGTCGGTAATTGCATAAAAACAGCTACTAATAAAGTACAGGTAGGTTTTCAGCTGAGATTTGAATTGGCCTATTGAAGTGATACTCTTTATGGAGGCCAAAACGTTTGGCCCTAAAATGCATCTTGATCTGGTGCCTAACTTGTAACGCGCAAAATGTATATAGATGACATTTTGTCTGCGAGTGCCCCCTTGATATACATATATGACTATTCAAGGTGAAATCCTCTTTGTTTAAAAAATTATAGATAGCCATTTCGTAAAGAAAAAGCAAAGGCAGTGTCATTATTTTCAACCTCTTGAATAATCCTCTGCAATTATGAGTGACGCTTACTCATACTATGCTAGCTATTTTACCAAATTCTAGGAGCGAAAGACATCCGGTCATGCACGGCTTTTTGAAAAAAATAATCGATAAGATCCACTGCTTCTAGAAATGAATGATTAACTCCCAACATTAATCAATTATAAATTTTTTGATGAAGATCTCAGTTCTGTTTCAGGGCACTTTTACTTTTTCACCAATATCTAATGACTGCAATTATTGCTTGAACGATTTCTCAGAAACGGAAACGAAAATTTCTATTTCAAACCTGTCAGGTGGATGATCTACATTACATGATTTTTACATTATCTTCAACTGTCTAACAAATAAAGGTAGAATTACTATCAATCAGGTCAGCAGTGTTAAAAATGTATGCACTCAATGAGTTCATGATGATAGTGATAATGTTGATAAATTAACTTGAACCGTATAGAAATCTCACTTTTATTGGTAAGAAACAGTGAAGGTGTTAAATATGTTGTTAAAATGCTTAAGCATTCGGAAAGTAAAAGTTGAACTGAATTATTAGAATTTTTTTCCACGGGACTTGCTCCGTATTCTAAAAATACATAGGTGTTGTTTTAAAATATGTACAAGTGTTTAATGTCTGATATGTGTTAGGAATCTCAAGTGGCAGATTCATCAAGTCTGTTAATTTTAGCAAAGAATATATTTGGAACGTCTAGGCATTTATAACATAGCAGAAATGACCTAAAGGCTAAGGTCCTCCGGACTGCCTTGAGAAGCAACGACGGGTAGTAACATAGCAGAATTGGTCCATTTACAAGGCAATATTACCATATATAATTAGCCAAAGACATAACTCATTAAGGATACCCTTAAGAGCAGGTTCCTATTTATACGCTTACAAAAGAATAGTTGATCCTAGCCGAGAAGTAAGCCTTGAAACATAGTAGTGTATTTGGTATAAAACTATGTTTAGTCGGTTCTTGAGTGATGCTAATCCAAATCTATTTAATAGGACTTCGAAGTCACATCCATGGTCTGGATAAAATATATCAGCTTTAAGGACTAGGTGCCTTAAAAACTTTTTTTGAACATGATCGATCTTGTTTATGTAGCATTGCTAGTAAGGACTCCAAACTATTGATGGCTATTTCCAGTTTTGACCTTACATAGGCAAAATATAAAATTTTCAATACATCAATATGAAATTTAAGTTTACAATTTCTGTAAAACCAAGTCTTGCTTGCATCAGAAATTATTTGAGATACGTGATCATCAAAACTCTACTACCCCAAGTCGGAAATAGTATCCTATCGTTCAAGACTTACACCTTAAGTACATATAATTATATAATTATATACAGTTGTTCTGATTACGTTTATATGTCACAATTTTGCATTTACTGACATTTAATGGAAGCCTATTCATACTGTACCATCTCTGAAGGTTATCAATCTGATATTGTAGATGTTTAAAATCATCAGTGTTGTTAATATGACAAAATACTTTTAAGCCGTCAGCGAACAGCAAAGTACCACATTTGAGTCTGTTGATAAATAGTAGAAACAGAAGAGGGTCTAAGTTTGACCCTTGTGGTACCTCTGAATACTGCTGAGACTTGTATCTATTCGTTACGAACAAGCGACGATCAGTAAGATAAGGTAAGAATAGTTTTATGGACTGATTTGTAAAGCCAAAGCTGTACAACACTCTTATGAGAACTGATTGATCCAGTCTATCAAAAGCGTTTGAAATATCTATACAGGGTGTTCCTTAATGATATGCGAATAGTTAAGGGTGTGAATCTACATAAAAAATTAATGTTAGTTTGCTTTATAAACTATGGTCCAAAAATGTTTCCATACAAAAACTCGGGGTGTTGAAGTTTTAGAAAAAAAAATGTAAACTAATATTTTCAGAACCGCTTCAGATATTTCACTGAATGTAGTGAAAGTTAATAAAGTTGCGTATTTTTCAATGCAAAAATAATTTTTAGCTTTAACAGTGGCGTGCGTACGGGTATTGACTTCGATATTTTTTAAGACAAAAAATGGTACGCCAACGGTTTTTTGCCAAATAAAAATTATTTTTGAATTCCCCGTTAAATTTAAAATAAATGATCTTTCTTGAGTTGCTTTCCTTCGATGCCCCATTTTTGAGTAAAAAAATAAAAACCGTTCTATTGTCCGAGAAAATTAATGTAATAATTGAGGAATGCAATGTAGCAATAAATATCTAGCTGCTCTGGAACATGTCACTGGCTTTTGACATCTGACAAGTCTCTGTTATTCAAATCTGTTCGCTGTGACACCTTTTTCATTATTTAGTTTTTACAATCTTATTTATAATGGTGAATTGTTCAAATGCAGAAATGGCAGAAATGCATTACGTATATGGCCTTGCCGACGGTGATGGTGAGCAAGCCAGATGGATTTGTCACCAGAGATATCCCGATCGTGCTTTGCCAGATAGTAGAACCTTTTCTAATATTCATCGTCGTCTTGTTGAAACTGGTTCTGCCTGAAAAGGAACATCTGAAGGTAGACCTCTAAGTGTGAGAACACTTGAAGTTGAGGAAGCAGTGCTGCACGAAGTCGAAGAACATCCTGAAACGAGTACGAGGAACATCGCTAGACACTTAAATATTTGCCATCAAATTGTATGGAGAATCTTAGTGGATTTATGTCCTTACCATATTTTAAGAGTACAGGCATTACTTCCCATTGATTTTCCAAAGCGTGTGACCTTTCGTCAGTGGTATCTTCAAAAAATTACACAAAATCCGCAATTTGAATCAATGATTCTGTCCACGGACGAAGCTAATTTTTTTCGAAATGCCATTCAGAATTTCCACAATAATCATTTGTGGGCAGAAGAAAATCCCTATTGCCGTAACCGAACCGCATTTCCAACACCAGTTTTCGGTTAACGTATGGGCAGGAATTATTGGCAACCACTTTATTGGCCCATTCTTCTTGCCGGGACGACTTGACGGACAGACTTACATCAATTTTCTTCAACAACAGTTGCCTTTGCTGTTTGATGATGTTCCGTTAGTAATAAGAAACAATATGTGGTACATGCATGATGGCGCACCAGTGTAGCGGTTCGTAATTATTTACAAATCGTTGTATTGGCCGCGGTGGGCCCCAAGAATGGCCACCAAGGTCCCCAGACCTCAATAGTTTAGATTTCTTTTTGTATCTTAAGACACTAGTGTACACAAGTCCCATTAACACTGTAGAGGAATTAAGAGAAAGAATTGCAGCTTGTGATAGAATAAAAAACACTCAAGGGATATTTCAACGAGTACGCAATTCCATGAGAAGGAAGGCGGAAGCATGCATACTAAGTGAAGGTGGACATTTTCAACAATTTTTGTAATCATTTCGTTGGTTTTAATATGTTATCAGTTGTTGTTGTTCATTACCCATAATGAGTTTAATTTTCCAATTAAATTAATAATAATTTTGCAAGTTAGACAATAGAACGGTTTTTATTTTTTTACTCAAAAATGGCGCAACGAAGGAAAGCAACTCAAGAAAGATCATTAGTTTTAAATTGAACGGAGAATTCAAAAATAATTTTTATTTGGCAAAAAACCATCGTCGTACCATTTTTTTTAAATATCGTAGTCAATACCCGTACGCACGCCACTGTTAAAGCTAACTTTTTTTGCATTAAAAAATATGCAACTTTATTAACTTTCACTACGTACTAAATATCAGTGAAATATCTGAAGCGGTTCTGAAAATATTAATCAATTTCCATTTTTTTCCTAAAACTTCAACACCCCGATTTTTTGTAAGGAAACTTTCATGAACCATAGTTTATAAAGCAAACTAACATTAATTTTTCATGTAGATTCACACCCTTAAATATTCGCATATCATTAACGAGTACCCTGTATATGACATCCAGTTGATCTTGGGTAATTTTTTTTTTGTTCTGTTATTGGCACTGGTCGATGACCAACTGGCCAGATCCTTATGTTCAGTATAATGCCATGCTTTAATAGAAAATAGAACATCCATTACTTAATATTACTATTGTATATTATTTCTATTATACTTACATAGAGTATGCAAACACATTTCTCTTTTTTTTTGTTTTTTTTTGTTTTTTTTTTAACCAATACTTTTTCCTTATTTTTTCCTTTTCTCTATTTTGTTTATAAGATTGTTTTTTTTACTGATCTGCTTTTTTTTGTTTTTGTTTTCAATATTTTCTTCTTTTTTTCATTTTTTCAAACAAACTTACTGTAATTTACATTTTATAATGTTAGGCCTACTTTCCGACAATGCTTGTATAAAAGTTCGTAAACTTGCTGGTTCTCAGAATTGAGAATTGATTCTAAATTTAGAGGCAAAGGAAGGTGACTCGCTAAAATTTTATACAATTCAGAATTTTCGTTGTTAGAACTTGTACATTCTAATATTAAGTGTTGCAAGGTTCCTATATTTCCACAACTGCAAAGTGGATCATCTCGGTATCCAATTCTTGATTTATGATGGGGCGTTAGGACATGACCACTTCTTATTCTGCTCACGGTTCTAATGTAAGGACGATTGGTAATTCCTTGAAACCAAGGTCTGCTTCGAAGAGTCTCTTGTATACGTTTCAGGTAACTCCCTGTTGGACTGATTTTGTAATGGTTATTCCATTTATTCTTTAGTCGTTGTCTGATCAGAAAATGAGCGTCAGTAAAAGGAATCTCCATGCCCGGAACGTAATCGCCTCTAGTTGTAGCTCTTTTTGCAAAATTATCTACCATCTCGTTTTCTTTTATACCTGAGTGGCCTTTGATCCAGACTATGTTTATAGTTTTGTCGATTTTATTCAGCTCCTGAATGCGCTTGATGGTGTTCGCAATTAGATGATTAAGATCTGCAGTGGGGTGACAATTCTCCAAATTTTTTACAGCACTTCTACAGTCGGTAAAAATAACAAAATTCGTATTTCCATGGAATTGGAAACAGTATTCAATAGCTTGCTTGATCGCAACCAGTTCTGCTGTGTATACCGAACATTCAGGTGGCAACTTGAATTCTTGGTGATACGAATTGTTGCTGTGATAAAATGAACATCCCGCTAAATTGTCTTTCTTCGAACCATCCGCAAGTTCGAATCTCGCCTTCGCCATGGATGTTGTGACGTCGTGTGTTTGTCGTCCATAATTATAGACATATATAAAATATCCAACCTAGTTTCTGGCTGCATGGCCTAGTCCTAAAGCCAAAAAAAAAAAAAAAAAAACCATCCGTGAAGATATATTCCCATCCACTCCATCGTGTTCGAATATCATGCCGGAATTTGTAAGGTGTTGATAAATCTAGTTCGGAATATTTCGTAAAGGTAACTTCGGGTGGAGAGTTATGTGCCTTGATTAGAGTGTACCTTCTTGACGGTAGGAAGAAGCCACTCATAACTCTCTATGATCAGAGGAAGCCTTTTGTGTTGCCAGTATTTCGCTGTTAATCCATGAATAAACAATTGGTGGATCTCGTTAATGAATCCCCTGCTGACCAGTTTAACCAGGGCTTTATCGCTCAACATTTGTCATCTCAATTGAAGAGGAGGTTCGATACATTCAACCTCCATGACATTGATGGGAGTGCTATTCAAATATCCGATACATAGCCTAAGGCACTTATTTTTAATCTATTCTATTTTTTGAAGATGAATTCTAGATGCATTTCCATAAAGTATTGATCCGTAGTCCAAGATTGATCGAACTAAGGTCCTGTAAAAGGTTAAGCACACTGCTGGATCTGCTCCCCATTTCCGATGTGAAAAGGACTTCAGAATGTTAAAAGCATTCTGACTTCTCTTTAAAATGTATGTAATATGTTCTTTCCAGTTAAGTTTTTTATCTAGGATAACTCCTAAATATTTGACAGAAGTTTTATAAGATATATTCTGCCCAGCCAGAGTGATGATATTGGAAGGACTAAGGCGAGATCTGGTAAACGTACATACACAAGATTTTGAGTAGGCAATGGAAGAACCATTATTCTCAAACCATTCGTGTGCAATGGAAGTCGCTGTTTCTAGAAGTTCCATAGATTGAGATAAATTTTTGTTCTGGATACTAATGGCATAGTCATCTGCAAACTGATATATTTTAGCATCTCTTGAATTAAAAGCTCTTTCAAAGTCATAGGAATATATTATATACAAGATGGGACTCAATATACTCCCTTGTGCTAGTCCTTTAGATGTTGATCGTGGTCCAATAGTCTGCTCAGAGGCTGTGATGAAAATGTTTTTATTGCTATACAGTAATAACAAATGGTTGGCAAGTTCTTTTGGAAGACCAATATTTATAATTTTACTGTATAGTATATTCAAGTCTACATTATCATAAGCTCCCATAACGTCTAAAAATATTACAGAAGTATGCGTGTTATTCGAAAATCCAATTTGGATATCAGTTGTTAACTTTATCAGTAAGTCGTGAGTAGACAGTCCTTTTCGAAATCCATATTGCGAGCTTGGGAGCAATTGGTTTTTCTCTAAGTAGAATTCCAACCTGTTCTTGATGAGTCTTTCGTAAGTTTTCAAAACGCATGAAGCTAGTGCAATGGGACGATATGAATATTGATGATGTTCTGGTTTTCCAGGTTTCAGAATTGGAATAATTATATAATCGTACCAATCTTTCGGTATTTCAGCATTCCCACAATATATTTGATTGAAAATATCCAATAACGATTGTTTCGTTGTTGTAGGTAGTTAGTATAACATCGAATAATGAATTTGGTCCTTTCCCGGAGATGTATTGTTGTTCTGTTTGAAGACTCTCTGCAATTCTATCATGGTAAAAGGTTGCATCAGTTCATGGTTAGTCCACGTTGAGATTCTTCTTTGGATGTTGTTACTTACATAATTTGGGGCCAACTTACAATGAAATTCCTGTACCCACTCTGCTGAAGCTTCTATAACATGATAATTACTCTGTCGCCTATTTTTATACAAGTTAACTTGCTTCCAAATTTGTTTAAGTGGGGTGTTACTATTTAAAGATGAACAATATTGACGCCAACTTTCTCTTTTAACCTTTTTGAATATTTGTTTGGCCTTCGCGTCAAGTTTTTTAAAATTAAGTAAGTTTTCGAGGTTTGGGTTTGTCTGATATAGTCTAAAACTATCCTTACGTTTTTCTACTGCTATATTACATTCATTGGTCCACCATGGTTTTCCTTTGACATTATTTTTGTTTTCATATTTCGGAATAGAAGCTTCAGCTGACTGGTTAACATTTTTTATGAAAGTGCTGTAATCTATAACAGGTTCTACATAAGATCTATTTATACTCTCGAAACAGAACTGATTCCAGCAAGCTTTGTTTATGTTCCATTTTCTATTTGATGCAAATGATAATTTTTCTGGAGTAAAATTACAATTGATAAGTATAGGCAAATGATCTGAACCACATGGGTCTGGCAAGGTTCGCCATTCTAGCCGATGATGAACTTGAGGTGAACATAATGTAAGATCTATTGCTGATTTTGATTGATATTTTACATAAGTTGGATCTCCATTGTTAATAAAACTGAGATTACTGTCATCTAGAGCTTCAATCAGGATTTTCCCAAATACGTCATCCTGAGCACAACCCCATGAAGTGTGATGTGCATTAAAATCACCTCCTATAATACATGGACTGTGTAAGGAACTTAAAAATTGTATCCATTCCTGTTTAGTGATTTTAGTTTGTGGTTTAATATATACTGATACGAATGTAATATCTGAGATTCCTTGAAACTTTACTGTAGAACATACTTTCATTATTTTATTACAAGCAACTAATGATATTTGAGAATATTTTAAACTATTTCTCATCAGTATAGCCTTTGCCATCTGACCGGTCTTGACGGATAACGTTATAACCTTTAAATTTTACATATTAAACCAGGTTTCAGACAAAAGTGCGATGTCCACATTTTGTTCTTCTAAAAGGTGTTCCAAATTACCTTTATTTGCTATAGCCGATCTACAATTCCATTGACATATCCTCAAAAAATTCATTGTGGTTTCTAAATGCATTGTATAGATTCTATTTTATGTTTTTCATAACGTAGGAACACCTTGGTAAAAGTGTAAAATGATTAAAAACATACTGTAATTTTCTTAATTCTTAAACTTATTTGTCTATATTTAATCTTTCTCTTATGAGATTAGTTAAAGTTGATTTATTCAAGCTGTTGATGTTTGTTTCTCTAAAATTTGTAAGAACAAATATAACCAATTCTGAAACATGTTGGATGAACGTCTCATTTCTCGTATTAAATTCATGTACACAGTAACTGGGGTTATTAGTGATACCCCCGGGTACCTGTGGAGTGTTTACTTGACTCACAATTTGTCTCCTAGCTTCTTCTGTCAAATCTGGCGAGAAAGGCGAGTTCCGTTTCATAGGTTTAGACAACCTTTGTGTAAAGTGCGAATTCGCATTTGGAATATTTATTGATGTTTGAGTGTTTGATGATTGAGATGGAAGATTAGAACTATTGATTTCTTGAGGCGTAATGGGATTATTTTTTGTAACTGAAGCATATGTGGTTTTTGGCACCGCATTGTTTGAGTCTCTAAAAGAAGAATTAGTCATTGCCATATGCTTTTTAATTGCCTTTTGCCTCTCAAATTCATTACATTTTGAGGTTTCAAATGAGTAGTGACTGCCATCGCAAATTAAACATTTTTGTTCCAAAGAGTCGTTGTGACATGAGCTAGTAACATGTTCTTCGTGACATTTTGCACACCTAGGCTTGCTTCTACATTGCTTACCCAAACGACCATAACGCATACAGTTATGACACAGAATTACCTTCTGTATATAATGATTTACATCAAAAAGAACGTGATTTATAGCAACACGCTAGGCAATTCTTGCGCTTGAAAAGTAACTACAACCTTATTTATAGGTAGATATTTAATGTCACCATTTTGATCTGATTTCCGGTGCATCCGTTTAACCGAATCCACCGAGAAAATACAATGAGAATCGAAAGGTTTGATCCTCTCCAACAAGTATTCGTCTGATAAGTCTTTGTCCACCGAAATAACACCCTGTCTATATAAAATGAATTTGGGTATATAAACGTTTAAATTGATAGTTTTGAATAAAATCGTTTTATTTAACAGGACATTTGCTGCTGATGGATTTTTGAACACAATCCTTACCCTATTGCGCCCAATCGATTCAATTCTTTTAATCATATTGTCAACTTCAGGAATATTTTTGAGAATAGTTTCACCAACCTTAACTGGATTTAATTTACCTGAGAAATTTGGTTCATTGTTTTCGATATAAACATGATAGGGACCCTTATCAGTTTGCTTATATGTTAAAAGCGGTACATCTGCTTTTTTGGGAGATAATGTTGGAAGTACTACCTGCATTACTCCTGATTGTAGATCATAGTCAATTGTATTATCATTACCGACCTGGGAATTATCTTCAATAGTTGCATCCATTGAATCCTTCGATTCCTTCCTTTTCTTTCCAGGGGGCAAGCCCCCTTGGGAGACGCTCATATATGTTGCGGGGCTCCTGCTCAGACTTGATATACCTAAAACTACTTACAGAACAGCTAAGTTTCGGCACTAATTAAATATTCAAGCTCGGAATCGACCAAAAATGATGTTCGCTCGTCACGTCACTTTGACGTATATGATCTTGAGTAATGTATTAGAAGCTAACTGGGTAAATAATGTCAACTTGGTTACTGTTGATCTCCTATTCATAAAACCATCCTGGTCTTCAAAAATGTGCATATACGACTATACAAAATGACCTCCAAGAGCCTAGCTAAATTGTTGAGGATACAGATTGATAACGAGGGCTTTGTCCCATGTTTTAAAGTCTGGACAAAATCTAGTTACTTTCCAGTGACTTGGAAAAGTTTAAGTCCTTAGAACAATATTGAAAATGAGGTTCAGCGCTATGGACAATGCTGGCGAGCAATACCTTACCAGAAATGATGGTAGCTTTAAATATTTCCAACCAGAAAAAAAAATACCGTTATTCATTATATTCCGTAAAATGCCTGTTTATGTTCACTTATGGAACTTCCTGTACCATACGCATGGCTATCCTGTTACATAAACCTGTAGTCTAGACGCCAGAATTATTATGGTGAAAATGGGGAAAAAGGAGGAGAAAAAATTAGGTCACAGATACTAGGGGCTCTCTATCTAGGGTAGGCGCGACTATTTTATGTTAGGGATACTCTCTGGACTGTTGGACGTTCCACTTGTCCAGGGCCGTCTTAGCAAGCTATTCAAGTATCTTCTGAAAAGTGTTTTCGGCATACTGAACTAGCAATACTTATTGATTCTGTAGGAGAAGGTATACATGGTGTCCCAGAAGTCGACGTCAATTCAGAAATGGGTGATAGGCCATCACAATAGTTATCAGAAGAATATAAAAAAACCTGAGTCGTGTATTTTTCAAATAACAGGCTTTAAAAAAATTGGAAAGCCTACACTTTGCGATGATCTTTTAATTCCCATTTCTACAAATTTCAATCTTTTCTTAGACGGAGTGACGGATACTGTCATTCTACGTAGTGACAGCAAGACAGATCTTAATGCCACTTTTATTAATTAGTGAATATATTTACTAAGTTCACAATAAATGTCTAAACTGCCTTCTTTCAGCACCAATGCAAGCTAGACATCGTAACAATGATCGGGTTATCAGACGGGCAAATCTTGTTATTAGCAAATTCAGCTGCTTTCGTCATTTTGACCCATAGCTCAGCTAAATTTACGATCGGCTTTGAGTAAACTTTTTCTTTCACCGCTCACCATTAAAAAAATCGAGTGGATTTAAGTCAGGTGAAAGGGCTGGCCACGAAATTGTATCAGACTGCCCTTTCGGGCATAGTGCGTTGGGCAGCCGTCTTGCAGGTACCACATGTCTCTGTAAATGCTTAGTGGCACGTTTTCCAATATTTTTGGCACTGTCCGTCACTCCGTCTAAAAAAATTGGTGGTAATGGGAACTAAAAGATCATCACAGATTCCGATATTGTTGAGCCCGTAATTTGAAAAGTACACGAGTTACATTTTTTTATATTTTTCCGATAAATATTTACCTGGCCTAACCCAAGAAAAAAAAATCGAGCTAGACATTCACATACATATGAAATATCCGATTCCGTGAGAGATTTTCAAAATTATAAGGTCAATTTTGAAAACAAATGTCTGAATTACTTCGTCGGAAAACAAATTTCTCATAAAGATACAAGGGGGAGCGAGAAGATATGATCTTATGGGTAAACACTGCCATATGGTATTTACATGCATTTTATATACACATCCAACCAAGCTGAAACCTCTTTAAGGAAACATGATCATACTTCTTGAGATTAAATACAAATCGACAACAAGTATTTTGGAGTTTTTGGAGTCTTGTTTTTGTGATAGAATCAAGAATATGATAGAACACAGTGCTACAGTAAAATAAGCTAGGAAATATAATCGCCTCACATAACTTGTTTCTAACTTTAAAATTCAAAATAGAACGATTGGCATAAAAACACTTCAAAGTTGCATAACATTTTTTTAAGATAGACGAAACAGGCTCCTTAAACCGTAAAGTATAATCAATAATCAACCCTAATTTTTTATAGTATTTACGACAGTTAGATGCTCCTCATCGATTTTTACATCAAGAGAATTCAATAAAATATTACGTTTGACAGCAGGACAAAAAAGCATCACATATAAAATTGATTTGAATGATAATGTGAATTTTTGACCGGAGAGTCACTGATAATTGGAATTGATTATCATTTTGCGTGTAAATCAACAGCCGTGTGCGCCGTATATTCCTAGTCTGTCCAGAGTCTCATCATCAGCGGGCTAAGAACATAACGCACATATATAACAACAATATATATTAATGATGGAGCATGAATGTGGAAATGCCTTCTGTCTAAATGCCGGAACGACACGCAACCACGTATTATGTAATTACTCACATATAGAACCAAAGCCCGCATTTCAGGATGTCTGCTTCTAGAACCGACATTTTTGTATTTTTTTTTAGAAAATTATTGTGGCCCGCCGGATTCCTGAAATTACGTTTTTACACCATTATTATTGGATGCAGGTATACAAGGCTCATTTTTTTCAGCTGGAAAGGGTTTGGTAATGCTGATAACTTTTCGTGAGTAATCTTCTGTGACTTTCTTCATCCAGTTTACATTGAGATTTGTTACAGGCGAAAAAATGAGCGAATAATTCAAGTTATTGGAAGTATCATGAATTTAGTCAAGCTGGCAAAAATGCAACTTCTGTAGTATTCTCACGAAATTTGGTACAGAAGGGTTTTTGGGGTCTCTGATTTCAAATCTGATGCCCAACAATAGAAATTCAATTTGGCGTCGGATCCCTGAAATAAGTTGATATTATGCTGTTTGATAAGAGATAGGGTTATTCTTTAAAAAAACAGAATACTATATTTCCAACACAACGAACAAGAAAATATGATATAACATATATCACTACTTAAAAAGTTCATGAAAATTGATGTGTGAAAGATCGAATCCGAGGTTAAATCTTTGATTAATTTTGGAGCCTTGAATGTTTCTCTGTTCTTAATTTCATTTGTGTTCCATACGAGAACACTTCGTAGTTCGTAGTTCAAAGGTGTTTAATCTTTTAGTTCAGAAACTAGATTTTTGTCGGTCTTTGGTGATTGATTTTCTTGGGCTGATTTTCCTTGAAACTTTTATTGTGCACTTGAGGCAATCTTTGTATTTGATTAAAAAAGGGCTTTGCTCTGACTGATCTCCAGCTACTTATTTTTAAATTTTGATATAAATCTTGTAGGATTTATATTTTCGGTATCGCATAGCCTTTCTTGACGTGTTTCAGTTTACAATTTATGAAACTTTTTAATTAGACGCTTTTATGGAAAACTATGCATCATGTTGAACAAATCAGCATATTTAAAGATTACGTCCCAATATAGCAAGACTTGGATTGATTAAGGCCAGATTTTTAAGAAGTTTTTGAAAGTAAAATCTGATTCTATTTATACTGGCACTACATCAAGGATCTCAAACATGATTAACCCCAATAGGGACAAAAGATGGAATCTTGTTAAATACAATTCTCAATAACAGTATCAGAAAAGGTGTCAAAAAAGTAATAATTCCTTCAAGCCGCGTAAATACAACAATCAGGATACACCTTTATTGTACAGATCACCTAATGATGTCAACCGCGGCCCTCTGCCCCCACCCGTTTGCGTGTACTAGCCATTCTAAAAACGCCCCTCCCTTATGCCCCACCTTGCATATCAGATGATATTGAGATATCTTGGACTTTTTAAAACACATCACGGTGGGTTTCACCACAAAAATTACTTGCCACAAGCATCAAGTTTGACGATCTGTTATCGCGACGGTAGTGTAAACAAGGTTTTGTTTTCATAGCCAACTATTTATTCAAAATATCCACTTTCAAATATACAATGAATTTCATCCATTTCCATTACCATTTTTTTACTTTTTGCCAGTTTTTTTGGGTATTCTAGACCACTGTGCGTTGTACTCAATCTCCAATACATTTTTACCAGGCGCTCATACCCTGCCATCTGACACAATAAGAACAAGGCAACAATAAACATGTAAAGCATCCAAATAAAATGAGCATTATTAATATTTACTACCTCATCAAAGACGAAGGTGACAATAACAAATTTAACGGAGGCCCTTCAATAAATTTCCTGGGTATCAAAATGTAAGAAAGTGGGATCGCGAGAAACAACAATTCTAAACATCCCAGCTTCTTCTCACAAATCGCTAGATGAATGCGCTTCTATAATCCAAATTCCGATACGGTCAAGCTTCTTGGCGACGAGCCTTTCAAAATGAAAATAGAATGCTTCTTGATCAAGAAAGCATACTACAACTTTGATGAGTTCTTCAACAGTGACTTTTTAGTGCAATAGTGTTTTTTGATTTTGTAGTATTTTTTTATGTTTATTGCTGCTTTTTTTATTTTGTCGCTGATAAATGTCATCATTATCTTTTTTTGACATCTGTAAGCACGCACGTGTATTTAGCAATAAATAAAGAATTCAAATTGAAATGGCTTCTTGGTAGAATATTGGTTTTAAGAACGTGTATGTTTCTTGGAATCAGATTTCATAGATTTCCAAGTAAACATGTAACGTAAAATTAAACATCTCGCCCTAGTTTGCTTTCAAATGCTTCCCATAAATCATGCCTTTGATCCTCAGAGGGTATCAAGACCAAAAGGAAGGTACATAGTCCAGGCGCCAGCAGCATCTATTGTGAATAGTGTGTATGTTTGTTAGGGATGAGGATATTCTTATCATGTCAAAAACTGATGACAAATAACAGTCAGCAATACTAAAGGTCATGGAAAGACCAATGAAACTGATTTTGTACAAACATTCTGGGTCCTGGTATTTAGGCTTCTGCCTGCGTGGCTGCTTCGGTGGAAAAGAAACATAAAATGTTTTTTTACACGAACGAAACTGATCACATTGTTTTTCAGTCATCTCTATACACAACACGAAACAATCAGACTCCTCCAGATAGGCTGTTGAAAAAAAATAGCCATGCGCTGTTTGTGTTCACAGTGTAAAACTCAACCTGTGCGCGGGTTTTTGAACTGGGGCATATTGATCCCAGTAAAGATGGCGCCTATACTAACACACCCGTACTCGCAGTTCGACGATAATTGATTCCAGCTAGGCCAGTATTTTTAAATGCTCAGATTTACGACACCTCGCAGGAGCTATAAATTCACGTTAATTGAACTACATTTCCCTAATACTCTGGCGTTGAAAGAGACCCACCATCACTGAGCCACCGTAAACCTACATTCAAATATAATGCTTGCTTTTGGGATAAGGGGGGGACCGATGAAGAATTTTCTTTTTTTAGATAGCTATTCGAAGTATGTAACAACATGCGGCTATGCTTATTTTCGGTAGCTTAACATCCTAAGCAAGGGGGAAGTAAATATAAGAGGAGTACTACTAATGCCAAGAGAACAAGCTGCACCTCATATCTGAAGAAATGGCTTCGGGTGGATTGACGTAATTTTTTCATTTTTTTTGACGAAAACGGTAAATATAGAGAAACTTAGAAGCGAATTTCTCTCAGACAAGAACCTGGTGCTTATCACTGAACGAGAACTAAAATAAAAATAAATTTGCGCAGTTTAAAGCTGCAGTCCCATGGAGGCGATGCGATGCGAAGAGAACCAAGGAGATAAGACCCCGCAGAAACCTTATGGGGAAAGGCTTTCGGCTATCTGTTTTTTTTTCAATTTATTATGTATATTTCAACATAAAGAACAAATGTCTGTGCCTCTAAAGTTTTTTCACAAATAGTTTCGAAGATACAGGGTCTCCAAGTTAGACATTCCACACCCTATCATAGTGTATTAATTGTGGGATAGATACACCATATGTAATAGCTGTTTGATATTATTTATTTACGTTCCTGTCTGTATGGGTGGAGTGCTATTCCGAGACCCAAACTTTTTCAAAAACTGCTATAGATTATTTTATCTCCGTGTTTGAATACATTTCAATTACGTTCAAGATTATAAAGGAAGTTAGACTAATGACCTGGATAACAAATTATATTTTTTGGTAGATACCTGTACTTTGTTACATATTTGGGTAAACCTGCATACTTCTGAAGTTTTTCGATTAGTTGTGATAATAATTTGCATTTTGTCTGAAAATAATATTGAACCACCGAAAAAATGGTCAAACTAAAGAATATCTTGAGGAGATAAAAGGAGTTATTATTGGTCTTCATAAATCCAACACAAGTATTTGAGAAATTTCTAAACTTCAGAAGGTACCACTTTTAAGAAATTCATGGCGTAAGGCACAACATCCAATAGCTGTCGTTCAGGGAGTCCATCAGTTTCCTTGTTTTCTGGGTGTTCAAATACTTTTGAACGGTAGTGTAAGTGCCCTATAATACAAGCTTGAATTGTATTTCGATAAGCGATCTAACATATAACTCGATTAGCATTTGTCAAAGTGTAATCCTCATATCTAGAATTAGATTACCAAGTCTTGATACTCTTTATGGTAACAACCACTTAATAAAAAGTTGATTGTATTATCTCAGCCCTAAACTGGACTTTGCTATACACGGGTTCATTCCCCTCTTTGTGTACTTGTTAAGCTTGTTAGTGGCTTAAATTATGTCGAATTGCATACAGAGGTACTAGTGTAATTAAACCGGAAAGATTATAAAACCTCGAAAGTTTACGACATTCGGCTAATAGCGCTACGTTATATGAGTAATTAAAAACTGATGGGCTATGAATTTGTCCTACTTGCCTTATACAAGCAAAAGCGTGAAATTTTATGAAGATCCACTAAAAGCGTTGACATACGTTGAGAGGAATCTGATGTAAATACGCAATGCGATGGGACAATTTCAAAGGCTGTGTAAGTTTTTTACGAGTATTTCAAGGAATTCAAAATGGATGTTGCGTGCTGAATGAAAAGCTCAACAGAAATAAGTGCCACATGCATTTTCGGTGCAAATAGATCTGTGATCCCTATTCTGCTTCTTTTTGGAGTACCAAAACCTTGTACAAGGTGAATGATACGAGGGTAATTTGAATAGTTTCCGACCTGAAGATGGCAGCACTAGTAAATAAAAGCTAGTGGATTTCGTTGTTCTTGTTCATCTGTTGACAGTTACTCACCAAAGTTTCAGTCATTTTGGACGCGCATTACTTATGTAGTTTGAGTGAGTTCATGTGAGTGTTTTTGTGAAAATGGACAAAATCGACTATTGAGCTGTCATTAAATATTTGTTTTTGAAAAGCAAATACGCCTACCCAAATACAACATTATACGTCCGAAAAAAAAATACAGTCCAAGTTCCAAAATCTACCTGTAAGGGTAACCGCTTTTACTATACGGCTTAAAACTGCAGAAATGTAATAGAATGATCAAGATGTTAGAAGGGACATGCAGAACATACATGTAGGGAATGTATATGTTTATTTGCCAACCAAAAATACAAAAAAACTTATCGCACAGATCATTTATCCGTTGACAAAGAATGTCATACTTTCATTTCACATCTGAAGAACCAGCATTTATCAAAGATCGTTTTCTAAATAACGAAAAAAGAGAAGACACTACCTAGAGGTTTTTTAAGGCTTATGGATAATTACGATAAATATTGTACAGAATTTGAGTACTATCAACATTTCCTTGGATAACAATGAAATATCACATTTATTATTTGGCAACAAACCATGTAATCTAAAGATATTTATAGTTTTTTCATTTAATAAATCGCTTTGTAAACTGAATATGAATGTTTTAGCGGAATCTCAAAATTGTGTATATTATCCTCATTTATTTAATATTACTTATTAATAGCTACGTTAGATATATACATTAAAAAATTACAGTAGTAGTAGTAAGCAGAAGACTGATTTCAAAATTTCCCACCAGAACATTTGTACTCGTAGTTTAAATAAAAATTTGAATTAGTTAATAATCCATCTTTCTCAGTTAAACTACAAATATGATTGCATAATATTGTAAGAAACATTAAATATCACTGATACTAGCATTTTTTATCTGGATGAATTGGAATAAGTATATAGCCAGGGGAACACGAATAAAAATGATGGATTTGTTTTGTTCCAGAATTACGTAGTCAGTAGTCAGGATGCAAGTTCAAATTACAAGTCGATCAATGCGGAAATATCAGAGTCTGCAATATATGTCTTATGCTAATGCAAGGCGCTGGATCACAATAGACATCATTGCTTCGGGAAACCAAAACTAGAACCGAGGGAGTTTAGAACAGTACAGGCAGGGAAACTCTACCAACTGGTACAGAACACTAAATTCTAGGAGCAAGGTACAATAAGCCCCAATGGGACGCTTGGCTCCTTCTAGCCTATTCGAATTCGTCGGATTCCACGATACATATACACTGAAGATAGGATATTGCGCATGTAGGCGGAGCTTCGTGACGTCACCCGGAGAGTTGCCGGCTCGTGGTTACCTAGCGGCAGGATTGTCGTAACGTTACTGCAGTTCACGTGTATCGTGGATAGTACTATGTAGTGCGATTTGTTGGTGGTTTTGTGACCTGTTATAGTATAGTATAGTAGTTATACATACTTTATATAGCTTGTGTGGTTGATAAATTGTTAAAAATGCGGTGTGCTGTTGTGGGATATAATTCCGACAACCAGTCTAAACGGAATCCTTGCAAAGACATGTTCTACAGATTTCCTTAAGACCCAAACCTTAGCAAAAAATGGCTACATCTTATAAAAAGAAAAGACAAAGTCAATGTAAAAAGCGCTAGGGTTTGCTCGAAGCATTTTTGTGAAAGTGCCTATAAGGTCAATTTGAAACAGACCCTTTTGGGTTACACCCTTAAAAGATATCGTGCACTGAAAATTTACCCAAGTCTCTATCATCACCTGGACCATCTACGTCTGTTGATGGGGAAAAGCAGAGAAGTGCTTACAAAAAAAGGCAAAGGGCTCAATTTATCCCCTAGAGTTTAAGTATAGAATAAGGTAATATATTTTGGGGCGAAACGAAGGCGCATACTCAGAGTATTGCAGCGTAGAGGAAGAGGATATGAGAGATATCAGCTGACTATAACGAGGAAGTTTCAGTGCAAGAAATGGATGAGCTCAAGTATGATGGGCTGAAAAATTTGGCCGGCTTTGCTTGCCATAAATTGCAGGATTAGAGGTTGAAAAGTTCCTCAAATGAAGCTTACTCCTGGATAGTCCATCTTAATAAGAGTGGATTATCAAAACCTTCCACAGCTTTCATGAATCAAATTGAGAAGCTTAATAAGGTGTTTACTACATTCAATGGAGACCAGAAAAATCGTAAAACAAAATGGAGAAAAGTTGTGGCTTAGACTAAGTCATTGCCATTTATTGTTATACTGCCAGCTTACTGCAAAAAGATGATAACTCAATTTTTCTACTTTTCGAGTCGCGTGCATTTTCACACTTGCATGTAGTTAGTACTTAGGATGTTCTGTGAAATAAATATGAATAAATGTAGTGCAGTATTAACGTCAGGAGCATGTTAATCGTGCTCCACAGAACATACTAAAATATAGGTAATGTAGAAAAATCTTGTTTTTACAGTAAAGTGGCGATACCCGCTCTATTGTGGAGCTACAAAGCCGTTTGAGCTGTAGCCTATGAAATATAAATTACAAGGTTAAAATCTTTTATTTAAAGCCGCCATTTTGTTTTGTATATAATTTTAATGTAGCCAGTGTCACTCGCACCGCTAAGACGAATCCAACGACAGTTCATATGTGAAAATCCGTTATGCCGTTTGGCTTGTAGGTGAAAATATGCACGTATTCCATATCAACCCAAATGATAATCACTCTCCTCGTGACGTCATGCGCGCCGGCGGACGAAAATCCAACAGCGGAGCATCCGGCACTGGTCGGATTCGGCACACATACCATGAGCTTTACGCTCACTTCCCTTCCCTTCCCATTTGCGCATCCATTAAAAATTAATGTCACCCTAAATGAAGCGTCACAAAGACCGCTGCCAGCGGCCTCGATAATCCTGCGTGTCATCGCTATCGTCATCATGGCGACACTCCCCGTTATATAACATTTCGTCGCTTTTACTCCTGCACTACCCTTCTTCCCTTCGATAGTTATGGTGTCACCTGACAAATGAGCATTTCCTGATAGCCAAGCAATGACGTCATCCATCCACCGGATGACTATTAGGAGATCCATTTCAGCCTGCGAGGACGGCAGTGGTGACGAAAATAGATCTACCAGTGCAATCCGAAGTAAAAGGGTAAATGCTACTTCAACTATATGGTATAGAGAAAACAAACTCATCTAGCTTATTAATTTGAAAAACTCGCCTTGCATCAAAGCTTATTATAACACGAAGAAAGCTGTGATATTTCGTCCAGTGTCCATGACCGCTGAAATTCCAACGAGATTTTTTTCCATGGGCATCTGGAAAATAGCGTTGAAAATACCACACACGGCTTGTGTGCTCGTTTATGAGTAATCTCTTTCTTTTTTCACAGCCGCACATGTTAAGCTAATTCAATCGGAAACTAATTAATTTCCAAGCTCCATTTTGGACAAGGACTTGATATGATACGACGAGCTTTTCATGGGAAAGGTTGGGAATACATACACATACAATCACAATAGGGGTCATTGTCTTTATCTGAGCAATTGTCTAGGGTTTTTTGACGACTGCCATGATAGGGCATTGTTTCTTGAATTTTTCATCCTTGGAATAATCTGAGGTAATAGTTCATAAGAAATGAGTCGGTGTTAATAGCTCCTGTATTTTTTTGCTGGTACAGTGTGCTTCAGTGATTTCCCACGCTAAGGATGTAATATACAGGCTGATCCAGGAAAACGTGGTTTCGATGATTCCTCACTGGGTTTAATATGCAGCTTTCTTATAAATAGATTCCAAGAAGTCGTCGTTGATTGAGAATTTTCACACAAGGATCAGTGCTTGGGCCATTGCAATTTTTTGCTGGCGACTACAATTACAATATTTGGTTTGTAAGTTGTTTCATCAAAATAAATACTCAAAATAACTATTTTCGATTTCGATATTATAACTTCATGATGTACCTCGGTAATGCATTTTAAAATCCATCTTTATATGAATCACCCTATATAAATTAGTATAGTGATGTATCTTAAGACCACATAACAATCTGGAGGCAAGTGTTTTCTTTAAATCTGGACCTTAAAAATAATAAAAAATAATATCTCATAATTACATGATCAAACGAACTTACCTGTAAGTGATGTTCGATCTTAATTATGTGAAGTCCTCGTCGAAGTAAATAGCAGCCTGTAAATGCTTGATCTCTTATCACACTGTAAGGTAAGAAATTTCAAGATAGAAAACCAGACATGTATTTCTTCCCGACAAAGGTCATACCGTAGTCTAAGCCCACAATACGTGATGGATCCATGCTGATTGGAATGACAGCTTTCCAGTTACGATAACCAGGGTAAGCTTCATAATTAGTGAGAGCGGCGTCCTGGGTCCTCCATCAGATCCTTGCTTTGTGAAGTGAAATTTCAGAAACACCGAATACTTGAACCAAAATCAAGACGGTACAGGTGTAGCTCCCACTCCGTTTCGACGTCCCACTGACGCAAAAGCTCATCTGTACCAGTATTACTCCTAGATTTTATATTTGACGGGAGGTCAGTAGTTTTTCCGCAACCTGGTCCAGACGTGGAAACTAAAAGCTCTCCATTCTATTGATATTGGGGTATAATATGCGACAGCCCATCAATTCGGTAGCAAAGCATTCACCACAGAAGAAAACTACCAGTGGTTCTTGATGATTAGCATGCGGGATCTTCTTCTTGGGTGACCAAAAACTATGAGACTTTTCCCTGGCCAACGAATGTCCCAGTCCGAGAAATTATTCAACCAAAAATTGGATAATTCAATACCCCTGACCGCATCTGGCAGTTTCTTTGAGCCCCAGCCGAGGCAGACCTTAAGTTATATTGTCTTAGTGGCATAGTAGGTTAAAATTCCCTTGAGAATTTTACAAGGCAAGAAATTTCACTCGTTAGTGTATAGTCGGCTGAAATGAAAGACAAGCTGACACCAAGATCTCGATGTTCACCGCAAAGTTTCAGACTCTGTCTTGGTAACTGTCCATTATTGCCCTTACTAGATTTAGTAATACCTGTATCGTTCGCTCAAGTAAAGTTACTTTCTTTCTGCGACAATTTAATACTGAGCGTGAAATTACTCAATTTTTTCTTGAATATGAATCTGAAATATATTCTATGACTCTCCCTGATGGATAGCAAAATCTGCATATTCCAAATCCAGATTCGTTAAGAAAGTATCTCTACGGAGAAGTCTGATTCCAGTTCAATAGCCTAGACTTAAGTATTATATCCCTATAAACAGACAAAGTGTCTTGAGGTAAGGAATCAAACGTGTTGACCCATCAGACTTGGGGGCAAGAAACAGTTGGATAGGTCCTGATTTTTAGTTAGCTCAACTTTTTTACTGATAGCACCGCAGCTAAGCAATTGAGAGACTGTCGAGAGTCGGTAGTTCATAGATGGACTAATGAGATTCAGCTATGGCAAAGTGCTGAACCCGTCGCTATGCGAATGGCAAGTGACCACTTGAGTCCACTCCTACAGCTCTGCCATTCATGATGAATACGCGTTAATGTCCCTGCTGATCTACATACATCATCTACATCAATAATGGGTGATATCTGATGTTGTTTGACCATTTGGCCTTCAGTTGCTGCTCATGCTTATCTGATTTTTATTTAGAATTGACTTACTTTGCCAGACCTACTATACCGAAGAACAAGATATCAATGGAAGCCTCTGTCAGAGTACTCCTGATTTGTTTGCTTTAATGTGAATATCTGCCAGCATGCGATCTTCTCCCTTCTTTGAACCTAGAGGATAGAGTAGTGCCACTTGCTGTTAATAAACAGCTCACATGTTGCTGTACACAGACCAAGCACGCATCGCTGCGTGCGATAATTTCTATTATGGCTTCCGCTACCTCATCTGGTTCACCTTGGTGGCTAGAATAGAACAGAATTTATAAATCTATCGTCATCAACAAACTGGCCTCGAAATGTCAGCCTTGGAACAACGAGCGAACATTAATTGTACTGTATTGAAACAGACTAATGGCCTTTAAGACAACACAATCCAGAGCCCCTGCTGTTCGAGTGCCACCTATGCAAAATGTAACGTTAATCGGGCATAATGATATTTAACCTTCGTTATTACTGAACATTAGAACTTTGGTGGTTTCCTAACCGGTCATGCTCATAGTTATCACCAGCTAGGTGGAATTTGCTATCACAAGGAAAATGTAACGCTAGTCTACCATAGATGTACCTAATTTCTATGTCGTTAATGAAAAATAGTACTTCAGCTGTTTCGTAACCTGTCATGTGCATATTATTGACCTGTTCGATGGCTATTCCAAACCATATGGAATTTGCTATCATAAGCAAAATGTAACGCTAGTCTCACATAGATAAAACCTAATCTCCATCTGTTATTAACGAAAAATGGTACTTTAGTGGTTTCCTAAACTGTCAGGTGCATTCTGACAAAAATGTTCCAAGGTTATCACAAACCAGATGAAATTTGCTATCACGGGCAAAATGTAACGCTAACCTCGCGTAAGGTGCCTGTTCTTTAACTAATCTGCTATCCCAAGCAAAAGGTACCGCTAGTCTCACATAGATGTACCCAATCTTTATCTGTTATGAATGAAAAATGCTAAATTGCTACATTGCTATCACAAACCAGATGAAATTTGCTATCACAAGCATTGAGAAGAGATTTTTGACCATACCTTATTGCTACGTTGTCCCAAACGCTTTCAGTGTTGTTATTTGTGCAACGGAGTTCAGTAGTGAGTCATTATCCCAAACTTCATTATTCGTCCTTGGGGTGGAGCTGACTATCACAAGCTGGGTCCATGTTGCTATCCTAAGCAACCGAGTCCAATGTTACATAGTGCTTCCACGTTATCCCAAACGTCTTCGCTCGTCCTTGGTGTGAAGCTGACTATCCCAAGCCAGGTCCACGTGGCTATCATAAGCAACCGAGTCTGATGTTTCAGCGTTATCCAAAACGTCTTTGTTCGTCCTAGGTATGGAGTTGGTTATCCCAAGCAACAGCGTCAGAACGTTATCCCACACGTCATGTTAGGCACAGTCTGATGCATCGGTGAGGCATCCATACTTATATTCATTTAACTTGCACCTTAAACAGATCGGTTAGTTGACAGTTACCTGATGGTGACGTTCCTTCAGAAAAATAGGCCTGCACGCCACTTTCTAATTTTGCTCCTAGACGAAAAATCCTTGAGGCGACCGTCGGTCGGTATTTCGTTCGACAATGCACATCTATCGGCCAACCTTCTGTCCTGTTCTCTAATTCTAAATGTTCAGCGGTTCCTCGACACTGCTGGAAAGGTAGAAAATATGCGCGCCGATTGACGTCTTAACGGTTTGGCACGAGACCAAGCAATTAATGTTTATAGGCGGCCAGAGGGGACGAAGGTAGGGGGAACGGGCGCGGCTGCCTTAAGGATGGCCTTGTTTTTTATAACATAGTTGGATTTAATTTGAATTTCGGCCTTAACATGCTCAAGTGTCAATCGGTTTCGCCTCTCAGACCAAATTAAATTGACCTGAGAAAACACACATTCCGTTGCTGCGTTTGATACAGGTATTGAAGCCATAAAAGAAAATAGCTTTTGAAGGTATGCAAAGTCCTGTTTGTCCTTAAAAATGTTATGCCATTTTGGTAGCGGTGTCAAGTCCTTGTTTTGCACTGCTGTCTTCACTACTTCTTTGACCTTATAGACTTCTTCATAAAGTTGATCTATGTCGAAGAACGTATCAATTTTTAGATTTATAATAATTTTAACCATTGATGCGTAAGTGAATGAGTCGTCCTGAAGAGAAAATGGTTTAAATAAGTCCAATCTACTATAATCTATGTAATGTAAAACATTTTTGTACCACGCACAACAGTCTTTTTTTACTTTTTTAACTTTATCCTGGCAACTTTTTCAATAAGTTGCTGCATGTGAAGCCCACAAATCCATCTTGTATCCTCTGTCTTATTTTTCTACTGAGTTCAACCATTATCTCTTGGCCTTCGAAATACAGCAATGTTTCTTTTTCAAGACATACTACTGCATCTTGTAAGACTTTCAGTGCATTTAGGTAAAATGCTAGATAAGGCTCCGTTTTCTCAGATTTAAAGTATTGCCATAGCGCAGCTGGACATTCATCTTCTCCCAATGATATAAAGTAATCTTTTAGTATATAGAAGGATTTGGTAGCTCGTTCCACGGCAGGGAGAAGTGATAACCATTTGTTCTAATGTCTCAAGACGGGAGCAAATTCAGCTTCATGCATCTCATAAAAGCCTTTCAAAGCGTCAACTCGTTTTGCATGGTAGGAGAAATGGTTATGCAGCTTCAGAATGTAGTTTTCTAAGTCAAACTGACTCTTTCCCAGACCATACTTCACACTGTTGTGCAAGATGTGCACAGGGCATCCTACAGATAAAATATTGCCATTATCGCGATGAAATAATTGGTAAACTGAATTGCGACTCCCAAAGTTTACATTTGCATTATCTGCACAGTAATTAGTAAGGTATTTAGTATCAAAATTGCGCTCTTCTAGTCGTGTTACTAAATTCGTATGGATGGCTGATGCAGTTTCATTTGCGTCTTAATATAAGTCAAGTACACATGTTTTTAAATTTGTAGTGGGGCTGTAAAATCTCACCATCAGCGGAAGCATTTTTGTGGCACCGTGATTGGAGGCATCAATAGCAATACTATAAAATGTATCATTATGCAAAGTTTCAATGGCCTCTTGAGTCGATGCTGGACCTAAAACTTTATGTGCAATTGCACTTGCCTTTGTTCGTCCAAGTGTAAGTGTTTCAGCAATTTTTGAATCACCGTACAAAGTATGACTAGTTTTATATATCACATTAGTGAATTAAACGATAGGCTATGCATAACTGAGTGGTACATTTTTGTGACTTCAGCGGCTACTACTTTGTCTTCAGTGCTCATTTGGTCGGTCTTTAAAAATATTTTCAGCGGTGTAGATAAACTAGCACTTCTTTTTCTTTTTGGCACAGCAAAGTGCTTTTAGCTTATTATTGAGAACGGATTTATAGAATGAGTAACTTTTCATCCAACCATCAAGAAAAGAGCACATTTCTTTTTGTTTCTTCTTTTTTGGAGTCAAATCAGAAGTATCGGTTTTTACTTCGAGATCGGTTTCCGGATCACTCATTTTAAGGGGAATCTGAAAATAGAAGTAATCTGATTCATTCCAGCAACAGCAACCAAGACCGCACATGGACATTTATGTTTATTTATAAACATAACCGTATTCGTAAAATACTATATATATTGATGAAACTGCCATTTTGCCCGCGTGAATTACTATGTCTGTTTATGTTAATCAAGCACAAAAACAATGGACATAATCCTAAAAAAGTTATATGCAATATTTAAACTTGACCACTTACTAAGTAATATTCATATCAATATCAATCTTAAACCAACTCAATGATATATCATAAAATTCCCCAACGCAAAATAAAATCTTAGAACCAAATTATGAGGTATCACTTTTCGCGCTTCTTAGGAACAACATTTTTTCTACCAGCGCAGCTTGCTGAAAGTGCCACTCCTATTCGATCTTGTCAGGTTGACTTCGATAAGTGTGTTTACATTCAGAACGTGCCGCCGCCGTGGAAAGGTAGCACTTTCAGCGCACTGCGCTGTTAGAAAAAAGCATTTCCGCAAACATTAACATCATGTTCAATTAATAGATTTTAATGCTTACCTGCAAACAACCTCTTCAATTTATAGTTTGACTGCTGTTAAAATCGCAAAACACATACAAAATATAACACTTTTGATCGATTGAATTATTACTGTATCAAATGTTCGTGAAAAAGCACCGCTTTGGGAACTATATTCATTACAAAAGCGAACGTTATGTTTGAATGTGCGTGAGTACGCAAGCGCGTAGACGCTAAAGGCGATAATCGTATACCAACCGTAAGATCTTGACATGCAGGCAATATAGCGCCTTATAGAGCATGTTTTGTGTATAGCGCTATAGTCAAATGCCAGAATTGATGACAAAGCAGAAGTCATCGTGCGCCACTGCTTTGACGAGGTACCTGTTGATAACAGCGACGGTTGCCGACATTTCACAGAGAACCGCGTCATTTTCGAAGGCCTCCGCATAATAGCAGTGGCGTACGATGAGTTTCGCTACTGCCATCAATTTTGGTATTTTACTATACATGCTAATTTCAGCGAGTTCTCGTACTAGACATAGTGATGTGATGCGTGATTAGGTTATTTTTTGTAATAATGATTGTTTTCAAGGAACTGATTGATTTATCGGGACATTTAGCGTCCCGATTAGGTGGAAATCGGGACGCGTCTCCAGACCCCTGAAAATCGGGACGTCCCGCGCAAATCGGGACACCTGGCAACACTACTTATACCCGCGGCGGATGTTAGTATTTTGTTCTCTAGTTCATTGTTTTCGTAAACATGGGCCATTATTTTGCACAAAATAATCAGCCAAATGAAAGTATTAAAGACTGATATAACTGATCGAACCATAGACTCGTACTGAAAGCCATACAATAACACAAAAAGTTTCGCAAATTTAGATAAACGATAATAGTAGTAAAGAAAAAACGCTAAAATTTTACATGATAGTGGTCGAGAATATAAAAAAATCTGTGTCATAAAATTTTACTATTTCTTTATTATGCAACTTTTATGTCGGTGTCAGTATCAGTGTGTGTTTTGGAATACCTAGATCCTTACCTGCCCTCGTACTATAATGGCTGTTGATAGTGTTGATGTTTTTGTTATGCATAAATTTTGTTTTGTTTGTATGTGTGAACAGGGCGCTTTTTTAAACATAAATGCTTGGTAGAATCATGATGCTTTTACGTTTATATCGTTGCGTTTCCAGATAAAAAAAGTAATATCCTTCAGATCTTGGGTCTACCAGGAAGTTGCTGCGTTTTAAAAGGCTGCATTTATTTTTAGAATTCTTATAAGTTTGTGTTCCATGATGAAGATTTTTCTACAATGGGATTATCGAACAAATAATCAACTTATGCTATTACGTTTTATATTTAGCTTGTCTACCAATCTCGATGTCAATTCAGACGTTCTCTATAAGATTTTATTTTCGTTTATCATGTCTTTGTTCCAAGGCCTACTGTTACGTCACCGTCACAGACATTTGTAGTCTTGATTAACTATAAAACAGATGGGGCGATAGATAAATGCGGGTCTGTTACTCATTCTCCTGAATATCCTAGATTAACGGCGCTCTCACAGTCAAGCAGAGTTTCTGAGGGGAATCGGGGGGGTGATAGGGAAAAGCTAGTAGGACGGCGTTGTGACAAGGCAAGCGCTCTACGTTAGAAAAGGATAGTAATACGCAGAGGTGTGCTGTTCGCGTGCCTGGTTGAATTTGCATATTGCACAGAGTCGGATTTGATTTGGATATACGATCTAGCATACGACTGTTTCCCTATTTTGGCGCATAGTATACTCAGCCATTATTACTTTTATTACCGTTATTGTATTGTTGTATTATCGTGTTGTTATTGTTGTGTTGTTATTGTTGTGCTGTTATTGTTGAGTGTCTTTCTTATCAAGGTATCAAAAATGAACAATAAGAGAAATAAACGTGGCGTCTCGAAAAAGCCGCATTTAAATACGCACAGGAAAAAAAAACGTTTTCCAGATAGAAAAGTAGGTACCAAAACAATTATGAATTTTAGCATTCATTTTGCCAATAAATTAGACTATACGTAGTTACTATTATAACTATATTTTATATGTTATTTTAGCTTAAAAATGACAGCAAGGTTTCGCATATGCATTCTCTAACAGAGACAGATGGCATGGATCTTCAAATTCAGGTGTGTATACCCTTTTTTTTTTAGATTTGCACCAGAGGCTGATATCATTTCTGGCAATTCTGATTAAAAATGCAGTAAGTTTACTTCATGACGTCGATAATAGTATTGTAGAGCAGTTTAACTCAATCATAGCTAAATTCATTGGGGGTAAACGGATTAATTATTGCAAGAAGAGATCCTACCAAGGAAGATGTGCTGCAGCCGTAGTGAGCCACAATACACAGCGACCTGTTTGTGTGATCCAAAAGCGGCTACTCCCTAGTTTCAGTCCAACCTCTTTGATTGCTAAAGTTGAAGAAAGGAGAGCGCACAAAAATCTGAAAAGGAAGCTGAAACCAAGGAAAATTAAAATCAGAGATAGTGATACTAAAGAGAACGCATCCTATGGGGAATTCTGTGAGAAGCCTGACATGAGCAACGAAGATATAGAGGCTGCCAAGGTAGAATTCTTGAAAAAACTTGCAAAAACCGACTCCAAAATTTCCCAGATCGAGCAAGCCACAAAATCTCAGGATTGCAATTTGTGGCGTCTTCGTCGAAGAATGAGGTTGACTGCGTCTCGGTTTGGTGAGGTTTGTAGAAGAAGAGATACAACAAGTTGCAGAGCTCTAGTAAACGCCATAATATACCCAACCGAATTCTTTAGCAATGCATGTGACTATGGAAAAAAGCATGAAAGCGTGGCAAAATCAGAAATAGAGAAATCATATTCGCAATCAGAAGTACAATATTGCGGGTTGTTTATTGATAGGACCCATCCATTTCTGGCAGCATCGCCAGATGGTTTGATAGGCGTAAAAGGTCTGCTAGAAATTAAATGTCCATGGTCGGCTAGAGAAATGACCCCTGAAGAGGGCATTCTGAACAAAAAAATTACGTTTTGGATAAACGATGAAATAAATAAAAAACATAAGTGGTATTACCAAATTCAAGGGCAGCTACACGTTGCACAAAGAGAGTACTGTGTGCTTGGTGTTTGGACCCCGTATGGTTTGAAAATAGACGTCATTCGAAAGGATGACGTTTTCGGGAAAAATGAAATGGAAGAGAAATTGAAATTCTTCTACATGAACTGCTTGCTCCCAGAACTGGTCGATCCCAGAAAAAGCAGAAATATGCCAATCCGCGATCCCGATGTGATCTTGAAGGCACAAGAGAACCGTTTGAACAAGAAAAAGAGTTCTTGAGAATTGGCTATTTTTGCTGTACTCGGGTACCAAAATGGAAGAGACTAGCATATTACATTGTACTCCGTTACTAACCCCTTCGTGTCGGCAAATGCGGTGTGCAGATCTCGCTTTAGCAGCGATGTGCGAGATGTTATGCTTCTCTTCCATTTTGGTACTAGTACCAGATGTTCACTATTTATTGTATATTATGTATATATTGTTTATTTAAATAAAAGTCAATCGTCAGGCTCAATAGCACGTAGCATCGGCTAGCTTTATCTAGTCTGTTAGATGGCGAATATTGAAATGTCACATTGACACGTTAAGCGCCACAGTAGAATCTGAAAATCCAGTCCACTGGGCCAAACTGTTATTATTGTCAAATTAGCTTGTTTTAAGTTTCGGTTTAATATTTTGACTTGACTTTTTTCTCAAATCCTATGATTTTTCCCCTTTTTTGATTTTTTTTTCTGAGGTACTAATTGTATGTCGCGTGGCCCACAGACCAGTCGGGTCGCGTGGCACATAAGTCGCGTCGCGTTTTTTGCAAGTCAAGACTTGCATCATGTCGCGCGTTGAGCACTGTTTCGTGTCATTTATTATTGAAACGTTGTTGGTATTGTACGTCATCTTGTCCAAATTGCTTTACTGTTTATAAATTATTGAATACCAAATTTGTGATGTCGCATTACGAAGCGGAGCAAAAAAGGCTTGAACAATTGTGTAATGAAATACTATCGGATGAAGAGAGTGGCAGTACTGAGTTATGTGGGGATGTATACTTATCTGATGCGTATTCTCCAAGTGGTAGTGAATCAGATAGTAGTTGTAGTAATTCCATATTTATCTGTATTACTGTTTATTTATACCGGTATTTTGTTTATTCCTGCATAAGACTTTGTCAATCTGTTTAGTTTATAAGAGTTCCTCCATATTTGTGTTCGTTAGAATATCGACATTTACCATAACTTACTGATTTGCTGTGAAATTACTTTGTTCATTTTTGAATGAGAATGTCTGATTATTTTATAAGATTTGCTTTTTGTTTTAGATTTGTAGAATATCCTCTTTTTGTAAAACTCTATAAACAACGTGTTTTTTAATGTTTTCATTTCCAATTCAGTATAATTTGGTCCCTCAGGCCACGGACTCTTGGTTCCCGTAAGAAAATCACATCAGCATGGCACACGTCTTACGTTACGCGGCCAAATATAACTGCCAGCAGTGAGACATATCATGTGTTTCACGAGGCCCAAAGCGCCAAATGAGCTGCGACACACGCATTATATCTCATGACGTGTTAAGTTTATTTTACGATACTCCATAAGGTTAAAGCTAAACAGCAAGTGACATTTTATTTGTGGTAAATGCGTTCACTATAATTATTATTTTTAACTAAAAAGATTACCGCCTCCAATGACCCTGGAACCACCTGGAAACTTTTGGTCACAAAGTTCTGTATTTTACCACACATGTCAAGTCTTTTCATTTGATATGTATATTGGGGGTTTTGTACAAAAATATGTAACTCGCAATTTCGAAACGGCGGCAATCTTGGAATCAAATTTTTAGTGAAGTACTGTATTCTACAAGGCGACGACTCTTATTTGAGATATTAGCAAGTATGTTATCCGCCATTTTGTAACGGCCGCCATCTTGATTTGAAACTGTTTTCGTATTACTGTTTTGTACAAGTGCTTCCATTTGATATCCATATTGGGGTGATTGAACAAAAATGATTTTTTGTGGTATCACCTCTGAAGCATGGCCTATTGTATAAAAAGAAATGATCAAAATCGATTAAAATTTTCCCCTCTTTCATTGAAGTCTATTAAAAATATCACTTAATGGTCCGATGTTTATCTCGAACGACCGACGTTAAAACTGCTACTGTTTAACTTGGGACAACAAATTATCTGAATACGTCCTTTCTTAGTCCGTACACACCGCCGCGTTGCTTCGACTGGCAGCACGAGATAGTGGATAAAATTCGTGTAAAAGCCTATTTGCAGAGGTTTTCGCGCTTCAAAATTGACGCTTCATTTTTGAATATTTTTCAATGAAATTTTCACAGTGCACTAAAAACAAGACTCCACAGGGTGCTATAGAGCCACTTTTTCGTTTTTTCCTCTTGGTTATTTTTAAAAAAATCGAGAAGTCGAACAACAATTATCTGCACTTCCACCCACCATAACTCCTGAAAAAAAATTTTTTTTAGAAAAGTGGCTCTATAGCACCCTGGACAATTGTCTTCTTAACATACTGTATAAATTTTATTCAAATATATAGAAAAATGGAGCGTCAATTCCGAAGCAGCTAAACCCTTGTAAATGGCCTGAAACTCACTGCGTCGGAGCCGCCTTAAGTAGACAGACCGAGATTATTTTCGTTGTATTCTTTTCAGGGGACAATACTTTCTTTTTTTGTATATTAACAAGGAATGTCTTCGGGTTTCGGAAACTATCACGACGTTTAACAAAGGAACGTCCTGGTAAGGTAGAAAGTTTCAGTAAAAAGTAACACTGCAGCGATTATAGATGTTTAGTATATAAGTATTCAGCGAATTTTTGAATTTTGTTGTGTTTGGGATTTTTCTTTTTCCCCCTAATTGCGAGGAAAGTATTGGGATCGTGAAGTTGTCTGAATGGAAATAATTGTGATTGTGATATTGTCTGAATTTCAGATTCTACTGGCCTACTGGCGACGAAGCACAATCGCGAAAAAAGTTGAAAATGAGATATCATGACTTTTGTCTGTCTTTTCAGTCTGTCTGTCCGCCTATTCTTGACCCTGCTATAACATTGAAAGTACCAGTCGTATTTTGAAGGTTTTTTTTATAAGATTACTACTATGTTAAGGACGGAAAAGCTTTATAGTTGGTGTGGGGGAAGATGGATATACTCTCAATTTTTTGAAGATGGTATATTTATACTTCTCCAGCAGAGGTAATTCTATCCACATATTAGACATATTTGACTCATTAAGATTTCCCCATATATTTATCCTTGAAATGATAAAGAAATATTTCCGTCCCTCGCGTGTCGATCATGCGCTTCGCGGTCCTTCCGATGCATGTGTGCAGCAGTCAGTCTCCGCTGGTCGACTGGGTGTGGATCGTCGAGATCGTGATCCACGCCAGATGTTCACATAGTTTCGAACATGTGCATCCGAGGGTACTTTTCGCAGAGGAAGGAAAGGGGGGCAATCCATCGTCAAGATAATTGTGAAATCATACTTGCCTTCAAAACGTTTTGAAAGGAAGCCAAATCCAAAATTGGACATAAAACATGTTAAATATACAAATTTTGAATGTATGAGCCTGATTGACTAACCTGATCCATTAAAATTCTTTGTTATACCTGATCGTACCTTACTGTTTTCTCAGAGGACCCTTTATGACCTGACAGCGTGCACGTAAGAAGTGCAGAGTGATTCTACTTGATGCGATTTTTTTGAATAGTCTTTCAATCCCGTTCTTCCTGATGGAGATCATCTAATGAATCCAAATATTGAGTTCTTACTCAAGATTGTAAGACTTTTTGAGATAATTGCACGATAACGTTGAACAAAAATTCGTCTGGCAAGGTTATCTTTGGGCTCGTATGAACTAATATCAAAGACGTGAAAGACATATTTTTACTATACTCGGTTTTCCTCCCCAATGATTTTCACTAGATCGATCCTCGCCGAGCAGCTGGCGACCAGGGATACATGACGAGTCACCCACAATTACCGGCCTCTGCCGTTTACGTAGGTGAAATAATTGATCTGCAAGGGGAAATTCTAGACGCGGCTTGTTAATTATGGATTCGATAATGCATCAGTGTAATCTCTGAGTCGCGCTAGTTGCAGTTGCACCCAAATAGTTGATATTATCTGATGCTTGATCCATCGCAACAAAGTTTCAAGTCATTTCACCTTCTGGACACAATTCACGAATGTTTTAAGATAACTTCATCTGTCTTTTTCTTGTTGCTTAATATATATATATATATATATATATATATATATATATATATACATATATTCTTAAGTGGCAGACTCGTTGTTGGGGACATCGACAAAGTATGCAAAGTGTACTTTTTAATCTTACAACTCAAGCTTTCGACAGTCTATACTGTCATCATCAGGAGCTAAAGACAAATTTAAAAAAAATAATTAATAGCAACCATGGGTATATATAGTTGCCTTATATAATAGTTGTTTCTGAAAAAAATTCATAATTTCTGTAAAAGAGTTTTCAATTTCAGTTTCTAAGGTGACATTAGTTGGCCATAAGTTGTTCAGTCACTATGACCTACAGAGAAGTACACTCCGAAGACTTGGCAATTTATACAAAGGTCCCCACAGAGGTGTCAGCGTGTGAAAAAAGCAATTTTTATTTTAGCAAATCTAAACAGCAATTTTAGTTTTGACAGAAAATTCGTGTACACCTGATGAGAGTTAGGCCTTGGTCGAAATATGCATGTACGCAACAAAGCGTATGTATAGCATATAATATACAGTAAATTTTTCTCTCGTGTATTCCAAATTTTCTTTCAAGTCTTTAGAAGCTCTATGTGATCTAAATAATTACAAATAGTCAGCCACCTCAAAGCATACTCTCTTACGCCATTTAGTTTTACTTTTCAACCTCAGACGCGATAATGTTCACTAAAATTACACCGTAAACCTTTACTTCTCGTCACATACTACATACCCGTCCAGACGTCGGAGAGTTGTAAAACTTACGAGGCATTAACAAGATTAGAATTTGTCTGAGAATCAGGTCAGCTTTGGATTATAGCTTCAGCAGCTATTACGACGGCAATGACATACTGTTTAATGTCTCGGTAATTTGAGCTAATGTGTTAAATATTTCTGTTATCATTAGATGCCTCACAATAGACTGAATAGTAAACCGGCAAAACACGTCAAGTCGAAACCTCGGCCTATGATGAGGTAACAAATATCAACGATAATGGTCAGTTTATTCGGATGTATCGAAGACATCTACTTTGTTTATATGATGTCAAGTAGCTGAAGAGATGCAATTCCGCATCTATTTATTATTGGTATTTCGAATAACTTGAAGGATTTGCGTATTTTTGGTCAAGATAGATAATGAAAAGCTCTATTCTTTTTGAGTATCGGGAGCGCAATGTGCTTCATAAATACGTGTGAAGCAGCAATTTCTACTCCAAATAGAACTTCGTCATTCTAGCATTTTGGGTGATCGTATTCACAATCAGCACCTCAAATTACCCCAGCACTCCATCGAGTTTCTTTTGTTTGTAACAGCGCAAGGCGAAATTAGAAATTTTGCATCCAGAGACTTCAACAGTTTAAAGACCATCGAGGAATATTTTCTCATTATTATGTCTATCTACAATCTCTACCAAATACCCTTTATTGGGTAATTCACAAACCTGATGACAGTTTTTTGCAGATATCTACAGAAGTACCCACAAGCCCGGTTTCCCTGCTCCAAAAAAATCTTCGCGCCAATTTAGCAGCTCTCCATACCTTGAATCAGCATTCCACATTACCCCAACGTACCAAGTTTTCTCCTTTTATGACAATGGAAGACAGGTAGCGAAATTTTGTGTAAAAAATCTTTAAAAGTATAAAGGGATAATACAGGGTGGTCAATATATAACTGACTGATTTAAATTGCGCTCCATTTTTGATACACGCATTTCAGTAGTTGGCGCCGTAGTAGTTGTTTAAATCGCCTGTGTCCAATTTATCAGGGAGCGCCACAGGATACCACAATGCGTCCGTATTGTTAAACGTTTTACTTAAATACTGAGTCGATTGTTGCAACGATTCAGAAGCTACGACAAGATTTCTGCCGAAATACCACTAAATAGATCCTCGTCGAGTCACAGTTTGGTGCGGTGTTTGATATGGAGGTGTCATTGGACCTTACTTCTTTGAAGACGCTGCAGGTAATTCTCTTACTGTGACTGGCGAGCGCTACCGTGATGTGGGGAAACACTTTCTGGATCCTCAAAATGCAACAATTTAACCTCCAAAACATGGGTTCCAGCAGGACGAAGCAACTTGTCACACAGCTAGGGAAACAATACGTCTTTTGCGAAAAATATTTCCGGGACGTTTAATTACTCGATTTGGAGATGTTAACTGGCCATCAAGGTCACAGTATTTAACGGCTCTTGACTGTTTTATGAGGGTTTTTGAAAAATAGGGTTTATGCCAACAAACCAAATACTGTAGAGCAGCTGAAGAACAATATTTTTATTAAGATGAAAAAATTAAGATATTTTATATTATATATAGCCACGAAGATACAATCCCTAGGTAATCAACTTCTGCTTCTGAAACGAGTGCAGCAAATGATGATGCTATTAGCAAAGTACAACATGCACCTAAAAAAAGGAAACACAATAAAGTTAGTCCTCTTGAAGAATATGAAATAAACGTTACTAAACAACTCTAGAATAACGAACTACAAAGACTAGCTTTGCTGAAACAACTGACAGTGTTAGAAATGAAAGAGGAAAAACTCAAGAGACAGCTAAACAGAGATGTTGATGAACAATCTAATTCAAGCAATAATAATATCATTCACGGTGAAGATGGACAAGCTTATTTCAAATTATAATACTCTTTAGAACCTTTTACGAAATAAAAGAATTGTAACATGTGACATTTTTCTAAAGTGTGAATAATAAAAATGATAAATACGTTATTTCTACATTTTACTTACTTCAAGCAAGAGCAACAATGATATTCGCTAACTCAGATCTCCTCCGTTGCCCCTTCTCCTAATATTATTATTATCCACCTCCTCTTCTGCAGAATAAGCAAGTGGGATATATTCTAATGGGAGCTCCATAGGATCTAGCTCATCTTATTTTGCTACATTATGTAATATACAACATCATATGACAAATTTTGGAACTTTTTCTATGGATACCCGCACTTCATATTGTAGCATTGGAAATCGTTGTTTTAGTACACGTTCCTTTGTAAATAAATTATTATAAGCACGTGCTTGTAGTGTATTCGGATTTCTAAAAGGTGCCATTATCCACGGTGCTATGCCGTATCCTTCATCTCCTAAGAGTAGTGCTTGCAACCTCTGAAAATTATTCCTCGCAATATTTGAAATTTCTGAATTGCTCCAAATTCGTGAATCGTGAACAGATCCTGGCCATGAAGCATCTACACTTGTAAACCACTCATCAGAATTGCATGTGGCTTGTACATTAATGCTGTGATATCCTTTGCGGTTAATATATTCATCGCTATGAATAGGTGGCTTTTTTATTTTTATGTGGGTACAGTCTATAACGCCCAGTGCACACGGAAAAGAATATTTTGATTGCCATTTTTGTTTCGCCTCTATTATGTCGGCAGCAGTTTGAGGAAATTTTATCCACAGTCCGCATTTTTCTATTATCTTCTCAGTAACTTCCGTCACTACTTTTGAGACAGCACTTTGATGAACACCAGCATCTTCTCCTGCTCCTGATTGGAAACCCGGATCACCAACGTATCTCAAAAATATTTTAATTTTATCAATGTTACATATAGCTCCAGATCCTGTACCCCAAAAAGTGATTTGATATCCACTCTATGTTTTCTCTAGTAAATCGATATAACACTTTAAAATCACGATCACAGGTACGTCTTCTAGGTTTGTACTATTTTTTTAGAACGCAAATTAAGAATGAACTCAGCCATAGCTGTACCATACTATGGCATAGTCAAACTGAAGTCTGCTACATATCAGACTCCAAAATTATGGAGTACATTCTCCTTCCGAGGAGCATGAACAAATTTTTATTCATAGGAAAACCATAGGAAAACTGAGAATGAACTTACAACAAATTATACATAAGAGTATCTACTCAAGTGGAGCATCAGCTTCCTATTTTTATTCATATGACATGGAGTATTTGCTCCAAATTCTTGAGAACATACTAAATGCTCATTTTTATTCATAGGACCCATTATTTCAGCATGGCACGTTTCATGCATATTGAAGGCTATTAAAAAATCCGTATCTACCTTGTGTGAATCTATTGCGTAGATCATGAATCTGATGTCAGTAGATATAGTACACAAGAGTTTGAAAAAATGAGGAAAAAAATTGACACGTCCGGACCAGGATTCTTCCAAAAAATCTTGAAATATTCACAAGCCTTGGGCTACATTTCCATACAAGGATATAAACTTAGCCAACCTGTTTCGGGTGTATTGCACTGGGAAGAAGTCATTTGAATTACTTTCTATAGTTCATGAAACTTTGTCGATAAAAACTTTGTATCAGATATAGAACTCGGACAGATTTGAAAAATACTACCAACTGCAACGCTCATTATCATTTCAGAGAGTTGGATTTACTGGCGTCAGGCATTGTAAGCTCTATTTTGCATGCAAAATTGCTGGTCACAACTTTATCGAATCTCAGTAGCTTTTTACGACCTGAGGCCATTTACTTTGCTAAACAGGCTGTAAAAACATTTCTATAGAGCTAAAATGGCACGGTGTCAAATATACGAAAACTCCCTCATTAGTCTAGGTGACATCTCAACTATCAGAGAGACAATCTCTGTTCAAATCATGGGCGCCAGGAAAGCCAAATCCTCGAAATCACAAATATTGTATACAAAATCATGTTTAATATTCAAATTTTGCGGGAGCCCATACTCCAGATGTCTCCAGAATCTTGTAGGTAAGAGCATACCTAGTTTCAATTTAAAAATCCATGTTCTAGCCAAATAAACGTTATGTTAAACAATTGCCCTTTTAATAATGTTAAACCTCTTTCATAAATTAATCTGTAAAACGTCAGAAAAATGCCATCTTGTAGACCAGGTAGTTTTTGGGGTGCAAACAGTGCGTTTGCTTACTAGGATCGTTGTGGGCGTCCATCTACGGAGGAATTACTCAGCTACACGCATTGTTGGTTGCATATGTTTTGAGAAGCCTGTAGTCTGTAGTTTTCATCTCTGAGAAGAAAGTTGGCTGTATAGCAAGATCGCATCTGGGTGGTTATGTGTATTGGTCTGCATGTGTATAAAATCAATGCTATTTGCTGTGTGAGGAAATCATTACTTAATATGCTGCCAATGAAGTATATCTATTAGCTGTGCCCGACGGGTTACTTATATGTTGTCCTTTCTGAAGACAGGTTATGATATAAATTATGATTTTTGACGTTTTTTTTTGTGTTTTCAAATAATTTGAGGAGAATTACGGGAAATCCGCACCCCATCCACGATGCGTGTCATTACTTTTAGGATGTATATCGTATGTCTTGTAATTCGTCAGCGTACAGTGAATTATTTCTTATCTCTCTCATTTTTGAAATTCAGCAAATTTGCATATGTAATTATTAGCAAACAAATCCTCACTATGTACCTATGCATTGCCATTTCCTTTTTAACTATAATATACAACTTACAACTTACACCTCCAGAATGCCATCTCTGAAGCAGATTTTACATCACATTAGAGCAAAACATTGATAACTGAGGCCTCATGACGTTTAGGCAACACGTAAAACTACAAAACAAACGAGTTCACCACGTGTCCATCAGCTAGTGTTAAGTTAATATCTTGTAGAAAAACCTACATAATGTCACAAAAAACCAATATAATGTCAAAAAAATCGACATAATGCCAATTTTCAAGGTACGTAGTACCCGTGATGAACGCATGGAACAGGTAAGTCAAACAATTACGAACGCTGAAATTGTAGTGCAATGAACACTCTGTAACAGTTCACGACAAAAATATTCAGAAATTCGCTTGTCGCCTCGACTAAAGGGAGGCTCCCTTATTGTTGTTTCCCTTAACATATTGCAGAAAAGTTCAAATACATCGATATCTGATGGCTGTGTAGACCACACCCACGCTGGCGTGCCCTTTTTTGCATGCTGGGGGTGATTAGAACATCACAGGCAGGGGCGCAGCCTTGATTATTGACACAAAAAGCGGCTTTAACCCGATACACCATGAAGAGGGAAAAGCGTGACTGATTATATATCCCAACATGACAGTAATTTATGGTGATAAATTTTTGTTGCTTTTGATTTATCTATCCCCAACATGGAGTAATCGGAAATACATAAATACAATAAAGTGTTATTTTCAAAAACCCCTCGACTACACTACATTCTTTGCGCGGCACCCGTATTATCTAACTTAAAAAGTGACATTATAACCTGCGGCTAAACAGCATCTCCGCGGAAAAAGATGAAAAACATTCTGACAGCCAACACGTGAATCACCTGCTTCGTAAACAACATTGAAGGGATAACATTTTCTATATTTGGGTGCGCACTTTCCCTTACTACGCAATAAAGGTACACCCGCTTTGTGGTGGAAAGGAAACATATCAATTTTTCACGCCGTAAGAAATATGGTTTTCCCAACAAACAACTTTTCCCTTTGGCTTTACCTTGAATTCCCGAACAAAGGTGGGGCAAACAAAATCAGTGATTTATACTCATACATCATTGAAGTTGCAGAAGGGTAAGATTGAAGGTGAAAATTCTTAGAAAACAGTTGATTTGTTTCTCGAAATAGCAGATGAAATCGCTTTAAAGTGCCATATTTTGTCTATGCACTTGTTGAAGCTTTCTCTCGCTTCTCGCTTTACTGCTGCTCAAGTCATAGAGGAAATAGACAAGTAAGTGAAAGGAACTCCGAAAGCCATGTATTATTATGTGCTGAAATGGATTAGGCCTCAGAAAAGCACTACCGTGCTACGAACAAGAAGTATCTGCAGTTAATCTGAAACTGATAAAAACGCACTCACATACGTCAAGAGAAAAAGAAGAAAAGCACACAGTGAACAAAAAAGTTCACATTCAGCATTGATACAAAATAAAATAAACCAGACACATTCAAAAGATAAAAATACAGACAAGTTCAAATCACACGTAATTACACTAAAATATACATGTATGTAACTGGAATTATTGACCAGAAAGGTTTCAATATTATAAAGAGCTTTCCGCTTTAGGTATGATGACAGGGAGGACAGGAACATCAATAAATAATTTGATACCGTATCTACTATCATAACTGTAGAACCTGAGATGACAGGCACACTAGGAACACCGGTAGTGTTAATACACCCGCAGAAATAAACTGTTCCATACAATCTTTCCTATAGAGCGCGTTCCTGCATTTCCTGGCCTTCAAAGATTTCTAAGGAGCTGGCTGAGTGATCCCACAATAACACCCCATAAGTCATATGAGTATGGAAATAGCTACAGTACGCTTGTCGGGGAAACGGAGTTTTGAAGACTACGGAGGCTTTTGTTGGGGTTTGAAAGCAGTGGATAAGTTTGTTCATGCCACGAGAGACGCAAAGCTGATGCCTTTACTACTAACTCATTGTCGATGTTAAAATTATTCAAAGTGAGATCCGTGGTCTGAGTTTTAGTTTCGTTCAGGAAAAGAATATTATATATATATATATATATAATATAAATATATAAATATTTCTCCTGTAGCAGTGTGTTACGACCATACCGCAGACCAGTTACAGCATAAAATTTGTATGTACATGTTGCTAGGCGAAAAAGTCGTATCTACAGCAGTATTTTCGAGTAGCGAAAATGCTACTGATTTAACAACGAATAACAAAAACCAAATATGCCCGAAAATTGCAGATACACCCCTCTGCTTGGCAGAAAAGCTCTCAACCTCAGAATAAAAGGCAGGTTAAATGAGTTAAAAATTTGCATGAACTTCTGCTTTAAATAGCATAAAAGAGTCAACACCGAGTCAAAGTACTTGGAATGTCATCATAGCAATAAGGATGCCAATGCGTTTTAGGATGTGCGACGTAATAATAGGGATAATTATACAGGGTGACAGGTAAACAGGTGTAAAACATTTTAGGAGGTGATAGTACAGCCCCTTTGCTATCGAAATTAGTATATAATACCATACCCTATATTCAAAAGTTGAAAAGTTATTGAAGATTTAAGATTTTTTTAAAAACAATCCATGTTTCAGAGTAAAAAAGTTGAGAGAGAAAAAAGTTGGCGATTAAACATTTGTTTTTTGTGGTTTTGGGTTATTATTGCAATAATTAACTATTATAAATTAAAAAAGATTCGAAAACAATACCAAACAACGTATTTATTTTAATTCAAAAATGTTTAACTAAGAAAAACAAATAACGTTTTACAGTAAGTAAGGTGTTTTACAAAAAAATCAGTATACAAAAAAACGTACAAACAATTTAAATAATATCCTTGTTTCATAAGGAATCTAAATTGGTATGATAAGTGCACAAAAACTGTGTGAAACTAAACATAATGTATTGTAATACAACAATAGGGAGTAAATTTACCAATGGCTTGTCTCCTATTTGCATGAAAACGCAGATGCTTTGTAAAAAATGTTCATATATGTACAATAAACATAAATATACATCGTGCTTCTTGTCCCAGGACTTAATATACAGGGTGACAGGTAAATAGGTGTAAAACATTTTAGGAGGTGATAGTACAGCTCCTTTGCTATCAAAATTAGTATATAATACTAATATTCAAAGGTTAAAAAGTTATGGAAGATTTATTTTTTTTAAAAAAACAACCCAGATTACATAGTAAAATAGTTGAGATAAAAAAAGTTGCTGATTAAACATTCTTTTTTGGTGGTTTCAGGTTATTATTTAAATAAATAATTCTCATAAATTAAAAAACATATGAAAACACTACAGAAAACGTATTTATTTTCATTTAAATGTTAAATGAAAACTTTTATTTTCAACTTTCACATTAAGAAGCCTTTTTTTTCAAAAAAATCATAATAAAGAAAATGTACAAATAACTGCAAAAACTTCCTCGTTTCATTAGGTTTCTAAAATGGAATAATAACATATGAGTAAGTAAACCATTTAACAAAACAATATTACTTTGCTAGAAAGGACCGCTAAGCGCATTTCATGCAGGTAAACCGAGCCTTTCATGGTTCGACCCTTTTTGTTATTTTTTGTGCCCTGTGCCGTTATTCGGGTTTAAGTATTCAGAATCTGTCGTCGCTCCTCGGAAGCAAGCTCTGCGTGTGTGTTATGAACTGACACAGCTGACGGATCAAGGAAAGGGAACTAACGCTTAGGTTAGTTAGTAGAATATCAACCTTGAACGCGGTAGGACGTACTTTTACTTTTTTGATCAGTTTTAATAATGGCGAGTTACCGTAACGAATAATACGCTGATATTCTGTTTTGTTATGGTTTAAGTGATGGAAATTCCGTTGAAGCCATGCGAGAATACGAAAACCGCTTTCCGAATCGGCGAATACCGAGTCATCGAGTATTTGCTTCTGTGTACCAACGCGTCAAGGAAAGTGGACAGGTTCATGAGAGACGTCATGATGCTGGTAGACCTCGGTTGTTTGACGACGAAGATCGAGAGGCAATACTGGAATGCTACAACAGAGACCCGACGACGTCTACACGAGTTATAGCAATGCAGCTTGGTTTAACTCAGTGGAAAGTTTGGTTCGTTTTGCATTCGGCAAGACTGTACCCTTTCGATTACACACCGGTTCAAGTATTAGAAGAAGGAAATCCCGCAAGAAGAATTGATTTTTGTCGATACAAGAAGAAAACGACTATTTAACTAAAATATTGTGGACCGACGAGTCTACGTTTGACAGAGAGGGGACAACACAACTTACATTATTGAGCCCCACGAGAGGCAAATCCCCACATGGCAAAGACAAGAGCCCATCAAAGAAGATTTTCGGCAAACGTGTGGATGGGAATCATTCATACGTATCTAATTGGACCAGTTTTTTTTGCCTGACAACCTGAATGGCGAATCCTATGAAAACTTTTTGAGATCCGAACTCTGGGAGTATCATCTCGAAAACCTACCTCTGAATATCAGGATGCAGATGATCTACCAACACGAGGCTGTCCCGCGCATTTCCGTCTGGGTGTTTGACAGTGGCTGGACGAGAAATATCCTTGTCGCTGGATTGGCCGAGGTGGACCGACACCGTGGCCAGCGAGGAGCCCAGATTTAACACCGTGTGACTATTATTTATGGGGGCACATGAAGTCACTGGTGTTCGCTGAGCCCATAGACACTCTTGCTCAGTTGAAAGAAAGAATTATTGCTGCTGCTGACACTATCAGAGGACAACTAACTGGCCGCATCACGCGTACCAACATGAGAAAAAGACTACGCGCTTGCATAAGAAACGGCGGGCGTCAGTTCGAACAACAATTGCAGTGAATTTTACCTTCATTTCATTATTGTATTTTACTTACCAATTGTAGTAACTTTTAGTCAGTTTTTATTATTCTGTAGTACAATTACAACTGTGTAAATAATCTAATCGTGTAACTTAACCGTAGTTTAAAATAATAACTATCCCATAGCTTACAGTTACATTATTTTCACAAAAACACTTTCTTATCAATCAGAGAGTTGTGAAAATAGGAGACAAGCCATTGGTAAATTTACTCCCTATTGTTGTATTACAATACATTATGTTTAGTTTCACACAGTTTTTGTGCACTTATCATACCAATTTAGATTCCTTATGAAACAAGGATATTATTTAAATTGTTTGTACGTTTTTTTGTATACTGATTTTTTTGTAAAACACCTTACTTACTGTAAAACGTTATTTGTTTTTCTTAGTTAAACATTTTTGAATTAAAATAAATACGTTGTTTGGTATTGTTTTCGAATCTTTTTTAATTTATAATAGTTAATTATTGAAATAATAACCCAAAACCACAAAAAACAAATGTTTAATCGCCAACTTTTTTCTCTCTCAACTTTTTTACTCTGAAACATGGATTGTTTTTAAAAAAATCTTAAATCTTCAATAACTTTTCAACTTTTGAATATAGGGTATGGTATTATATACTAATTTCGATAGCAAAGGGGCTGTACTATCACCTCCTAAAATGTTTTACACCTGTTTACCTGTCACCCTGTATAATTATCCCTATTATTACGTCGCACATCCTAAAACGCATTGGCATCCTTATTGCTATGATGACATTCCAAGTACTTTGACTCGGTGTTGACTCTTTTATGCTATTTAAAGCAGAAGTTCATGCAAATTTTTAACTCATTTAACCTGCCTTTTATTCTGAGGTTGAGAGCTTTTCTGCCAAGCAGAGGGGTGTATCTGCAATTTTCGGGCATATTTGGTTTTTGTTATTCGTTGTTAAATCAGTAGCATTTTCGAGTAGATACGTATGAATGATTCCCATCCACACGTTTGCCGAAAATCTTCTTTGATGGGCTCTTGTCTTTGCCATGTGGGGATTTGCCTCTCGTGGGGCTCAATAATGTAAGTTGTGTTGTCCCCTCTCTGTCAAACGTAGACTCGTCGGTCCACAATATTTTAGTTAAATAGTCGTTTTCTTCTTGATCCCGATGAAGCATGTATCGACAAAAATCAATTCTTCTTGCGGGATTTCCTTCTTCTAATACTTGAACCGGTGTGTAATCGAAAGGGTACAGTCTTGCCGAATGCAAAACGAACCAAACTTTCCACTGAGTTAAACCAAGCTGCTTTGCTATAACTCGTGTAGACGTCGTCGGGTCTCTGTTGTAGCATTCCAGTATTGCCTCTCGATCTTCGTCGTCAAACAACCGAGGTCTACCAGCATCATGACGTCTCTCATGAACCTGTCCACTTTCCTTGACGCGTTGGTACACAGAAGCAAATACTCGATGACTCGGTATTCGCCGATTCGGAAAGCGGTTTTCGTATTCTCGCATGGCTTCAACGGAATTTCCATCACTTAAACCATAACAAAACAGAATATCAGCGTATTATTCGTTACGGTAACTCGCCATTATTAAAACTGATCAAAAAAGTAAAAGTACGTCCTACCGCGTTCAAGGTTGATATTCTACTAACTAACCTAAGCGTTAGTTCCCTTTCCTTGATCCGTCAGCTGTGTCAGTTCATAACACACACGCAGAGCTTGCTTCCGAGGAGCGACGACAGATTCTGAATACTTAAACCCGAATAACGGCACAGGGCACAAAAAATAACAAAAAGGGTCGAACCATGAAAGGCTCGGTTTACCTGCATGAAATGCGCTTAGCGGTCCTTTCTAGCAAAGTAATATTGTTTTGTTAAATGGTTTACTTACTCATATGTTATTATTCCATTTTAGAAACCTAATGAAACGAGGAAGTTTTTGCAGTTATTTGTACATTTTCTTTATTATGATTTTTTTGAAAAAAAAGGCTTCTTAATGTGAAAGTTGAAAATAAAAGTTTTCATTTAACATTTAAATGAAAATAAATACGTTTTCTGTAGTGTTTTCATATGTTTTTTAATTTATGAGAATTATTTATTTAAATAATAACCTGAAACCACCAAAAAAGAATGTTTAATCAGCAACTTTTTTTATCTCAACTATTTTACTATGTAATCTGGGTTGTTTTTTTAAAAAAAATAAATCTTCCATAACTTTTTAACCTTTGAATATAGGGTATGGTATTATATACTAATTTTGATAGCAAAGGAGCTGTACTATCACCTCCTAAAATGTTTTACACCTATTTACCTGTCACCCTGTATATTAAGTCCTGGGACAAGAAGCACGATGTATATTTATGTTTATTGTACATATATGAACATTTTTTACAAAGCATCTGCGTTTTCATGCATATAATTAGCATTCACTTACAGATAATAATACGTTTTACCATTAGTTTTATTCATGATTAATTTTTGAAAATTTGAAATTACTGACATGAAACCATGGAATTACAAGGATTACTAATGAATCTCAGAATCATTAAAACCGACTCATGCATTCATACTCATAAAACATTTGCATGTGTATGCATGAGCTTACCAGTAAAAACTTTACTCTTTCCACAGTGGCAGTTGTTACCGTGTTGATTATTATGTATAATGATTACTCTGTTGGGGCTTATAATCATGATATTCATAACACACATATCTTTCATTGTAACATTTCACACTAAAGTTCTGACCTAACAGATTACAAGTTTTCTTATGTCCTCTCCTGTCAAGAGAAAGTGATCTTACTTCTACCATGGAGGTTAGGAAGTTTTAGCATTCACATAAGTGTCGAAATGGCTGTACGGGTTTTTAGTAAACTTTTATTTCATTGTACTAGACTAGTGACAATACAATCTTGGTTGTTACTTGGCAAAGGGAGAAACGGGAATCACAAAGCATCCGTGCTTTGTGATTCTCTATTTACTACTTCGTGCTCAGCATTTTCTTCTTCCACGCGTATCCTCTTCGGCGTCATAACTCATATACCGCCTACTTTTTTCTTATACCGAAGCAGCCGCTTAGGCAGAAGCTTAAATACCGGGGCACCGCGGCTGCTACGAGCAGCTAAAAGCCTCCTCGGGTAGATTGTTCCACAATCTCAATACCCTAGGGACCCTGAGAAGCGCTCGTACCGGCCAGTTCTGGATGTACGAAGTTCGAAACGACTAGGATCGGAGGACGAAGTTAGGCGGGTCTGTATGGTAGGCACAGCACGCACTGGCATCATGGAGGAGAGCTCTGAGGAGCAAAGCCCGTCGGCGTAGTGGTAGAAGAGCTAGATCGCCGACGGCTCGGAAGTGCGAAAGGGTCTCGACTGCAAGTCTTAGATCAGTGGGTTAGCCCTTCTCTTAACAGCATCGAGCATGGCTAATGTAGTCGAAGCAGCAGCACGCAGAACCCCAAACATGTGAGCAGTACCCAAGGCTAGGCCGTACCTGAACCTTCTACAGAGTGAGTAGGCCATTTGCAGAAAAGTACTTCCTAGCCCTAGACAAGTAGCCTAGCTGCCGCTGTTGACGAGATGTGTTCGTGGAAGATCAAGTCTTCGGTGATCTGGACTCCTCCAGCCGAAATGTATTGCTCTTTGGTTGACCTTAGCCTTCTATCGAAACCGGATGAGCGCTAGGGCGGTCCTTGTTAGTCAAGGTCCAGTACTGTGTTTTGGAAGCATTGAACTGTACCTGATTGTTGCGTCCCCAAACAGTGATAACGTTCAGGTCTCTCGCTAGTCGTGAGAAACAAGGACAAATATCATAAATTAGTTTGCCATGCACATGCAATTATGCCTACAATTCCGAAATCTGAAGAGTTCTGTTATGACTATGTTTGTGCTATGGAACGTCGACTATTATCAGGGCTTTATTTATACCTGTAATAGTCTATTTCGCCTTTAAAAAAGCAATTCCTTCTAGGTGGAAAATAGCCTACTCCCACGACATTGAGTCTGTATAATTATTGCTTCCTTCTGAAGGATACGCCACTGATTGAGACCTCTTCACACGGAGATAGCGCCGAATTGTCGAATTTGTCACGTTTTGGCAATTTGACCAATCGTGATAAAATGCACTTTATTCTGCTCAGGTGCATATCTGGTGCTCGAGAAGATCGAGATAAATTTTGTACATTTTTCCTTCTCACGCCTACTGGTAGTATTGTAATCGCGAAGCATGTTTTTTGGATGTTATATGGCATGTCACTAATTTCCGTCGGTCTATCTGTCGGTCTGTCCGTTAATCCTTGGTCCGTCTATATCTGGAAAAGTACTGCCCGGATTGAGATGAAATTTTCACACAAGGTTACTACTTTGCCAAAGACGAAAAAGTTTTTGAAAATTGGTACCATGATGGCGAGGAGAAACTCGAAATTGAAAAATCAAACATTGTTTTTATACGTTTCAGAGGATCCTGATCATTTGTAAAAAACATTTTGGGGGTAAAATATTGCGGGTACGGGATTGTAGGGGAAGGAAGAAAGTTTATCGCAATTTTTTGTATTTGTAATCGCAGCAAATTGTCTTTGTGTTGTCACATGAATGATGGCTTGGGTTTGTGAAGTACATACTTTCTAGCCATTTTTTTCTTGACTTTGGAATATGAATCAATTTTTGATCACACCCAAGAACGAATATTAGTGAAGCTGTGTGAAATGACGACTAAACGTTATTGCTCATTACAAAATCACGCTTCCCAAATATCATCTCTTATTTTACCAATCCATCTTGAATATTTATGCGTTTATCTGATTTTTAAATGAAAGAACATTGAATAGGCGTATTCAAGCGTATACCGTTAGGGCCAGACACACATACATATGTATAACTGACAGTCAAACACGTGCAAACCAACAGAGGCTTAGTTTAATGAATTCTTATTGTGCGTGAAGAAAAATGTGATTTTTAAAGCATGTCCATGTCCATGAATGCAGTCCGCCGATATAATCAGTTACCGTGACATTGAAACTCTTCTCTCGTTGATGTGATGTGTAACATTGGTTTCAAATGAACTTAATATATATGTATTGACGTTATGTGGTTTTATTTTAATCGTAGTCATGGCATTTCTTCCTATATTATTGTATCAGCTGATATCCATAGTCCCCTTTTTCAGTTTATTTACTGTAACAATGTAACAATTTTGGTACATGTAGTAAGGGTGCAGGGTGCTGATTATAATAATCCACATAAAACAAAAAATTGCTAGTAATTTTTAAAAAGCGCTCTTTTCGAAAATGCATTGCCACATCTTAAAATGTGCTTGTTTAAGTTCGCCTGCAGTTCAAAGAGTCATTTTTGAGATTCTCGATTGAAAGAAAATATTTAGAAATTTGGCTATTACACCGATGTTGTTCAATATATTCCCTTATGTCAGGGCTGTCGAGGTTTAGGGGTTCAGTGGATATACTACGAGCCCCTTCCCACTTCAGTTAGCCCAACTATTAAAGTCTTAGTTTTTCAAACACAAATAATAAAAATGTAGCAGGGTGTAATAGGTTTAAAATATTAACAATGAATATTTTGATAATATATAGTAGAAAACACCAACTTTATCACTCTCTAATCAAAATAAATCTATAACGCACATGTGGCTGTGAAAAATAAAAGCCATGACAATTGTTTTTATTAATCACAGCTGTCAGAACACGTTTAAAATAGTTTTGGGTAGTTAAGGTTTTCAAAATGGGTAGAGGAAAGGTTATTAGTGAGAAAATTCGGTTACTGATAATTAAATTTATTAATTCTGGGAAATCAAACTCAGAAATTGCAACTTTGTTAGACTTATCGCGGTACAGTGTGAGAAATATTGTTAGAAGATATAACGTACCTGGTTCAGTTAATATTAAGCCACGATATGGGAAAAAAAGTTATATCACAAATGCCGACCGAAGAGCATTAAGAAGAATAATCGTGAAGAACAGGCGTGCCAATTATTTACAATTAAGTGCTCTGTGGAGTGATGCTGTTGGAAGGAGAATTTTCAGGTCCACAACTCATAGAGAGGCCCACAAACTGGAATTTAGCACTTGCAAGGTAAGTTTTCTTATAAAAGAAAGTGAAGCAAATACCCTAAAGTTGCACAACTTGTTTATAGGCCACAGAAAAGCCACTATTAACTCCACTGCAAAAAAAAATCGGTTTAGATGGGCTAAAGAACATAGACAATGTATACCTCAACAATGGTGTGCAATACAATGGAGTGATGAGGCCCGATTCGAAGTTTGTGTTGGTGACAGTCGCAGTAGTTAATCGCCAAAAAAAAAGAAGCATTCCATATTGACTGTCTGAAGAGAAAAGTGAAATTTCCAGCATCCATTATAGTCTGGGGCAGTATGTCATCAAAAGGAGTAGGAAAACTTCATTTTATTGATGGTAATGTGGATACAAACAAATATTTGCCAATTATAGAAGAATCGCTTTTACCAGTGATGGAGGAATTTGTGTTTCAGCAAGATGGTGCAGCGTGCCATACCTCAAAAAAAGGCTATAAAATAGATGGAAGAAAATAATGTACCACTTTTGAAATGGGTTTCTAGCAGTCCAGATCTGTCACCGATTGAAACTTTGTGGCACGAGATAAAAAAGGTTCTACGACAACATCCTGCTCGTACAATCACCGAACTGAGACAAAAGCTTCAAGAAATACGGGATTGTTTTACACCAAATTTTTGCCAAAACTTGGTTAACACTATGTCCCAAAGAATTTCAGCCGTAATAAAAAATAAAGGTGATGTTACCCAATGGTAATCTTTCAATTGTTGCTTTGTTAACTTCGCGCATTTATACGCACATTGTTTATTTGTTCAGATGTTCTATTAGTTATAGGTCTAAGTGATTTCAAATATGTATTTTTTACGACTAGAGTGTATCTAAAATGTTCATGAGAAAATAAATTGTTTTAGAAGTAAATAGGTTCGTCGTGTTTAGTTTATAAAGGCATATTTTGGTACAAACCTTGAAGTGGGCCAACTGAAGTGGGAAGGGGCTCGTTTATATGTATACATACAGTGCTTCTAAAAAAGATCACCACCTATTTATTTTTTGAAGGGGTGGAGCTAGAAAGCGGTTCGGACAAATAGAACTGATTCATGAGTAAGACTACGTAAAAGTGGCAGTTGAAAATTTCAAAGATGGCGGATGGGCGCCATTTTTTTAAATGTAATAGACAGTCATGTGACGCCTTATTTTGAACGTCTTATAAATGCTAAAATGATATTACTATCTTTGGAAATGGCGATCTGGCAGGATGTCAAAGTTGAGCGTGTTTGTATATCGAGTCTCTGATAACTCAGCAACTAATCATCAAAACGTATGTAATGTCAATATTTATCTAATGAAAGGCTTTATCCGAATATTTATTAAAATATGAAAGTGAATTGCACAAAAATACTGAACTTTGACAATCCGCGATTTTGAAAGGTAGTGATTTTACATCCTGGGTTATAAGGTACTCATGAGGAGCTTAGATATTTTTGACAGTTTCAACTGTTACTTTTACGTTAAAATAGAGGATTGATGGGTCAATTTCATTATCCTGAAGGTCAGCTCCCTAACTTGATCCGTTGAAAAAATAAGTTGGCTCATGTTTTCAAATGACTAATTTAGGTCATCAAACTCCTTATTTAATAATATTTCCTGAACATCTTGCAGCCTGTCGTGAAATAGATGTCTGAAACTGAAGGCTACAAGTGCAATGTCATCATCATAGGAGAGATATTTCACAGTTGTTGGAGAAGAGGACATCATGTATAAAGCGTGACTAAAGAATTGGTTCCAGAACCGAACCCTGAAGGACGCCAGCTCTTATCGGCTGCATTGTCAGTGTAGCACATTTTTATACGGAATTACCTACTTCAAGAAAGGATTTTAAATGATTTGAGCCAATGTTTTTTTATTTCATTTTTTATATAAATTTGCTCATAATATACTTTATGACCATTAGCCATGCATTGAATTTGTATATTGTATGACACACACAAGCTTATAGCTTAGGTGTCTATTCTTTTGTAGTAAATTCTTTTGTAGTAAATTGTAGTACTCTTGTTTCTCTGCTTAACCTTTACGCAAAATTTTTATTGTTTAAACAACATAGTTTGACCTTACTCGAAATATCCCTATATTATCATATTTCAGATATTCATATTTTATGTACTCTATATTTATACTTCTGAGTGTTTTTAGTATGCTTCTGTACTATTGTTATGAATATTAGATTTGTTTATTCAGACACGTAATTTAGGATTTGTGACGACAAGATTCAGACATTTACCCTTTATGAAAGTATACAGAATTTTCACAATTCATATACCGTTACTTGCTGGTTCTAGATCTGATGCTAGTATCTTTGCTCAGATTTCTGTTGCAATCTTGGTTATTCAGGGTAGCAAGAGCATACAAGCTCATGTATTTTTGCAACTGTTTTTTTTTTATTTAAATTGTACTGAAGGTTGTTTTTTAATTCGAATTTGAATAAACTTTAAAACTTTGAAAATTTGAAACTTGTATCTGTTAGGTAGCAAACATTAAAATTATTAGTAAATAAGAGAAATAACACTTTCTTCAGCAATTGATATTACTTATTGTTTGCACATTGTGCTTATAATAGTTGTGACAGCTGTAAGGAATCTCTTGGAGAACAACACCATATAACAATTACATCGTTAGAAGTTGAAACTGAGCTTTTACATTAATTGAACACCACAGACGTACGCACTTGTGGATAATTAAGCGTAAAGAGGTTGAATTAATTATAGAAAGTTGAGAGAGAGATAGAAAGAGAATGGGGCATTTTTATATGTGATTGCTATTTGCAGTGCAAACATCACTTTCTTACAAGCACAAATACAAAGTGGGTTACAAGTGTGAAGAACTTAAGAAATCGATTCTCTGCAAAGAGAAAATAATTAAATGAAGAGTTGGTGGTTCAATTTTACTAACAATAATTTGATTATATAAAAAATGTGATGACATATAAATCTTAGTGCTTATCACCTGCATTCTGTGTTGTGTACACTATTCCCAGGGGTTCCTTAGTCCACCGTAAACAATTGAAGAAGGTGATGATAAGACGTAGTGGAGTTTCCCATGAAATCACATACTCCCCCAGCACGGATTGCGCTCTTAATGATAGAATTTTCTATAATCTTGCATTATAGAAATGGTTCCTTAACAGGCAGCGCTCAATCGCATTGACAGTAGCAATTCGGATTTTTTTCCGGGCACAGATAATATTTCGCTACTTCATCACTATGTCTGAGGTATTCTCTACATCTCGGTCACAGAGTACTACCAGAGGCGACATTATTTAAAAAATCAGCCAACTGGAGTCATAGGCGTTTGATGCAGCTGTCAACTGTTGCTGTGACATTTAGGAATATGCAATTTACTTATTTCTACTGTTGTCGGTGGTTATATTGAATATAAAAAGCTCTCCAAAAATTATCGTGTTTATAGCCAAATGATAAATTTCTTTATTTTGCAATTATGGACACGAAGATCAAACGGACCGACGGCAGCTGTCGCATCTGTATAATCTAATAAACTGTAGATGAACAGTTTTATCGTATCTGTCATGGCCTTGATGGATAAATCGTGAAGAGGATGACAGAATTAAAGTTTCGCGTGTGTTGTGAACACAAATATTTAGTTTTAAACGTCCTTATTTTATTGGAAAAATAATGGTAACCCGCATACTCCGTATGAGTCTCTCACTATGTAAGATGTTCATTACAATTCCCATTGCATTACACGTCCGTTTTGATTTTCAACAGCAGGAAGTAGTCATACGTGTAGGAGGATTACAACGAATGGAACGCTTTAAATTTAAACAGTTTGTATGACCTTATCATTCTTTTAAAACAGTGGCGGTGCAAGCCTTGTCAAGTTATTGAACAAGGAAAAAAATAAAATCACCTCTTGGAAGAGTATGCAGACTGTAGGAGAATCTCATGTTTCGCGTGAATTTCTTTAGAAACATACCTACAATGAATTGATGTTGAACAGATCTGAAAGTTCCAATAACTCAGATCTGCAGCCTTTGAAGACAGCCCAATGCCTGATAGTCTAAGTTGCTTCACAGAAATCCTAAGATATTTTAATTACTTTTAATTTCGAAAAGCTTCTTTCAGCTGTTGCAATGGGAATCTAAGAGGGTTAATAATAATAGGAAGCATTCTAGCCTAAGGTTTAGCGCTTCAGAATTTTTAATTTAGCGTACGATATAAAGACGCGTGAGATTGTGAGAAACACTTTTTTCGTACGTGGGTTCCCAGCGACCATCACAAAGGTAACGTCGTATTTGGAAATGAGACGACGGCGAGGCTACCTTAGGAGTTTAACCAATGGCATATTCTGGGAAAAAAAAAGAATTTCTTTAGTATCTTTACATCACATACAAAACATCGAGCCGCCAGTATACTGGGAAACCCTTTATAAGCTTTATTATCATTATATATCTCTTAATGACTGATCTTAGAATAAAGCTTCAGTATCTAGGTTCCTGGAAAAAGGCACAAATGCCATGTTTTAGACTTGTGTAGCATCTATATTTAACAACAGTAAGCCTTCATTAATTTTTCAAAAGCCGTAGGATAATAAACAGACGGATGAAAGGCTGAAACCAAACCGAACCCCATGGATGTATGGTTCACAACGACTACTATTCATTCCTTTCGAGCTTTAGCTCACGGGCTGTCATCCAGTGTAATCTCTGAAAAAGCATCAATTCAAACTACTGACACTAGACTCTGGGTTCACCTAGACGGAAATATCTTCAACGGGAACAGGGGCGGATATAAAGGGGGTCAACAGTACGAGGGCCTTTTGAGAAATATATAATACACGAGGATTGTGTCAAGAGTATCTTATTGACATGTTATGCATAGATTCCGACCGGAACTTCAGCATCGACTTCGGCCATATACAAGCAAAAATACACCTCAGACAGAAGGATTCGAAAGATTTGTACTATGCGTACTATGTGAGTGAAAATGCAGGTAATCTTGGACAGCGAATTCAGTTATAATACAAACACTTTTCAAAAAATGCTAATGCATGTTCGCATTAACGGGCTTTTAGTTCATTTTTCCTTGTTGAGACGTGAAACCATTTTGGTACCTCGAAATATCTTTTAAACTCCAGTTAGTAGCAGTATACCGGGTAAAAGATTCGAAGTCGCTTAAATGGGAAAAAATTTGCGTATTTAGGTAACTAAGAAAATACCGCTTAGAAAATTTCAAAATTTAAAGTACTTTCGGAGAGAGATGAATCAAAACCGAATTTTCCCAAAACCCTTTAAAGTTTTTATTGACTTTATTTGTAGTGGGGCTGAAGACAAATTTTACATTAACATTGCCACTTTTTCTCGATGCCATCATCAAAATTTCAATATGACGTTTCGTCTATTGTCCTCCAGCATTAACTTTATTTTCTTATGAACGCCATATTGGATTCTTACCCAGATAAATAGACTTTTTATATTTTGATTCAAAAAAAGTATAACGTGCCTTGCAAAACTTAAGTTGCTTTTAAAAAAAAATAGAATTTCATAGGTAGACCTTGAAATTATCAGATAGTCACTTGTTTCGTATACCAGATTTATTACAAAATTATTTTAATTTTTTCCTGGCCTTGAGATGCGATTTCGAAATAAATTGTATGTTGTCATCAAAAACAATTTTTAGGATTTGTTTAAAAAAAATGTTTACAAAGTTTTGGAAGTAAATTTGGTCCTTGCAACATTTTGTATGTTGACCTTTTTTGAATAAGATTATGCAAAATCGCAATCACAATATTTTTCTCGTCAGATGCGAAGATGTTGACCGGACTATGAGGAATGATTCCAAATTGTTGACATTTGTCAAACATGCTTGTGTGTAATGGGTTCTTCATATCATTAAGCGCTTAATATAAAGTTAACTTCGTCTGTAGAGTTAGGATAATGGGTAACTATTCTATGTATACAGGGTGTCCGCAAAGTTGGGGTTTTCCTTTACACGACGTGTAGATCTTGAAAACCTAAGCAATTTTTCTTAGTACCATATACACCAATGTCTTAAGGGAACCGAGATAAAGGGCTCTGCAACATAAAAAATATCTGAATACCGTCTTGTAGCCGCGACCCGCGACATCCCCGACTGGTACTAGGACACTAGCTCAACCCGACGACAGAACTGGGTCGGTGTCAGTGTGTCAGGTCAGTATGCAACCTTCAACCGACGGTTACGGTCACGCGTGTAGAGGTAAACGAACCCGTATAATCGATTGCGTTTCAAAAAACAACAAGCACTAGAGACGTGGCTAGAGAAGTGCAAGTATCAAAAACTAAAGTGTGGCAAACGTTGCGTGAAGAGGGGCTGTATCCGTTTCACGTCCAACGTGTACAAGCCCTTCAACCTGACGATTTTCCAGCAAGAGTGCGGTTTTGTGAGTGGTTGTTGCATCAACATGACAATAATCCGGACTTTTTGAAGTGCATATTGGTGACAGACGAATCTACGTTCACGCGTAATGGGGTGAATAACTTTCGCAACACTCATGTTTGGTCAGTAGAAAATCCGCACGCTGTCCGTCGGGCACATTTTCAACAAACATTTTCGGTGAATGTTTGGGCTGGCATCGTGAACGGTATGCTCATTGGACCATTTATTCTCCCAAATCGATTGGACGGGATGTAATACCTAGACTTTTTACGCAACATTTTGCCTTCCTTGTTAGAAGATATGCCATTAAGTGTAAGACAATCAATGTGGTTTCTGCACGATGGTGCACCGCCCCATTTTAGACGCGAAGTGCGTGAGTTTTTGAATGAATTATTTCCGAATAGGTGGATCGGACGTAATGGACCCGTAGCGTGGCCTCCGCGATCTCCAGACTTAACACCATGTGATTTTTTTCTTTGGGGAGAATTGAAACGCTTAGTGTACAAAACTGAAGTGCATACGGTTGACGAACTTCGTCTCAGAATTGAACAAGCTGGTGCTTTCATTCGGGGGAGGGACTCCATTCTCAAAGCCTGCACCGATGCTTGGCTACGTCGTGCACGCACCTGTGTTTTTGAATCAAACGGCGATAACTTCGAACAATACCTATAAAGTACGTTTACCTAAAAACTGAAAACGCGGTAACGCCGTCATATTTGTTACCTCTGTTCGTGGTCTGCACCACCGCCGGCGTCTGCTCGGTAGCGCATCAGCTGATTTCATTTTCTGTTGGAGTGGTATGATTTCGGGCAGAGACGTACTTAGCCCTTCTCGTCAACTGGAGAGTGAGTACTTGTTCCTTTATTTTTTTCTACTTGGTCGCCCTCGTTTCTCTACACATTACCTTTGTTATTTCACGGGTAGTTGTTTCTGAAAAGGTAAACCCCAACTTTGCGGACACCCTGTATAGTGTTTAGGAAAGGAAACAACCACGCTTTTTCCTGTTTTCTTTCTGAATTTCAGTCTGCCATCGGCTCTTTTTCCCATTGAACTACTATGCCCCAGTGAACATGACGCCAACATGACGTCATTATTCGGTCACGTTTGGTCGAAAACGTCATTGACTAAAAAATGACGTCTTTATTGACGCCATTTTTATGACAAGACGTCCTTTGAAAGGCTGTCATTTGGACGTCTTCTTTAGGACAGTCAGTACTGAAAAATCAATACTTACCTTTGCCTCCTGTGAAAACGTAAAGCGATTTTGATAAAATTCTGAACCATCAGAGGACTGGAACGTGTTTGGGATCAAACGGTGGTTTTAAGTTCTTTATTACTTTACACAAACGCTCCTGAAAAATTGTGGAGGTGATGACAACGTCTCGGAACGAGAGGTAAGAGGAATATGAGCTTCGACGCCTTTCTACCACTCCTGGACGTAACATACTGCTTGTGGGGCGTCATCACATTCTCAATATTTCAGGAGCATTTGGATAGACCGCGCGATTATTTATGCGAGCGACTGTACGTCATCTCGACGTCACATTGACCTCAGATAGATGTCATATCCACGTCATATTGACTTTGCATTTGGTCTTTTAAACGACATAATATGATGCCAATTGAGTGTGATATTAGATCGTCATAATGACGTCATTTTTGTTGGCCGGCGTACATCAGTAGTGCTCTAAAAATGCCGACTTATGACGTCACTATGTTCACTGGAACCAGACGATGCCAAGGGCAAAAAGAGGCGAAGCCCTATGTAGGTATTATCTCATGTAGATCACAGCATTACAGGTACGTTTCATCATTTTTCAGAAGCTTGGAGGAGGGAGGCGGTTAATACCAACCCCCAAAATCCTACCCTTCTCTCAGTTTCGGTATCTGTCTTGTCGCCTCTATCTGGGTGTTAATTCTTGAAATAATGGGAGTAGAATAACCGTAAGCAAAAAATACAGCCCCGCCTATGTTTTCTGACTTCATACTTCCGTTTCACACACCAAGAGCTGTCCGGCTGCAGAGTTCCGAGACTAGTAATCTTCTTAAAAGCGTTTTGATGTTGCCTTTAGGGTTCAGACTTAAGGGATTTGCCAACATTCCTCGATTTAAACCCTATCTACCAATAATACTAGACCCTATATGCATACGGCGTATATAGGAATATCAATATACTTTTCCTTCAATAATGTAGGTATTTTGGTATGCCTAATTACTGGGATTTGCAGAAACGTGATCTGAAACACAGCGGGGGTATCCTGGTTCATAGCCAAGAAATCCAGGCGTCCCTTTGCACTTGCAAGTAGGCATTTTCTAGATTCTAGATGATGTTTACGGCTTGCCATGCAATTACGAATAAATTGATTTTTCGACGTTTCGTAACAGTGACACTAAACTCTCTTTGTTTCTGAATACGGGGGTGCGGCAGCACTTCATAACACAATTCATGCAGTTTTCCGGCGACAACTCCGGATGAATGTGCTAGTGTCTTATCGTGGTGAAACAGCACCTTCTTTTTCGTCAAATGTGACCGTGTCTCCTTCAATTTTTTGTCGAAGCTGTCCAATAACTCACTATAATATTGTCTAGTGTGAAGTTTTTGAGAATCAATTTAGTGCCAAAAATGTAAGAAATTCTGTAGCTTTAATATTGTAATATTCAGGAAGTTTCTGACAAGGTTTCCAACACCCATAAGGAGGAATAAAAATCAAGTGAACATACAATAACTTTATTTAATACCAATTGTATAAAATTTAAACTTAAATTACAAATCTGTACACAAGCCTTTTTATAACTTAGGAAAAATGAAATAACTATTTTCTGAAATAAATAAGCTGAAACGAGACAGTTCACGTCAGAACATAATTCGGTCAAAACAGTAACAATTTTCATCTACTCTTTTCGAATCCACAGCCTCTGCTCACACTTGTACATTCGTGTTGATAAAAATATATTCAATATTTTTTGTCTGCTCATGCAAAGCATAGAATAATGATTTTTCCTTGAGGTTTTTTAAAGGAATGTTTAAGATTATAGATAATTTAAGGTTAGATCCATGTGTCTCTGAACATGTGAAAAATGTCAAAATTCGCACCAAATTCTTAGGAGCTACAGGGTATCTTAGCTGGTAAAAATGAAACAGGTACATTTTTAAAAATACAAAAAACTGCGACCGCAGCAACTGAAAAGAGTGACTATTCAATTGTGCTGTCAAATTTCGAAGCTGAATTTAAAAATCTGTCATAATATACCCTGAAGCTCCTAAAGCATTAATCCTATCTTAAATATGTATATTAAATAATTTTGCGAGATGCATGCAAAAACCTGAAAGTGAGACCTTTCCTACTCACTCATCGCCAGCTCACTTCCCACAGCCTTTTGGTAAGTTTATTTGAGCACCTCAAGGAATCTACCAATTTTCAAAACTACACGACTTATCTTTGGTTTCCTTAATAATTGTATCAGGCTTATATAGCAGCTATGTAATATGGGAAACTATGGGAACTATGATTGAATCGTGAGATCAATCTGAGGTTCACACACATATGGATGTTACTTTAAATTATCTCTTTATAATATGCATTATGACATTATAACCATAAACGCCCACCGCCGACTCACCTCCCAGAATCTTTTAGTACCTCGAAAACTCGAGGAATAGCTCTATCGATTTTAAAAAATACACGAATTAATCGGTCTGATCGAAGATTTCCAAGTCAATTTTCTTAGAGGACAACGTGAACTGTCTCATTTTGATCAAAAAATTACTGTTGCTGTGCAGTGGCAGAAGTGGTGGTTTGTGTGGGCAGTCGTTCCCTTGCAATCCGTATTGTTGGATTCGGAATATTCTCGTCTTCCGGAAAATAGAATCCTACGAGCATGATAGTGAAGATTCCTGTAATGAGTATCAGCCCTACTGTCGCTGTCAGGGTATACAGGTGGGCATATACATATCTGAAAGCAGAAAACGGTGACGCGATTCTACAAGTACGGGGTCCGTCAGAAAGAACGTATGTTTTTTAAATGAGTAGTACAGTCAAAGTAAGTATGGGAAAAATATTTTATTATATCAAAATTTTGTTTATTGTCGTATCCATGTAAATGAAAATGTGCTTTAACACTCATAAACAACATCATGTCATTGTTATCCAACTGTTCAATCATGAGCTGTGAAAAAATTAGCACGTTGTGCATAATCCCCTGGCAACAGTTGTTGACAAACTTAGATTTTGTAAGGATGGAACACTAAGTCCTTCTTCAAGCTGCGACGTACAGTGAACGCAAAACTCACATTGCGTTCGAACGACAGACTCGAAATTTTGAAAGTACACTGAAAACACGATGCTCAAGGTACCAAACCATCTTGCCAACTGAAACGGCACTCGATGTAGTACCCATTCGAAAAACATGCGTTCTTTCTGACGGTCCCTATATAATAGGGAAACATTTAGGTGACAATTAGGCTCATTATTAATGGTGAAAAAATTGAAGCAGTCGAATCATTTGAATATCTGGGTTTACATGTGGATAGTAAACTACTGTCTCACGAACATTATGAATACATTATTTCAAAAATATCAAAAAAGATAAATTACTTCCATAATCTTAGTATGTATTCCAAAAAAATGTGTATAACACTATAATTCTTCCCCATTATTTATATTGTTCAACCATCTTGTTTACAGCAAATGAAAGCATATTTTTAAAATTACAAATTCTACAAAATAAAGCTATGAGAATCATTTTAAATAAAAACAAATATGCTAGGATTCAGTATATGTTAGGAGAACTATAGTGGTTGAATGTGAAAAATTTCATATGTTATTTAGTTTTCACTTTCAGAATCAAATTAAAAAATAATTTATTACCACCACATTTAGAAAACTTCGCAAAATTAAATAGTCATTATCATAACTAAGAAACTAGAGGCAGTATAGACTTTCATCTCCAAAATTGTCATAGTAGAATCCATATTTCAAAATGGAGTATTTGAATTTAATAAATTGAATAATTATATTATGAATTATTCGAATTTAAAAATGTTTAAGGTGAAATTAAAAAATCACTTTATGACAAAATTCAAAATGTATGTATATGTATGACGTAATTTTAATTGACAGGAACGTAAAATTACAGAAAATGGATTGAAGAAAAATGTGTAAGCGAATAATTATTATACACAATTGACTTTGTAGCATTATTGCTAAATAAATAAATCTTTCAACAAACAAAAAATAAAATAAAAAATGTATTTTTTAAAATAAGCTGAACAAGCAGATGCGACCCATAATACGTAAGATTGAGGTCATTTCAACTACATTTTAAGCATTTTAATTTTTGATAATCATGTATATAGGGTCTTATGTTACAGAAATGGCCAAAAATGGACCAGTCGAGAACATAGCCTCGACTATCCTTATAATACGTTTTTCAGATCGCTGAAACCAAATCCATTTAGCTCGGAAATGTCTCGTTTAGAATTACTGGCAAGAATCCTACCTAACAAAAAAAAAGACCAATAAAAAATTTCCAAAAGTTGTTGCGCGTCTCTGACCTGGACGGGAGCTTGTTTTCTAGGGAAACCAGTTACATAGATTCCGAATTCGATATCAATTTGGTGCCTAGGATTCACGGGTGGCCCCGGGTGCAGTGTTCTTTACCTGTTTTTCACCTCTATTTCCGAACCGTGACCCTTTAAGGTATTTTCTACAATGATATTCTATCTCAGCGCCCCAAATTGCTTTAATGTACATATGATCGCTCGCATATAGCCACCGATCAAGAAAATTGATTTTTACCACACTCAGGCCGGAAATGTCGCATAGTTTTGCAATATTTTACTATACATGGTGTTAGGGAAATAATATTCGTAACTTTAAGAGGTGGTTCCTAGCATTATTCTAAGCAAAAAAGTTCATTACAACTTATGTCCCAAAATCAATCGTTTTCGAGGAAAGTGAGTCGTAAATAATTAAATTTTCTCAAACATTCGGCAACGCTGCAACGTAACCGCGATACGAGGGCACGAAGACCGCTTTTGATTCACCGAATTGTTTACGTTTGTAAGAATTTTTGTTGAAACTATGCCTCGAATTATTGAATGCTTTTACGCAATTTTTTGTGGCAGATATTTTTTATTAAATAACGCTTTCAGTATAGTACATCTACTTAAAAAATGACTTACCGGTTCGTGGCGATACACACCACCAATTCCCACGATTATCAGTCACTTATTTGAAACGATGCGATGCACGAAAAAAGAAAAAACAACATCCGTAAATCACATAAAGTTACAGATAAATGTATTAATAGTCACAACGACACGCGATTATACATGCAGTGCAGGCGAAGTACGACGTTGCCAGTTGTGTGAGGGATTTTGTTTGTCTGTTTTTCTTCGGAAAATTGTATTTAATAAGCAGGAAAAATATTTTGTTAGAGACAGTTAATTAATGAATAGATGTATTGATACATTTTACGCTATTAGGCATATGAATTTAAATTATTAAAGTGCATGACGGAAAAGAAATAAGTTCAGCATTTTTTTGCTCCGAAACGGTTATAATGAACTGTTTCGCTTAGAATAATGCGACGAATCACATCCTAAAGTTACGAATATTATTTCCCTAACACCTTGTATAATATAATGTACAGGATAAACGGGATCAGATACAAGTGACGTAGCTTTTCGGTTCGGTTTTAGCGATACAAAATACGTAAGATAGTAGTGATTTGAAATATACTCAGTGACATATAAATCCGAACAACCAGTTTAAATGGTTTTATTTTAATAAAAGTTGGTGAATGTATTTATCTTACTGTAAATAACAAGTGAAAAAATTTTCAGCCTTATCAGTTGGACATTCCGGTTTTTATACTGCTTTTTTTTAATTCACTAACGCTCTAAAAATGAATATTTCAGCCGCAGTAAAGAATCAACGTTGGCGGATTTTGGTTCTTGACATCCTTTACGATCGATTACGATGCCTAGAGTACGGAGACCTGTACGATTTCGTCAACTTAGTGAGTTTGATAGGGGCCGTATAGTGGGACTTCGGGAAGCTGGACTTTCTTTTCGGGCAATTTCAGTTAGAGTGCAAAGAAGTGTAGACACTGTGGTTAGGTGTTGTCAGGCATGGCTTCGAGAAGGCCGTACGCAAAGAGCAAGGGGCACTGGACGCCGCCGTAGAACAACAGACCGTGAAGATCGCCGCCTAAGATTATTGGCCTTAAGGGACCGTTTCTCCACTACCAGGTCCATTGCAAATGAATGGTTTGCAGAACACGGAAGACCTATTGGCATGCGAAGTGTTTACCGACGAATGAGAAGTTTTGGCTTGTTTTCATACCGGCCACACTGGGTCCTCCCTTTAACTCGAGAACACCGACGTAATCGCCTTGAGTGGTGCCGACAACGGTCACTCTGGGATCAGGAATGGAACAGTATTGTCTTTAGTGACGAGTCTCGATTTTGTTTAGGCATGCACAATGGTCGTGCCAGGGTTAGAAGGCGACGTGCTGAAAGGAGGAATCCACAGTTTTTTGTTGAAAGACATGTTCATGACACTGTTGGAGTTATGGTTTTGGGTGCTATAACTTATGGTTCCAGGTCACCTTTAATCTTCATCAGAGGTAACATGAACGTGCAGCGTTATATCCACGAAGTTCCAGAACCCCATCTTTTACCCTATCTTGACACCCTGGCAGATCCAACTTTCCAACAAGATAATGCCCGACCACATGTTGCAAAAGTCACAATAGACTTCTTTCAACATAATGATGTCACATTGTTACCATGGCCACCAAGATCTCCCGACTTATCCCCAATTGAGCACGTGTGGGATATGATGGGTAGGAGATTGCTCAATTTGCAACGTCCTCCTCCGACTCTAGAAGCACTTCGAGAGGAGTTGGTGGTTGCCTGGAATGAGATACCACAGGAGGACATTGACCACCTGATCAGAAGCATGCCTAGGCGCGTTGGAGAATGCGTAGCACATCAGGGTGCATCCACACATTATTAAAGGTCAAAGCGCTTTAAAGCAGTGCAATCATTTTGAAATTTTTATCATTTACTTATTATGCTTCATTAAGTACTGATACAAAATTTTATTAAAATAAAACCATTTAAACTGGGTGTTCGGATTTATATGTCACTTAGTATACATTTTAATCTTTAGTTACCATGTATTTTTATAAGACAAAAATTAGAATACGTTTTTTGGGTCGCTGAAATCTAATCCAGGGTTCAAAAAACGACTAATAAAAAATCTACAAAAACTGTTGCGAGTCTATGATCTAGAGAAATATTATTTTCTAGGTAAATCGAGTGCATAGATTCCGAATTCAGTATCAATTCAGTGCTAGGGTTCACGGGTAGCCCCCCTTACCAATTGTTCATCCCAAATCCAGTAAGGTGACACTTTATAATTTTTTCATGTGGCCATCGATAATAAAAATGGATTTTTTGCACCTTAAAGTCGCAAAAAGCGCATAATTTTGCAATTTTGCGCTAAATAATTAGATCTACATGGATTCGATTTTATAGACCCAAAGTACGAAGTCATTTTAACCGCATTTAAAACAATTTAATTTTTAATTACCATGTATAAAAATGGGTCAGTCGGGAACGTGAGCCCAACCATTCTTATAATACGTTTTTTGGGTCGCTGAAACCGAGGCCCATTTAGACCGAAAATGCCTCGTTTTTGATATAATTTCAAAAAACGAATAATAACAAATCTCCAAAAGCTGTTTTTATGATCTAGATGGAAGCTTATTTTCTATGTAAATTGGGTAAGTAGATTCCGAATTTGATGTCAATTTAGTGCTAAGATTCTCGGGTGGCCGCGGGTGACTGTTTTTTACCAATTTTTCGCCCATAATCCCCGTTAAGGTATTTTCCACAATGACATCCGAATTTACGGCCCAAATTACCCGATCGTACATAGAATCGTTCGCATATAGTCATACACATCTATATTTCATCAAGGGTTAATTGAATATACAAGAAATAAATTAAATACAGAGATAAAAGATCCGAAGACAAATTTCAAAGTAAAATTGAGGAATCACTGCTTGAATCTACAATAATTATAGCTTGCCCAACATTTGCATCATAAGGCTTGAATTTATCAATTCTAAGTTGTTGATAATTATTCTTTCTATGTATCCAAATGTGCTAAAAAAATGTTTCTACTGCTACTACTAGAGTTGTAGATAAAAGATCTTGTAAGAAATGTTGTTACTCAAATGCTACGAGTTAATTTGCAATTTTTAATGTCAAAAATTATTCACTCATATTTTTCAATAGACTCACCTAAAGTACCAAGCAGCCAGAAGGATAAAGCTGATGAAGGCAAACAAAAAGTTTCCTAAATCCCAGTCTCTATTCTGATTGTTGTTGTTCATATGTGGCAGACCACCTGTATTTTGAAATGAGTATCCCTCTGCTCTACTGCCTCCAGATGTCTCTCCTTGTGTCTAAATATTCAAACAGACCAATGTCACACAATAATATAGATGCCCAAAAACTATAAAGCTAGAAAAACCTTTAACCCATCAGCATCGTTTTCTACATAAAAAAAAGGATTAACAATGCTCACAGATCAAGATAAACACTTGTGAAAAATGGACAAATAAAATAAATAGTGTAGATGCAAGAAATTACCTGTTGCTGTTTCTTTTGATGGACAAGACAATGCACTACACAGTTGTGGAAGAGCCCACAACTCTTCAGTGTTTGTGTGTCTGGTTGTAGGACCTGTCCATTAAAAATTAATCTCACTAGTTTATTTTGTGACAGCTCTGGCTGAAAATGTCGCCTGAAATGATTGAGTGGATGATACAAATATACCCAAAAAAAAGTATAAAGTTATAATTCCCACATCTCATAGCTTATATGCTCACAGAAATAGAGTTTCTATTTGATTCTTTTATTCATTATTTTTTGCACAATAACTAACCTTTTAAACTCCCCCAACATTTCATCCAATCTGCCATCCACTAGCTTCAGATCATCATTAATATACTTCAGTTTGATTGTTATGCCACCTGTATGATTTTCACCATTATTTGTACTATATGTAGAACTACCTGTATTTCGATTATCTGTTCCACTATGTACCTTTTCTTCAGGTGGAGCAGAAGGTTCTTGAGATTGGCTAGCAGAGGAAGTTGTTGGTTCTGAAACAAAAACAAAATACTCACACCCCATGTCTCAACTTATCAAACCAACAACCAATATACGTAATATGGATCTTAAATAGGATTTACCTTCATTCCTGTTTCCTAGAACATTATAAAAAGCCAAGCGACGTTGCCTCAGCTCATTCGCATCTGCATCCATAGTGTCAATGATACTCTGCTCTTCCCCAACACCTTCCAAGATCTCTTCTATCTCTGGATCACCTTCTTCTGCTTCAGGAAGCTGAGATTCTTCTTCCGGGGGTTTCACTTCTACAGGCTGAGCCCCTTCAGTTGGTGCATGTGAGGTGCTACTGCTCGGCTCTTCTTGTACTGGTGGGAGAGAAGAAGTACCTGTGGGATGAATATTATTAGCACGTTGGGAATCTGAACTTGTTAAAATGATTTTGTAATAAGTATATGACATATGCTTAGAAATGTGCAGTATATCAGCAAAGTCAGCAATTGGCAAAAACCTCACCACAAAAACTAAGAAAATAATAGTTCATATACTTGAAAACACACATCTTTCTGTGAGCAGGTGAAAATATTTGGGAATATCGGAATATGTACCTCACATGCTCAAAGTAACTTATCAATACAAATAAATGCCTACAAACTGTCATATTCTTTACAAAAAAGAATAGTCAAAAGATTCAATTGTCATTGAGATCACACAGTTACTTCATCAAACATTTTTAGTGCATTTATTAGTTATAAATTAAAACAGTTTTTGAGGAGTGCTACATATTTCATGATATACAGTAAACTTAAATGCTTAAGTATAATAGCTCAACAATGTGTATAAAATTAGACAATTACCTGCATTTAAATCGATAAATCAAATCAAACAAAAGTATTTATGAATCACACATATTGAGTTTTATGTAAAATACTTTCACCTAACACTTCTATCAGTAACAAAAACAAAACAATTTACTTGCTACTAAACAAATTCCTTATCATTTAATCATGTTGTACATATAATGTTATGAACATAAGTACTTACCAGCCTTTGGTTTTTCAAATACAGTTTTTAGTACATATGATTTAAATTCCAATAATCTGACCTTGTTTACAATTTTCATATATTAATATGATAGTTTTAGGTATGGTGTAAATTGATATATATAATTGAAGTACTTATATACAAAATTTGACTAATGTAAACGTCAGGTTAAAAATATAACAAAATGATCTTTATTACGTTCCTGCTGTTATGAATATGCACATATGCATTCAAAAAGTAATAAAAGTACACCATAACTATGATAATGCTTGGATAACTATTGTAAACATTATGTAGATACAATAATTTTTATAACATACCTGTGCTAATTGTAACAGACTCCGTATGGTTGGTTAACCTTCTGTGGAACCTATGCCTTCTTCTTTCAAGCAACAGAACAGTCCTTACGTGTCTCTGCTCAGAAATATTGGTTGTCCACCATGCTACAGTTACTGCAAAGTGATCAATCAAAATGTTAACTCAAAATGGATTTGTAATAAATTACCTACTACGATGGCGAATACTGCGATAAAGAAATGCGTTACTTCGTCCCCGATACCTTCGATGAGGGTCATTTCGCGAACCTGAAAGTCTGGTGAAACTGATCTCTAGATGGTCGCCAAGGTTAACCCGTTTAAATATTCATGGACAAACTATAGAACGATCACGGATAATTTCAATCTTCCCAGAGTGTCAATGAAAAATCCTAATAATGTACTGTGAAAAATCAGGGTAAAGCCATACATAACATGTTTATTTTGATCAAGATTTTAGAGTTTTGACATATTTTGAAGGCAAAACAAATGTCACAGCTGATAGAGCCACTGACGTTGACAAGACAACGCTCTACTACGGGGTAAGCCGAGCCGTCAAGATAAACGACAAAACTAACGCGCACGCTCGGATCACTAGCAATCCAACTCTATATGAAAGTGAATAGCCGTCAAGTAGATTGACTCGATTGATTAACGCACTAAACGTATAACGCCATTTCCAGATTACACGCACGTTCAAATTCTGTGCATCTTGAACTTGATTTTCACCGCTCAAGCAGGACTGGGTAGTTTCGAGAAATGAAAAATGAAGTCAAAAACGAACTTATGCGGTACTTTTCCAAGTGTCAGGCTAAAATAAAAAATCTTTCGAAAAATTTAGATGAGATGAGAACTATGATTCATTTACTTCACTAAAAAAATGTGAATGACAAACGCCATAACCATTTGGTTCAAAAATACTGGTTCACGGCTCACAAATGTGGCTTATCCATTGGGTAGATTTACGATCCCATCTTTGTTTTGAGAACATCTTAACGTGCTGATTAATTTAAAATCAGATTATAACAACTTCCGCTCACGTTATGCATTTGAAACTTAACAACAAATCTATTTAAATAGAGATTCACTGTTGAAAACCGCATGTTGTTCAAACCGTATTTCATATAACATTTTATCTTTTTTTATTGCCTCCAGAAAAGATTCATTCAAGCTTGAAGATTTTTGTCCAAGACATCTGGTCGTCACATTTTGTTTGGAAATTATAGAAACGTGTACTATTTTTGGATTTTGAGTGGTTATAGTTTGCAAGATAGAGGATGTTAAACTTATTTTGCGAAATCGTAATAATGATGAAGTATTGCGTGGACAGACGTACAAGATTAAATGAAATCGAGAAAGGCTTTATTAACGTGAATAATTGTTATGGCCATCTAGTTCGCCGGATTTAAATCTGTTCCCTTGATGTTGACGCCTTTTTACTTACCAGGCCAATTGACGAGAGCAGATGTTGTATTCGTGAAAAATTTCGATGATTCAAGACTCAAGATTCAAGATTCAAAGCTCCAAGATACAAGATTCATGTTTCAAGATTCAAGATTCAAGATTCAAGATTCAAGATTCAAGATTCAAGATTCAAGATTCAAGATTCAAGATTCAAGATTCAAGATTCAAGATTCAAGATTCCAGATTCAAGATTCACGATTAAAGATTAAAGACGAAAGACGAAAGACGAACGACGAACGACGAACGACGAACGACGAACGACGAACGACGAACGACGAACGACGAACGACGAACGACGAACGACGTACGACGAACGACGAACGACGAACGACGAACGACGAACGACGAACGACGAACGACGAACGACGAACGACGAACGACGAACGACGAACGACGAAAGACGAAAGATCAAAGATCAAAGATCAAAGATTCCAGAATCAAGATTCAAGATTCAAAATCCAAGATTCAAGATTCAAGTTTCAAGATTCCAGATTCGAGTTTCGAGATTCCAGATTCCAGTTTCCAGTTTCCAGATTCCAGACTCCAGATTCCAGATTCCAGATTCCAGATTCCAGATTCCAGACGCAAGACTCAAGACGGAAGACGCAAGACGCAAGATTCAAGATCCAAGATCCAAGATTCAAGATTCAAGATAATCTTGTAAACTGTAGGAGACAACCCATCCTCGGAATATCCCGTATAATTAATTGGTTATCCCAAGTGAGTTGAAATGACAAGGTTGCTGTGAAAATACCTACAATGTAGTATCGAAATAAAAAAAGTGACTGACGTCCAAGTCGTAAGTCGATATTAACAGTTGTACAATATTAATATATTCTCTCGATATTAATCAAGTGTGAATGACCATTGTCGTAGTCAATCGGTGTTTTCCAACAATGAATTTCTGACAGTCCCGAACAGTGGAACAGATTCATTCAGCGTGTAATAGATATACAACATCATATCATTAACTTGTATGGTTGACTGTTATGACTGTAAACGTCAGAACGTGTTATAATTAAGGTATTTACGTGTTCGATCTAAAGAGTTGTTGGCACAATTATGTTGAGAAATACCACTGTGTCTGCAGCTCAATTCCCGGAACTTGTTCCGCAACATATTGCAAGTTGCTTCCATTTCTACAAGAAAAGTTAACAGCTCCACGGCTAGTCTCCATGTTCCTCTTAATTTCTCAGCAACTCAGAGTGCAAGATTGCAAATTGCTATTGTATGCTATATTTTGAAACTGCAGCGTTTATGGATAATTTGCAATTGCATCAGTAAATTAAATTAACCTTGACATCAAATTGTTGGCAAAATAGCCGTACGACTAAGTAACCTCGACCCTTTAGGTATTGTTTTTTAGGTATATCCTTAGAATATGCATTTGACATTTGAATTGGAACTTAGTTTCACTGAACACATGTAACTTTTTGTGCTGTATTTGAAGAAATGAATGGATGAGACATCACATATTGGATATGAACATTGATTATATGGCGTAAATATGTGTTTCAATGTGCAAATATCCTTAAATAAAATTCTGAACTATTAGGCATATCTTGGAATCTGTTCATCACCGAACTTAGTGCTTATAGATTCTTTTAACTAGAAGATCACAATGCACAACGTACTGCAAGGGATTTACCCCATTCTCATGTTTCATGTGGTATTCAGAGTAGGTTCAAATAAATAAATTAACCATGTTTTATCTCGGGTTTCGATAGTTGGAGCCTTTGCGTAACAACAAATCAAAGGTTGCGATGAGCATAGCGTTGACTGGAGCTAAATTTACTTTACTGCCCTAGGGCGTAAAAAAGTTGGTGGATTGAAAAACCTGTTCACGAAATACACCTGACCGCTCGATCGTTTATAAACTTCGTCGCAGTTTCTTAAGTGTTTTTAAAAACAGTAGATACTCTGGAATATACAGCATCCATTAGGTGCTATTTCTGAAGATATAAAAATGGAATATCAGTCCACATACCACGATAAAGCTCTATGAATCGAACAAAATTATAGTAGTTAGTCATAAAGCTCATCGTCAGCAACGTGCCTGTTTACAAGTCGTGAAGTCTACGCTCCTGCGGCGATCTAAAAATAAAAATTTCACGATAATGTTAGATTGTTAGCGACCAAGCTGAAACCAGTAGTAAGTGACATCGCAATATCACAAGAACTTGACAAGAACTACTGCAACCGGCTGCATTCCACTGCGTATGGTAAAAATCTAGAGATCAGTACAAGATGTGGGCAAATGATGTTTCGCTTTCTGCACTAGTTCTATTGTTTATTTTGCATACTGGTAAGATTTCACATGCATGAGAAATAGTGAGCTTTAAACTACGTTTTAAGGATGAATTTATGTTTAACTGCAGTGCTAAACTGATTTGTATTACATTACTTACATAAATTGTTTGCCGAAAGTCACAGCAATTTTTGTGACACTGACTTTCCTCAACTTTTTCCGAACTTCGCTAATACCTCTAACTTAAAATGAGCTTTCACCATTCCTGTCGTTTTTATTGGAGATGGCAAAGAAACTTTTATTCGACGACTTTGTGAAACGAGTCGCAATATATTTTTATTATAATTTTTGACATAAAACATACAGATAACTTAGGCCCGTATCGTCAGTCGTCCCTACAATTGTAGGGCGCCTTTATGGCCTCCTTGATTGTCATAGTTTTCTAAAGGGTGTCTCATAAATATTTTCTTATTTTATGCCATAAATAAAAATACTTAGAATATTTTTACAAAGATAAATTTATTACCAAACGAAAGCCTAAACATTAATTTTATTTATGGAAAAGAGTATCGGATAAATGAGCACCGTTCATGTTTTCACACTCTCTTAATCTCGAACTGAAGTTTTCGATCACTCTCCGAAGCATTGCTCGAGGAATGGCGTTTATTTCATCTGTTATTTTTTGCTTCAACTCTCTCAAATCTTGTGGCGGTGGGGTGTATACCTTACTCTTCAGGTATCCCCATAAGAAAAAATCTGCTGGTGTCAAATCGGGACTTCTCGGTGGCCAGTTAATGTCTCCTCTGCGACTGATGACCCTCTCTGGGAATAACTGATGAAGAGCATCCAAGGATTCATTCGTGACATGAGAAGTCGCTCCATCTTGCTGGAAAAACGTGTTTCTATTGTAGCCACCATGGTTCTGTATAGCTGGAGTTAAAAAAGTCCTAATCATGTGGCAGTAGCGCTCAGATGTTACAGTTTGAGCTTGGCCACGATTGTCTTCAAAAAAATACGGGCCAATGATTCCTTGCCCTGACATAGCAGCCCAGACGATAACTTTAGGCGAGTGTAATGGCGTCTCATGAAGATTTTGCGGGTTCTGCTCGGCCCAATATCGGCAGTTTTGTTTATTAACATGCCCGTTAATGTGAAAATTCGATTCATCAGAAAACCATATGTTGTTGTAACCGTTAAAATGCTCTCTCATTGTTCTACAGAACTCTAATCGATTAGCGGGATCTTGTGGTTTTAATTGTTGTGTAACAACAATCTTGTATGGGTGAAAATGCAAATCCTTGCGAATAATGCGATGAACAATTGACTTATGCAAAGTTAGAGACGCTCCACGCAGTCTTAATGATTGCCGGGGATCCTCGTTAACGGACTGGCGCACACGTTCAATATTTTCGTTCGATCTTGCTGACCTTGGCCGTCCAGGCGGTTTACTAATACACGTGTTTCCAGTGCTCTCGAACTTTCTTACCCAATATTTAATTAAATTTGCGCTTGGGACATCTCTCATTCTTGCTATGTTATAATGATTTCTGTACAAACGACGTACAAGCACATAAGAATCCTTGTTTTTATAGAACTCGCGAACACAAAAAGCACGTTGCGGCCCTGTAAAACGCTCCATTGCAACTAAAATTTAACAATGTTGCCAAACGTTTGTCAACTGTCTCGTTTCTCCGGAGCATGCGTATTCCGCCAGAGGACTGATCTAAAAACGAAAATATTTCTGAGACACCCTTTACTTCTCCGTGTCAGAATTCTATTTTGAGGTTATGTCACAAACATCTTTTTGGATCAAATTGTGCTTGCTTTTGAGTTATATCATGTTTTATCAGCATGAAATTTCCTACAATTTGAAAAAAAAACATATCTTCACAATAGGAGAGCGCCGACGCGGACACGGGACAAGTGTAATCTAGAAATTTTTGAAGGAGAGAAAAGAGTATGACAATCAAGGAGGCCATAAACGCGCCCTACAATTGTAGGGACGACTGACGATACGGGCCTTAATGACTTGGCCCTTCTTGGATCCTGAAATATTATAATAGTCGAAGCGGCTTTTTCTGTATCTATATGCTGATATCTAAAACATAGGGGAAGTCCGGGAGACTTGCCCCTCCCAATTTATTATTGGTGATAAAATTTGTTCCTATTTATATAAATCAATAAATTTTAGATGCCTTCGTAACATATATTTTTAGGAACCTTGTTTTATCATTTAAACCTTAAAAAATAAGTCAGAAATAAAATATATAGTTTTTTTATTTTTTTGAAAACATGGGCAACTCTCCCACGTATGCGGGAGACTTGCCCATAGTCAGAAGGAGAGTTGCCCACCCCCCTTATTAAATAAAAACAAATGTAAATAATAACTTTTGTATTCGAAAAACTCAAAAAATAAAACAAAAAACTTTACTTATTCAAGTACGAAACTAAATCTAAATCTTGAAATCAGAATAAACATAAGTTTAATGCAAAAAACAAATAAAAATAATTTTAAAAAAGTATGAACCTTCTGGGCCATCAGAAACGAAGTCTTCTCGATATTTGATACGAGGGAATATAAAAAAGGGTGGAATAACGGTTCCAATTGCATTGACTGCAAAACAAACTGTCACCAAAGTGTCCCTCTCTGATGAAGTAACTTGACCAACCTGCTTAGCTTTTTTACTGGCCAATACCTTAGGACAATCCTGAACTGCAGTACATCCTACTTCATCACAGTTATACATATTTTATGGTTCAAACTTAAATTTTTCTCGTACAATCCTTAAGTTTTGAAAAAAATCGTGTACATTCTTCCGACTGAAGCTTGTAGATCGTGACAAGCTTGTTGCCTCCGGAGTTCTTAAACTAATTTCGGGATTTCTTGATAACAAACCGCGAAACCAATCCTTCCCTGCCATACTATTTTTGTCCAACTTTCTGGAATTTTTCTGGAATTCGAAACTGCAAACTCAAAAGCTAATTTCATTCCTTGTTTTAGAGTAAGTCCATAGTGCATTTTGCTGCAATTTAAAAAATATTCAATATTCTCTTCTTGTATGGTGAATATTTGTGAAGTATTATACTGACCTTTAGTTTCTATTTTTTCAAGTTTAATTTCATTGTTTTTGTAGCGTCTCAAAGTCCTCCGATCAATATCATATTTTGCAGAAGTTTTTTGAAGAATTCCTAGTTCATCTAGTGCATTTTTAAGAACATCCTTATCAAGATTTTTGCGAGTGGAACCGCCTTTTGTTTTGTACTTAAATGGCATTGTACAGACCTATAATAAAAAAAATGCATCAACTTTTACTAAAATTAATTAAAAACAAATACCAATTTAGAATTACATCAGAAAGGGAGAGTTGCCCCTCTGGGCAAGTCTCCCTCCTGAGGTATGGGCCAGTCTCCCACACCTTTCTGTTTCAGGTTAGGTTCAATTTTCTTAAAAATCATGAATAGTGCACGTTTAACATTTATGGTGCATAAATCTACAATGTCTAATTAATATACCCACACAAGAATCTAAAACTTACCTTTTAATTTGCCCACAAAATCACGAAATTTGTAAAAGTATTAATTTTTGGTTTAAACGCAAAAAGCCACATGCCTCGGGTCAGATATAAAACAAACTGAGAAAAGTCAACTAGGATTTCGTAGACGCCTAGAAGCACTAGAGGGAGTCCCGTTTTCTCTCGTTTCAGATTATGGTGCGCAATTTTAAAGTAAATACATCACGGAGGGGCAAGTCTCCCACCTGGGCAAGTCTCCCGGATTCCCCCTACGTCTGTAATTCAATAATAACTTTTTTTCAATTATGAAACATGTGCATTAAAAAGAAAATAGGTCACTGAAGAAGGCAGTTTTTATTTCTTTAATAAAACTTTTTATTTCGTAAACAGGACTTCAGACAATAATGATAATATTCATAAATGCGTCTACGTATAGTAAAGATAATTATTTAATAGTTTATGTTGTCAAGTTTACCTCCTATTAATATCGAACAAAATAAATGACACAATAGCTATAAATTGCATAAGGATTTCGAAAAATTGCCCGGCATCCTACTTTGTAATAAAAACGATTTGTTTTAGTCGGCCACGAGCGTATAATTAGATGAAACCAATAACTGCAATATCTATTATTAGTATCTATTTTATATTATTTCAAGCGTCTATGCGACGTTTTGGAAAAAGATGTGTACAATTATCTTCATTTAGTGTGATATATGAACTGTTAGTAGTTGTAAACTATTTCGATTTTGACATTAGTGGGAAGCAGAATACTTAAAAAATGGCGTCAAGTAGATTAACACTATACTGTCGAAAAAAAGTCGTACGATTTGTAATGAAAAAATCCTCAGACTGCTGCAATGACTTTTTGTCAACAATTTTCAATGACTGATTATGATAGCCCTTGATTATTATCTCACGAATCAAGTAACCTCATTAAATTACACTCCACACTGCTCGTATATATGTAGGTATAGATACCGCCCCCAGACATATAGACCCACGAAAATGAATGACATGATTTCTTGTGATGTACATATTATATAAAATGAAAAAGACAAATACATAATTCATTTTCGAAATATGCACCTCACAACGTTTCACCTTACGTTGAATCTTCAATTTATTCAAGATTCAGCTTTAAATGACCTAGACAGTAAATTCCACGAATAGTAGATGTCCAAAGTAAGATTCGTGAGTATTTACATTGTGTACAATCAACAGTAAAAATAGTTCAGACTTATGTTTTCGTTATTATGGTCGCCAATAATAGATAGAATAATCGTGTTCATTGTTTAAAGAAATGTATGAAAAGTTCCACGTATTCCGCACGTAAATCCATTATCTTAAGCAATTCATATTTATGACTCATTCGTCATTCCTAGTACCGTATCTAAAAAACAATAATTACTAGTCGAATATGTCTAACGGTGAATTCCAGAATTATCCGTACGTGAACATTGAATGAGTCGATAAGATATTCGCTTACACTGAAGCTTATTTTGTTTTTTTATAGGCCACGGCTTGGAGTGTTACACATGTAACGTAACCGGATCATCTAATTACGAAGATCCTTGCAAAGGGATTGGATCTTCAAGAAAATGCATGGACCCAGCCGTTTGTTTATCTGTCACATACCTACATGAAGGTGAAACATCTATTCTTCTTGTAACTTTGAACTTATCCTGAGGTTTTCATGTCGATGGTCCCCCATGTTTGTCTGTCCAGTGAAACTATACTAAGTGACATATAAATCCGAACATCCAGTTTAAATGGTTTTATTTTAATAAAATTTTGTATAAGCACTTAATGAAGCATACTAAGTAAATGATAAAAATTTCAAAATGATTGCACTGCTTTAAAGCCCTTTGACCTTTAATAATGTGTGGATGCACCCTGATGTGCTACGCATTCTCCAACGCGCCTAGGCATGCTTCTGATCAGGTGGTCAATGTCCTCCTTTGGTATCTCATTCCAGGCAACCACCAACTTCTCTCGAAGTGCTTCTAGAGTCTGAGGAGGACGATGCAAATTGAGCAATCTCCTACCCATCATATCATCATATCCCACACGTGCTCAATTGGGGATAAGTCGGGAGATCTTGGTGGCCATGTTAACAATGAGACATCATTATGTTGAAAGAAGTCTATTGTGACTCTTGCAACATGTGGTCGGGCATTATCTTGTTGGAAAGTTGGATCTGCCAGGGTGTCAAGATAGGGTAAAAGATGGGGTTCTAGAACTTCGTGAATATAACGCTCCGCGTTCATGTTACCTCTGATGAAGATTAAAGGTGACCTGGAACTATAAGCTATAGCACCCCAAACCATAACTGCAACAGTGTGATGAACATGTCTTTCAACAAAAAACTGTGGATTCCTCCTTTCACCACGTCGCCTTCTAACCCTTACACCGACGTAATCGCCTCGAGTGGTGCAGACAACGGTCACTCTGGGATCAGGAATGGAACATTGTCATTAGTGACGAGTCTCGATTTTGTTTAGGCATGCACGATGGTCGTGTCAGGGTTAGAAGGCGACGTGGTGGTATCTTGACACCCTGGCAGATCCAGCTTTCCAACAAGATAATGCCCGACCACATGTTGCAAGAGTCACAATAGACTTCTTCCAACATGATGATGTCACATTGTTACCATGGCCACCAAGATCTCCCGACTTATCCCCAATTGAGCACGTGTGGGATATGATGGGTAGGAGATTGCTCAATTTGCAACGTCCTCCTCAGACTCTAGAAGCACTTCGAGAGGAGTTGGTGGTTGCCTGGAATGAGATACCACAGGAGGACATTCACCACCTGATCAGAAGCATGCCTAGGCGCGTTGGAGAATGCGTAGCACATCAGGGTGTATCCACACATTATTAAAGGTCAAAGGGCTTTAAAGCAGTGCAATTATTTTGAGATTTTTATCATTTACTTATTATGCTTCATTAAGTACTTACACAAAATTTTATTAAAATAAAACCATTTAAACTGGGTGTTCGGATTTATATGTCACTTAGTATATACATCCTATAGGTACCACGAAAAAATGAACAAAGTTCAGCTAAAGACCACATATGAAAAGGTTCGTTTTTTAAAAATTAAGAAAAAATTAAATATCTCAAAAACGGTGATACTTTTATAAAGGTAAGTTTTGGTTATTTGGGAGGTCAGTCCAAAGCCTACCTTCTCCTTAAGTTTGTCGTGGTACTTATTGAACACCCTGTATACGAGGTCTGTAAACTAAGTGATGAGAATGGCAACGTAGAGTTAGATCTGGCAACACTGTAGCGTCGGGCTTGGAGGGTGTGACAAGGGAACATGTGACCCGCCTTCAGTACAGGTTTGAACGAGCTCGAGTCATTTGGTTGTCCGTTGCGATTTTTTGATTGTGTAAAAATAAGTTACACCAGATTTGAGCAGCGGTGTGCTATCAGGTTTTGCTTCTTGAGCACAATGCAACGGAAACTCTTGCTAAGCTTCAGCAGGCCTACGGAGATAATGTTTTGTCAATAGCCCATGTTTTTCGGTGGTTTAAGGCATTTCCAGAAGGGAGAGAGTCGATTGAAGATGAACCGCGTCGGTTGACAGTCGGAATGATCGGGGAAGAGTTACTAATACTAATACCACCGTTCGTCAGATCAAGAACAACTGGGTGTTGCATCTCGATAATGCTCCTTGTAGCACCGCAATGTCAGTAAACGAATTTTTGGCCAGTAAAAACCTTTCTGTGGCTTCTCAGCCTCCTTATTCACCCGACTTGAGTCCCTGAGTCTTCCCGGTGTTGAAAAATCACATCAAGGGAACTCATTTTGGAAATTCGGAGACATTCTAACGGCTATACCCGACCAGCTGAAGGCTATTCCAGTCTCGGAGTTCCAGCACTGATATGAGGAGTGGAAGAACCAAGCCCAGCGCTGTTGGGCTTCAAAAGGAGGGTGATGATAATCAAATTGCAATTGTATTTGGATAAAAAATTTAAAAAAAAATCAGACTTATCCCTTAATTTGCAGACCTCGTATATTTGAAATTCTTCTTAATGTATACTAAGTGACATGTATATCCGAACACCCAGTTTAAATGGTTTTATTTTAATAAAATTCTGTATAAGTACTTAATGAAGCATAATAAGTAAATGATAAAAATTTCAAAATGATTGCACTGCTTTAAAGCGCTTTGACCTTTAATAATGTGTGGATGCACCCTGATGTGCTACGCATTCTCCAACGCGCCTAGGCATGCTTCTGATCAGGTGGTCAATGTCCTCCTGTGGTATCTCATTCCAGGCAACCACCAACTTCTCTCGAAGTGCTTTTAGAGTCTGATGAGGACTTTGCAAATTGAGCAATCTCCTACCCATCATATCCCACACGTGCTCAATTGGGGATAAGTCGGGAGATCTTGGTGGCCATGGTAACAATGTGACATCATTATGTTGAAAGAAGTCTATTGTGACTCTTGCAACATGTGGTCGGGCATTATCTTGTTGGAAAGTTGGATCTGCCAGGGTGTCAAGATAGGGTAAAAGATAGGGTTCTAGAACTTCGTGGATATAACGCTGCGCGTTCATGTTACCTCTGATGAAGATTAAAGGTGACCTGGAACCATAAGCTATAGCACCCCAAACCATAACTCCAACAGTGTGATGAACATGTCTTTCAACAAAAAACTGTGGATTCCTCCTTTCACCACGTCGCCTTCTAACCCTGGCACGACCATCGTGCATGCCTAAACAAAATCGAGACTCGTCACTAAAGACAATACTGTTCCATTCCTGATCCCAGAGTGACCGTTGTCTGCACCACTCAAGGCGATTACGTCGGTGTTCTCGAGTTAAAGGGAGGACCCATTGTGGCCGGTATGAAAACAAGCCAAAACTTCTCATTCGTCGGTAAACACTTCGCATGCCAATAGGTCTTCCGTGTTCTACAAACCATTCATTTGCAATGGACCTGGTAGTGGAGAAACGGTCCCTTAAGGCCAATAATCTTAGGTGGCGATCTTCACGGTCTGTTGTTCTGCAGCGGCGTCCAGTGCCCCTTGCTCTTTGCGTACGGCCTTCTCGAAGCCACGCCTGACAACACCTAACCACAGTTTCTACACTTCTTTGCACTCTAACTGCAATTGCCCGAAAAGAAAGTCCAGCTTCTCGAAGTCCCACTATACGGCCCCTATCAAACTCACTAAGTTGACGAAATCGTACAGGTCTCCGTACTCTAGGCATCGTAACCGATCGTAAAGGATGTCAAGAACCAAAATCCGCCAACGTTGATTCTTTACTGCGGCTGAAATATTCATTTTTAGAGCGTTAGTGAATTAAAAAAGAGCAGTATAAAAACCGGAATGTCCAAATGATAAGGCTGAAAATTTTTTCACTTGTTATTTACAGTAAGATAAATACATTCACCAACTATTTTTAAAATAAAACCATTTAAACTGGGTGTTCGGATTTATATGTCACTTAGTATAGTTTCGGTCACAATGGTACATGACACTTTTAACAATATTTTATTGATGTCTTCCAGGTGACCCTTCGTTTGTTTTTTTAATGTGGTTCCATTAGAGAGACATACATGAGGTATCTATTTTTCTTGTTTTGTCAAGTAGGTTTTGACTGTGTATCATACTTCCCATGCAATCCTGTCATCAGTCAGATTAAGCTCGATTTATTTCCATGCCTAAGGCCATATGAGCTATGATTCAAAAGAAATCAATCGAAGAAATATTATGTGAGATATAAATTCGACCTACTTGTCTCAAAGTATACTCAAAAGTCACTGATTTGCTGGCTGCGGAGAGATGCGCACTCTATAATAAATAATAGTTTAAAAAAACTAAAGAACACGCTTTTATAGCTAACCAACTAAAAAGTAGAAAATAATTACAACGAGTTTACATTACAGTAGTAGATGGTCGAACAATCAAACTCAACTGTAGTTTGCCTGGATACTAGATTTATTAAGAATCGACATTCAATTCGTTATTAGGGATCTTAAAAACACTCGAAACCTAATTTTGATCGCTATCAAAACGTTTTCTGTAAAACCCCGATTTCGATTTTTGAGCAATGGATGTCAAGTTCGTTATTAGTAACAATGAAAACATTTTAAACATGAGCTCAAACATTTTTGACAAATGGATCATATTCGTTATCAATGAATTGGAAAACGTAGAAATGAATTTTCTTGGAAAATTTAGCGAATCTTTCTAATTTTGACTATATTTTAGAACTTGGTGCTATGGCCCAAATGCCGCGCTTATGTCATGTGACGTTACGACCAAACCTCGACGCCCGAGACCGGTTGGCTATACAGTACCCAATATAGAAAATGTCATAACTTCCTTGAATTTCAAGCTATAAGTATTAATTCTTTCAGGTTTATTTTATAAAAAAACTTCCTAGCTCATTGTATGTTTTTCCTGTTCCAGATATTTCCAAGAATGTGAAGCAGTTCGTAACCTATAAGTCGTGCTATCCCTTGATGGAAGGCAAGGAATGTGATGCCTTTTGGAAAATGATCAAAGACACGTCACCGATGACAACAAAGCTTGAACCTACTGATAAATGTTACGTGTGCAAGGGTAATGATTGCAACAGGCATAGTCACAGTGGGGCATCGGGAATTAATGTACCAATTATTTTAGTTGGGGTCTTCAGTATTATACTTGCCAAGGAAGTATTATAATGGGTATTAATCATTTTTCTAGATAAATGATATATTTATATAATTGTTGTTTTCTTTTTACTGAAAGGTGTCCTGTTTGTCCATGGAAGGCGTATAGCCCCCTTTGCTAATGGAAAACACAAGTATTTATGACTTTTAATGGGAAAAATTAAATTGTTTATTTTACAACATGATGCTTTTGAAAACAGTATTTGTTAGTTCTACCGCCGAGACAGAAACGCATGACAGCTGTAAGGATGCCAAAGGATTCATCTTTATCTATTTTTTTAATTGCTTAAAGTTAATAGAACTCCAAAACATCTACTGAAAAAATACGCAACATCTTGACATCTTAGAAATCAAGGAGTATTCCAGTTCTCGATGTACACAATTCGACAGAGTTAGAATAGGATGCCGAAGTCTGTAGGGTTGATCTGGTGAAATCATGAAGAAAAGTTCAAAGAAACAAATTCTGCTGGACTAGAAACCGGATATACGTTACTTAAGGTACATACATAATAACTAATAGGTCCTAAACTACACCAAATTATTGTAATAAAGACACCGGTTTTACCGTCCAAAGTCTAATTTATTATTATTATTATTATTATTATTATTATTAGATATTATTATTATTATTATTATTATTATCATTATCATTATTATTATTATTATTATTTATTATTATTATAATTATTATTATTATTATATAACACTTGAACTAATTTATGACAATTTATAACCATATTTGCCGGACTATTGCTTCCACGTCGTGTGGTGAGCCATCGCCCGCTGTTAACTGTCTCTCCTCGACCGTGGCTGACTGCTTCCGCTATCTGGTCGGATATTTATGTGGTGAATCGACGGTTCCCGATACACTTCAGTATTTTCTCCTAAGAACTCGACTTCCTTTGGATAGCACCGCAAGCACGTGAACGTGATCGCTCTCCAAGCTTCGGAACCTCCGATAAATGATGGTGTAACTCCAGTTGCCCAATTTTGCAAGAGTATTCTTTCACATCCAAGGTCTCAGTTACGAGGGCAGTGATAACGTTTCCAAGTGTTTCGTCAAAAAGAAAACGGCTATCATTTACTGCCCTCCAGGTCAGCCCCACCGAGAAATATTCGCGTTGACACTGTGGGATTGACACCAGTGGGACAATGGGGTCGATTTCAGCGTAAAAGTGATACCAGATTTGTGGTTCAGATACCTGATTCAGTCAAGAAACAGGTTTTGGGAAAGCGATCTGCATGCTTCGCGAGTGCATGCAGATCGGTAGCATTTTGAAGAATCATGTCGACAAGTTCGATATTGCTGTACGACGTAGGTTTGGTTTAGGGTTGATAGATTTTGCGGAGCCTGATATCTCAGTTATCTTAAGACCTTGCTACTAAGAAAAACCGCTTTTTTATCAAGATCTACGTGCTGTGTAAAGGAAACTCCCTGTATTTGCATCAGCGGGCGGATAAAGCTATCCTCAGCGGATCAATCTCAAATTCAAACCGATGCTACCAACATTTTCGCGAAAAGCAATTAGAGACAAATATACGCATCCTCTGTAAAATCTTAAACTTGACCTACATATGTGTTTATTTTTCACTCGTCAGGTAAGTGCCGAAAATAAAGCTCAATATCAAATGTCAAATACAATTTCCTGTGTTGTTCCATCTAAAATTTGTTTAAATTTTAAAATATATGGTTTGTTTACACCGGCATCTATGAAACGTATTACAACTAATGGCTTATTAGCTGTTTATGGTGATTTCTTAAAACATTTCAGCTCGGTTTGGGGGACGTTAGTCACTTGTTAAATATTTCGCGGGCATATCATAACTAAATACGTGAGAAAAATCTGCGGTACAGTTTTCGGTTGAGCAAACTGAATTAATGAAGTTATCTTCCGTACACGGGATAATAAAGGGTATCTAAAATGATTGTTAGAGTTGTGATTGTTTTTATTATACTGGTATCTCTTCGTACAGGTAAGTGTCAAGACATTCGAATTACGTATTTTAAAGTTTTATAGGAATTAAGGAGTTGATTTACATATTGAAAAAAAATTAAAATTATGCAATATACATTTTTAATTGATCTAGCTATTTTGTTTCCGGATGACTATAGAAGCACTGTAAGACTTTTGATAACTTTCATGCAACATTTTTTGCTACATAAAATCCTGGAAGCCTGAAATTTAGCAAGGAGTAAACTGTTTTCTATGTTTTTTTAACTGGACTAGTGGGTGGTGCAAAGTGAACGTTGTCTAATTACTTATATACTTTTTCAGGATGTCATTTTTGATTATTTTTAATTCAAATACAAAAGTATGATGTAATGCGGAAGACTATGGAGCAGCGAATCAAAATTGTCGAATCCAAAATCTGTTGTTTTACTTCAGTGTAGTTCAAATCATGGCTTGAAACTTCGCTCTTAAACGGCAGCATGGGCTCCCGGGGGCCCGTGGCCTCCCATTAGTGTAGCAACTGAACCATAACATATACATACTTCAGAGTCTAACATAAGTATTTGTTGGCTTAGCTGAATCTATCCGGTGTTACGAATGTGTATCAAGATTAGGACCTGGAGAATCAAGTGCTTGTCTAACGGGAGAAGAAGGACAACTCAGACGGGTACAATGCATTGGACCTTCTGTGTGTGCTGTTTACCATTACCAAAGTATGTACGGACATGATCAAGAAAAACATTGACTTTTACTTGCAAGATTTTCCCATTTTTTTTTCAAAATTGAGGAACCAAACATTGAACCGATTTTAGAAAAAATAACCCGTTATACAAGGGAATTACATTCTTTCTTCCTTTTTTTATTGAAGTTGTAAGAATTTGTTTCTCACGTGTATTTGAATAGTTTTGAACTTCTGATGTAAGTGTTCAGAAGAAGTCGTAAGGGATGATAATAACTTAGACCTTAGATTAATTGGCTGGAACGGCTATTTGCTATCACAAACAAACAGACAAAAATCGTGGAGTTCTACATTTATTATTACCGGAAATGAATAATATTAAATCTACAGTAATAGCCAAAAAGTATAGCCGTTGCAATTCTTAGTATAAAAATAGCACGGTTTCTGCAAAATTGTAATTGTAGTTTTTTTTGGAAAAACAGCTTTCTTTGACGAGCTGTCCACCGACTTCGGACTTTGGCCTGTTATTGGTATTATTTTTTTGGTTAGACTTATTTTCAGATCGTATCGAAAGAGATACCAGATTGTTTTGTACACACAATGTTAACTAGCGTCGCCAAGGGTACACGTATTTTTGCCTTATAAACAAATAGAATAAGTCTGTCGTGTTTTCGCGTTCGTGAAAAGCCGATGACAAATACATACTTTGAAGAAACTTTTTTGGACCTTTGGAGCCAAAACTATGATAAAAAAAGTATTTCCTGTTGCAAGGTTCTATAGGTGTTTAAAACTCAACTGTCAGTGGTATCAACGATTCTCCTTTGTACTCTTTACTATTCTCATACATATAAAGGCGTAGTTCCTTAGCTTTTTTTTATAGCGTTTGGAGATATCGAAGGAAATGGTTTACATTTTACAATTTCCCATATGAACAAAAATACCGTTCTCCTGACGATTTGTTTCGAAAAAAAGGTTAAAGCATACCCACAACTTATTGCTTATTTCTACCATCATCACTTTCTGCAGTGTATTATGTATAGCATTAATTGCATTCTTTAACCAATATACTTATTTTTATTTATTTTTTTCACAGCTGTCATACCAGGAACACCTACTATCAACCACATAACCAGAGGTTGCCAAGCACTCCGATATGGTGCAACCTGTGAAGATATTTTCAACGAATTAAGGGCGAGAGGTCAAGTCCTTCCTGGACAACATACTTGTACCACATGTAGTTCAGATTTATGTAACTCTTCTGGAAAGCTCAGCTATTCGGTTACGATTTGGTCTTTTGTCTTCGCCCTAATCAAACGTTTTCTGTAAGCTGATCTCGATGGGCAAAAAGGATCAGGGTCTATAAGCAGGGTTTTTGGTCCTGAAAATAACCCAAATTGGTTATAGGTGAAACTACATTTAAATACTGCTTCCGAAGGTACCCAAATCTGTATAGGTTCAAATTCAAGCATGTTGGGTCAAATTACTTTAGCCAAAATGGATAGAGGTCACTAAACTCAAAAAGGTATTTTTTTAAAATATTTCTTAGTGGCGCAACCAACCCAAAAAACTGAAAAAACTACCGATACTTCATTGTAATATCTTATATAACGCTAATTTTTTATATATTTGTGGAACGTATAGATTTCAAATTGTTTGAAATTTATTTTCGAATTTTTGGTTAGATAATGAAAATTTTGCAAATTTAAAAATCCACTGTATACCCATTTTTCCTTGCGTTCTTTTCACACCAACTAACAAAATCATTTTCACCGATTTTTTCCAATATTTGACATTTTAAACGTAGGACATCTAGAGTTGACTAGTTCAAAAACCGGAAAAACCCTTGTATTTTAGTCCATTTTTGAGGTTCCATAGCCCATTGTCTCCCTGAAAACTGCGAAAATATGAAAACTCGCATTTACGCTGATTTTCTTCAGTTTCTTACGTCTTTGTTCGGAAGAGCTAGCTCATTGCATGCATGTGCTTTTTTACGTTATTTGCAGTTCTGGTAACAAAAGAATAATTTCTTGTCCAAAGATTTCAAAAACCGCATTTTCACCGATTTTTGCAATTTTAGACATTTTAACTCAGAAACTCAATCCACGCATGTGTATAATAGAAAGTGTGTATAGCACAGACATGAAAACGAGGGAAATGAGTTTTTTCCTATTTTCGCAATTTTCCAGGAAACACATAGAAATTTTGACTGTGGAACCTAAAAAAAAATAGACAAAAAACACACACATGTACGTCCAACTTATGATATCCTAAGTTTAAAATGTAAAAGATTGGACAAACGAAAATTTGGTTTTTCCGATTTTACGGACAAGAAATCGGAACTGAAAGAACGTAAAAAAGATAGGCAGGTATTCCTTTCCCGACAAAACATGTCAAAAATTGATCAAAATCAGCGAAATTGCGATTTTTCATATTTTCGCAATTTTCCAAGAGACATCAAAATTTTGATTGCGGAACCTGAAAGAATGGACATGCTTGTCAAGTTTCTAAGTTAGCCACCTTAGCTGTGCTTGTAATGTTAAGAATTGGAGAATATCAATAAGAAGCAGTTATTCCGGTTTTTGGGTGATATTCCGGGCAAGGAATCAGTTGTATACATTGGATCATAAACATTAATTACCAAACCAAAAATAGAAAACAAAAATCACGGTTAGGTGGGATATAATAATGTAATATTGGTGATTTCTTAAAATTGTTTGTAGAAAAATTGCGTCCGAAGAAAGTTATTTTCGAAAAAAACACGTTTGGGCTACTACGAACGATCTATCGATCTGAAAATTTGGCAAAGATGATTTGACCCTATGTTCCTCAATTTGAATTGATGCAGATTTGTATACTTCTTCAGATAATTTTTATATGTAGGTTTGCCTATAGACAACTTTTGCCTCTGCAACCGCGACCAACCTCAGACAGCGCCGTTTCGTACTCAACAGCAACTCATCAGTGCGGTATAGGTTTAGTAGTCCTGGCGATAGATAAGCGAAAAGCAAAAAAGTGCATTTAGTCGATTGAAATACTCAAAATACTATGCGGAGGTAGGCGAAAAATTTGATCGGCGACCGTTGCATTTTAAAACATGTCTATGTATATTTTGTTTTTATTTTATAATTCAAGAGCCCAAAACTTCACGCATTTTCGAATATTTAAATTAGTATTTTTATATGAGCGCATGGTCATAATACTTTCTACTTCAAATCTATAATATCATACTCAGATACAGAAAGTACTCGTATGTAAAAAAGAAAGTACTGGTCCACGGCACTCACAATCAGAAAAGTTGAAACAAATCAATAAAACACAATTATTTTATAATGAGAACTTTAGCTTTTAATGTGCGCGCAGCAGATCAACACTTTCATTTTTATATATTACTTGCGCCTTAGTATGTTTTAACAGATTTGAAGTAGAAGTCGATACGAACATTGGCGAATTTTACACGAAAATGCAAAGTTTGGGCTTTTAAAGCGCAATCAAGTACTAGAATACAAAGGAAAATGTCGACAAAAATTTGGAATACATGTGTTCTAAAATACTTAAACTCTAGAGTTTCCAAGATGCGACCAACTTCAGAGTTATTGAGATTATTTTCGGGGCCGAAAATCTCACTTATAGTTTCAGATTTTTCCGACAAACTTCAAATCTTAACGCGTATGACAAACTACAAAATTCAATAATTGTTGTATTGACATTTTTCAACCACTTCGAATAAGTAACTTATTGCTTGAGGAGCGTTTTTGATGCAACAAAAACTTAATGAATCACTTGGATTCAGGCAGAATAACGGCATAATTTGAAGAGTTGAAATAATTATTCTTTTAATTTTCACCCTTTTTTTTACGATCGGAAAAAAAACACTGGTTAGGTATGAAACAATATTCAGAACTGAATTGTATCGTTAGGTACTTCGAGTCACCGTACAGAAAGTTTTGAAACATGCTACTCCAAAGTTGATGAATACATAATCATTATATGTGATGCCTACTCAAAAAACGCCGTTCAGATGACTACCGATTTCTCATAAAGGGATGCGCATTTTCAACATGTTTCGCCTTTTTGGGGAGCTGCATAAAGGGAGAAAAAGGGAGGGCAGGTAGAAAAAGTGAACATGTAGACTTTCGATCAGTGCTAAAAATTAAAACGATAGAAAATTTCATCGATTTAGGCTTATGCAGGGGATTTTTAATTCTAACTGGACATCTATCATTCAATTTTTATGACTAAATAAATAATCGACAAATGCAAACGACGTTTTTCTCCGTTCATGATTGACCTGAAAATAGCGCAATGTTCATGATTTTATCACAGCTTTTATCTCTTATCTGGATAAAGGATGTGTACTGTGTAATTAAATAAACATTGTGAATCACATTTAATAATAATCGGACGTAGTTTTATATATTACGCAAACATAGCATGTAAGGAAATATATTTAAGATCAATAGAATTGTATTGTTATCACTGCCATTCTTTTGTAAGTTGATAATAAAAAAGTCACATTCGGTGTACTTGTTTTATTTTTCACAACAAAACCCAACACCTGTGATATTTTAAAAAATAGACAATGAACTACAGCAACTTATGTCAAAAGAATACACTAGGCATCAAATGTAGCCCTCCAGAACTATGGAAGATTCCCTATTATAGATACCCTATTTTACGAGTATCCATCGCGTTTTGGCGTCTACTGAGGTGAACAGCAAGTGACGTCTTTGAACTAGTATCTTAATGTTGGCAATAATAGATGGGGTATAAATCCAGTAAAACTTGGTTGTAGCGTCATTTTTTTGTAAGCAAATGAACTTTTCTAAACAAAGGAGCAAGTACAAAATGAATTTGTTGCGTTCAAAAAACGAAAACACTGTTTTGTCTGTTTGCCTGGCGTTGACGGATCCATCAGAAATATAAGTCATTTGATTCTGGGGAATTGTGGAAAAAGAGAACAAGTAATAAGGTATCAAACGACACCCTTGAAAACTAATTGTCTCTTATGCGATTAAGCGTAATAATTTCAAAATATGATATGGTTGAGAAGGTTGGACATGACCCTCTAATGCAATTTCTTAATATATTCAGAAGGTTCTAACCCACGTTACTTTGCTTCCAGTTCAAAACTGGAGATCCACTAGTTTGAAACTTCAGCCCAACATGTGTTAACCCCAGAGTTTAGTGTCCTCGACGGTTAGTAAGGCCAGATACGTCATATGTTACGTATAACAAATTCGTGGCGTCCTGTCAAGGCGTTGTGGAGCGGGGGCCCGGTGGTTCGTGGTTCCCTCTCTCTATGCAATGCGCTCTATGCTCAGTTCGAGCCGCTCTGCGAGTAAATAGGATTCACGTGTGCTTATTGAAAGTAGCCCTGTGTTTACCCTGTTTACCTGCCGTCGGCATGGAGCTCCCTCTGATCGAGGAACAGTGCATCGACATCAACTTTCTTGCAAAGCCAGGCAAGAATGAAGATTTTTAAGTGTTTGGAACGAGTTTATGGGGACAATTCTCTGAAGTAATGAACCGTCAACAACTGTGGCGATGCGTGACTTTTCCTAAACTGTTACCAAAAAAAGTTTATTTTGAACCAAGTTTTTGCTTATTTTAGGTATTTTATTTAAACTATTTTTAAACTAAGGTAAACATTCCTGGACTGGGCGTATGGGGCACTTGATATACCTCATCGTCTTATGCTATGACTAATCTAAGCCGTCCGAAAAAACAGTCGACGTTTCTAGATGTTCGAAAATTTTTGATCTTTTTCGGCAATGAATGTTAACAATTCCCTGTAATTTCCTCCATTGTCAGAGTCATCCACTTCAAAATGAACGGTAATCCCTGTTTTGCCAAAAAACATACGGTATCTAGAAGTGTGCTGCCTAAAAGCTTGGTTAAGATAACTTTCGATTGTTGTCTTACCAAACTGAATTAAATTGGCTGCACATCTCACATGTAATGAAATTTGATGTCTCCTCTTCAGAGCCCTAAAACTATTTAATTCGTTGACTCCGCTGCTGGTCCACCCATTTTTTTCTGTATAAAACAGAAGGGACCGTTCAAGTATTACGTTATAATTATAATTTGAAAAATAAGAAAATAGATTTAGGATAGAGATTATATTTTACTGATATGGTATTCAACATAGAGTAAAGGACAAAAATATTATATCTTACTAACATAACAAACTTACTTGAAATTTTTGGTACACATATTAAATTCAAATTAAGTCTTTCCATGAAACCCGAATCCATGATTCTAAGTTTTCGATGACATTGGATTGCTTCGATTGCTGCTCAGTGTTGTGAGTTTGCTCGCTTTCATCGGATTTTGGAATGTCTACGTCATTCTCATCGAGCCATTCAACATCATGGTGCTCTAAATTTTGAATAACGCACATCAGTTCATTAGCACGACCAGCAGCGACTCTTACAGGTCTAACTTTCCTATCAGTGTGCGTGTTTATTTTTTTATGGATATTTTCGATGTGACGATTCTCAATTCTACCGTCGAACAAAAATAATCGTAGGGCATTTGCAGGAAATCTTTGAGTGAAGCACTTAAGCGTAGAGCTAAATTGACTGGAAGATATAGCCATCAATTTCCATGGAACTCCATACTTCAGCTAATACATTTCCTGCAAATTCGAAATTAGATCTTTCTAAATGTTCATCAATTGTAACGCCACGTTCATCCAAATGAGACCCAAAATGGTCATGAGGCAATATTAAACTAGCCAGTTCCCGACTAAGAGGAGCCATTCTGCGCTCTACTCTGTTATACGCACTTCTTCCAGGAGCATTGGTAGCTAAAAGCAATGCATCGAGATCATGTCGCTTAAAGTGCTGTATAGCAAACCCTATGACTTTTTGATAACGTGGATTTCCATCTGGCCCTCCATCAACCGTCATGATTACCACTGGTTTTACTAGTCCATGGTCAGTTTTAGCTAATGGTCCTCTCGAAATCCTGAGCATGAGTATTAGCAGTAGATGAATTAAGCTTTCCACTTCGAATAGCGATGTATGTTGGTTCAGAATATCCAACGGCTTACGGTTGTCCTAGCATATTGGAAGTGATTTTGATACCAGCATAAACAGATGGTATTAATTTATGACGTTCAGCGATTACCCAATCGTGATCAGGCAATTTGATTCTATATTCCATGTGCATTAGAAGAGGTGCTTGCTTATTTGCCGCAGTTACGCCAATAGGGACTCGAGCTTTATCATCTTGAGATATGAAAAATACTTGATCTGGTCCAAGTATGGATGCTATGTTCTCTAAATAATGGATTGATGCTTCAGCGAACTTTCTATCTAAGTGGCTCTTGTGATGATCAGTTTGAGCCCGAATGAGCTTAACAGGGACTGCCGATACATGTCTTCGTCCCTCTGCAGAATTAGATTTTCTACGACTAATGTCAAATCGTATTTTACGCAATTCTTGTGTGAGTTCATCAAGAGTTTCTACGCTGCGAATTGATTCCGTTCGTCTTCTATCATCTACTGCACTCCCAAATAAAGCTATATCCGCGATTGTTTTCAATAGTGAATGTTGATTGCTTTCAAGATAAGGACGTTCCACTGAATCCATCAGAGATAGTCTTTTTTTATTTCTGGATTTTCATGACAAATATCTTCTAACTTTCTTTTCATACCATCCCTGTGTTTCTTCTGGGCAACTGCGTTTTGCACATTCCTGTTTAAAGACTGTTTTGCTGTTTTTATTTCCTCGCGCAACTTAATGATCTGTTTATCAACTTCAGCACGGCTTGGCGTAGTATCTCTGGCAGAATACAAAGCACTCAGATTTTTTTTGAGTAGAGCAGTCTTATTTTTCATAGCTTCCTGAGAAGGTTTTGCTCTCTGTTAATCTGTATTTTCATTAATTTCGCATTGCTGTTGTGATTTATTACCGGGTTTTATTTTATCTTCTTCCTCTTTTTTAATATTTGAAGCTGACTGTATAATTTGTGTTTTTTCTGCAGGTTTACAGGTTGTCTAAAAATAAAACTTTCTAAGGCTTCTGCTAAAGATTCTCTTATTAAGCTACATAAATACAAAGTATGGCAATATACAGGGTTATCCAAATTAAGTGTCCACCATTAGTAACTTTGTTATTAGTGAAAATACAAAGTTGTTTGAATTAGCAAACTAGTAGCATTTTTAAAGCTGGTAAAAATGAGAAATAAAAAAAAACAATTGAGAGTCATTATTTTTTCAGTAAAATAACATTTTTTTAAATGGAAACCCCTGTATATTATATTTTTTTCTGTTAAAGCATCAAATTTTAAACAAAAAAGCTTACAATAACTTTTCTCCTAGGTTACAAATTGTAGAAGTTATGGCCTCCAATCTGAAACAATTAAATTGTATCGACAAACTTTATTTTCAACATCAACTTATAATCTTACAAAATACAATAACAATTTTTTTTAAAGAAGATGCTCGAAAACACCACCTTGTTCTTCAATACATTTTTGGGCACGTTTTTCAACTGCTCGAACTGTCTTAAGTATGGTCCTACCATCTATCTGGGTTATCTTTTCCCTAACTGCAGTCTTTAACGCGTCAAGGTTATCGTACCTTCGCTTGTAAATTTGGTTCTTTAAGTAACCCCACAAGAAGTAATCAAGTGGGTTTAGATCTGGTGATCTGGGAGGCCACTGTATTGGGCCATTTGTTCCTATCCACTGATCATTAAAAGTAGTACTTAGAAAATGATAAGTACCTCTGGAGTTGTGGGCAGGTGCGCCATCTTGCTGAAAATGCACATGATGTCTACTTATAAGATCCAATTCGTCTAAGAAATTAGTCAGAATTTCTGACATAAATTCCACATATCTTTCACCAGTTAGGGTTCCCTCATAAAAGAACGGGCCAACAATTTTTGAACCAATTATACCGCACCAAACGTTGAAACTGAAACGGACTTGTGGGCCTCTTGGATGTACTAACAAAAGATTTTCTCTTGACCAATAATGGTAGTTTTTTCTATTAAACATTCCAAAATTTGAAAAATTTGATTCATCTGTCCATAAAAGGTAACGAAAGTTATTTACATTTTGGCGACAGAAGCTAAGATACCAATGGCAAAAAACAAGTCTTCTCTCTGGATCCCCTGCCAAAAGCGTTTGAACTGGTCGGTACTTATACGGAATAAATTTGTATTTTTTTAAAATCCTTTGAACAGTACCATAACTGAAATTAGAGTCCTTGAGAATATCTGCTATTGAATTCTCACGATAAGCTTCAAAATATCCAATAACTGCAATTTCCGTGGCCTCGCTTATTATGAATTCTTTTTTTGCCCTTGTTTTAGCAAAAACATTTTCGTTGCCCCTAAATTTTCGATAAAGTCTCAGAAAATATCGTTCATACGGTTGAATGCGAGCGGGATATAATTCTCTTGCTCTCAAGGAGGATTTTCTGCACACTAAATAGCATTCTAACATATCACACTTTTCTTCATGGGAGAACATTTTTCTTTAAATTAATGACACAATAAAGCTTATAAACAAGTATTTACACTAATGTTTGACATTATTTGATTTTATCATTGTTTTCCAAAGCCTTCTAGTTGCGAGTATGTCCAGTTTAACGATTTGTCGCTTATCTTAATGCTGTCAAATCGCGAACGCCATGTTGTTTTCATAGCCGTCTTAATATTATAATACTGCAAATAATTAAAAATATTTATCGTTATTTTGACTTTATTTTTGACTTTAGCGGAAAAGTCATTATGAACTTTTTTGTTTAAAATTTGATGCTTTAACAGAAAAAAATATAATATACAGGGGTTTCCATTTAAAAAAATGTTATTTTACTGAAAAAAATCAAAATAACGACTCTCAATTGTTTTTTTTTATTTCTCATTTTTACCAGCTTTAAAAATGCTACTAGTTTGCTAATTTAAACAACTTTGTATTTTTACTAATAACAAAGTTACCAATGGTGGACACTTAATTTGGATAACCCTGTATATGGTAAATACAAAACCCTATGGCTTTAAATCTAATATGTTTAAACGAGCAATTCGTTCCGGTCACAAAATACAGGGTGTTAGTTTTCTGTATATATGTATAAAACTAACATCTTGTACTTTGTGACCAATTGACGGAATCAATCCTAAGAAATAAATCTATAATATAATAAGTATTACCTCTATACCTTGAGATAGGCCATAATATTTTCTAATCAGTAAAGAGAAACTTTTTGGCGATTTAATATTTCTAGTACTCATAGGTACCTGAAATGATTTCGTCACTCACCTTAGAAAAAAAATTTAGTAGATTGGATTTATTCTTAGCCGCCGCTTGCAATTCTTCTTCGATTCTCTTAGATACAATAATATCTAGTTCCTTGTCGGATTTTGCTTGTAATTTGTAATTTCGCCACACTTTGTTAACTAACTTTTGTAAATTTTGTACTTTCGTACTTGTATGAGATTTTTTAAAACTTTCAAACAATTTTTGGTATAACTTGGATTTGTCTATGTGAAACGACATCTTATTTAAACATTAAACTTTGGCTAATGGAATCGATGGTAACACAAATGTTAACATGCTTTACTATGCTTACAGTACGTCTACTCGCTATAGTATCCAAACGAAACAATACACTGATAGAGAAAATTTAGACAAGTGAACACCGCGCGGTAATTCCCCTATTCGGTTCTAAAGCGAGTAGGGGAATTACCGCGCGCTGTTCACTAAACGTATGCATTATTTGCGGGAATCCCCGAAAATGCATTTCGTTTTCAAGCAAAGACAATGTGAGGGTTGCCATTCGTGTAAAAAAGTAAATAACTACCGATGACGTAATCATCATCTAGACTCCCCTACCCCCAATGTCATCCAAAATAAACAAAGCAATAGTGCTCACGTAATACTTGAACGGCCCCGAAGACATCGCCAAGAATACAATCTGCTTTTTGCAACCACATAACCAAGAGTTTCCATATACCAACTTAATTTAAAATATCAAACTACGTTTTTTTATTCCTTTAAAATTATCCAAAATAGGTGTTGGTCTTCCACTTTCAATGATCTCCTTTTTTTCTTAAAAATTATACAAGGAAAATGACTTTTCAAGCAGTTGATTGATTACGCAGCGACACTCATCCATCTTTAATTGCACGCACACTACAGCCGGTAACCAAAACGGCTACTGACGAGTGAGAAGTGAGAAACCAAATCAAAAAATGGTAACAAGCCAACATAATAGTCGCAGCGCCTCACGCCCTCGGGCATCCGCGATCAGACACGAGCGTGTTTCCATAAATGAAAGGCGAGTCAGCTTCATCGTGTTCGCAAAACCTAGACACTATAGGGCGCAATATTTTCGTGGGGCTAATTTGCTATTTACCAAAACAATCGTTCACCACATTCTGACAGAAAATCTTGAAATGTTAAAATTGTGCGCGAAAATAGTTCCAAAAGTATTCTACTGAAACAGCAATCCAAATGGTAGTAGAAGAATGGAGGCAAAATATGGATGAAAAAAAGTTTACAGTAACATTGTTCTTCGATTTCAAGAGAGCATTTGAGACTATTGACAGGGAGAAATTGTTAACGAAATTGCATTGCTATCGATTTCAAGGTTCAGTATTCAACATATTACAAAATTATTTAATCAATAGACGTCAAATAACTAAAATTGGCAATACATTATCAAACATTAAAAACATTTCGGTAGTTGTACTACAGGGTACCAAATTAGGTCCATTACTATTTATTTTATATATTAACGATATTCCTGATATTTTACAACACTACAAAATTCAACTAGTTGCTGATGATACATTAATATACATATCAAATAAAGACATTGAAACTGCAATAGAGCTGTTAAATAATGATATGAAAAACGTAATAAATTGGTTAAATGTAAATAAACTTAAAATAAAAACAAACAACACAAAATATATCCTAATAGGAAAATCTTTAGATCAAAATACGATAAATCTTACAATTAATCACGTAAACATTGTGCCAATCGAATCATTTAAATATTTGGGCACATACGTAGACAGTAAATTAAAATATGAAGGGCACTATGAATATTTTGTTTCAAAAATATCCAAGAAAATATCATTCTCCCTCATTTGTTATATTATTCGACTATTTTGTTCACTGCAAATGAAACTGCATTTTCAAAATTACAAATATTACAAAATAAAACTATGAGAATCATCTTAAATAAAAATAAAAAATAGACTAGAATAAATTTTATGCTGGAAGAAATACAATGGTTAAGTATCAAAAATTTCATAGCCTACTTGGTTTTCATTTTCATATTCAAGTTAAAAAATGATCTTCTACGAGCAAGTCAGTATTACAGAAATACTGCTCTATGTTGTTGCAGCTAGTTAATGCAGTAAAAGTATTGCCCATTTAGAAGACCCATTGTTGTGTAATCTCGTCATTTCTGGGCGTATACACATAACACAAGTATAAAGTTTCATTAGCATTCCATACCTCCAGAAAGAAAAAGCAGGTGGACATGTACCTGAGGCAATGAACAAATGACACAATGTCTGTTTTCCAAGACTCTTATTGATGACCCTATGAGTCATACAATGTTTTCAATGATCTAGTACTACACCGCATGCGAAAGCAATTAATAATTATAGTGAGACAAAATGTTGAATATATATTGTCCATTAATAAAAAATGCTCTCATCTTCTCAAATACATTTAATAATAGTACGATGAATATATTACCTAACAGATTCACATGGAGTATAAAATATTATGTGTAAGGTAGTAGTTTTTGCGCAGTTTTATTGTTGTCATACACAGTTGTCAGCCGTATAAACATTATAAACAAATCAAATTTCCTACGAAAAATTTTCATATGGAACCTTGAAAAATCTGTAAGGTGTATAGTGTGCTCGTGACTGTAGATGAAAATGTGTGCGTTGCAGTTTGCTTTCCTGTTTTTCAGTTTTTGCGCTCTTTTCAAGAATGGTAAGAGATTTCTATTAGTTCCGTTCATATTAGTACGACTTTCATAATCTTGGATAGTTTCCAAAAAGGTGTAGTTAATATTTTAATACTGAATGCATGCATATATTAATAGAGAAAACTCTTTAATTGTTAGCTACAGCTTTAAAAAAAAGTTGCATGTAGGAGCTCCTGATTTTCACGATGCATAGGGATCTCAATATCTGTAGGAGTTACAGCTCAGATTAAATTAAGTAAAAGTAGCTCTCTTTGGGGCATATTCACATACTGTTGAGAAATTTGTAAACACTTCAAGGCTTACTGAGATATTTGGCAAAAACTAAAATTTGTCCAAATTTTTATTTTTTTCCGACTTTATCTTCAAAAAAATATCAAAAAACCAATGAAACTTTTCCATTGCCACTTCTTACGCACTACATGATGGTGTTATTAAATTTTATGCACGACGCCCTGTTTTTGATAATCTATCATCCACTTTATTTTTTTTATGGTTCAAAAAAAGTGCACTCTATAAGTACTACCATTTTTACACAAATACAGCGATGTATCACGTGTTACATTTATTTTCTTGGTTACAATAAAAACGAGCTTTTCTTTTTATCATTTTTTTAACTTGGCATTGCAAACAGATGAAGGGTACCGGGGAATAACGACAATAGTCCATCCGGACTGATTTTGAGAAAATCGGTAATTAAGGTTTACTTACTTGTTGGAAAGTAAAATTGATGAAAAAATAAGTCGTAAAGAATATCTTTGCTAAACAGTGTGTTTATTGGCAAAATAGATTTTATAAAATGAACTTTCACTCAAAACTAGTAACGTAACAAACAAAAGATGATGTTCAACTCGTGCCACTTTTCCCCTGCTTTAGGCGTCTATTGGCGGGTCATCGACATATTTATCACTGCTGTCTTCTGGATGATCAAGAGATATTAACTGTTGATAAAATGCCCTGTAATCTGCTCTCTCTAGAAATCTGGTCAGATCCTGCAGATCCTTCCATATCCTACTCTTAATTGGGATTGGGGTCTGGTAAAGTTTTATCAAGGTTTCCTCTTCTCGTTTTTGTTGATCTTTTTTAGATTCTTCCGAACTACCTTATCAAATTTAGAACTAGCATATAGGCCCATGTATGTCGATTTGTGAAAAACTACGCGAGGATTCTGTTTACAAAACTTGAGCATCCTGACTGGTCGGGTTGGAAAGGGGTGTCCCTTTCCAACCGTTGCATAAAACGGCGATAAAAACGTACCCCAATCAAAATTTTTGCCACAATCAATGACTTCAAATAATCAGATACCTCAGTGTATGTATATCTTTGGTTCACGAGACTCATATCTCTATCACACTCGAGGTATGATGCTCCCTGATCTGGAATATTACTTTCACAGTAGTAAAACGATTTTTCTTGGTAACCAAGTAATGCAAAAACCGAATAACTGTAAAGTTTTTATTTTGCCCTGCACAGGAGTTACAGAAAATGGCAAGTTCATTTACTTCCATAGGCAGGATGTTAAAAGTGATACAGCATAGAACAGACATCGTCAGCGCCTTTCTTAGCAATAGATGCATTGTAGGTATAAAAGATAGAATTTGAGTTTGACAGAATGTGGATGTTAAAACTGATGAAATTTAGTTGCCGCTTATAGTAAACATCATTTGTCGTTATATTTGGACAGGGCAAGTTTTTTTGGTAATCCATCGTGATACTTTCGATAGCGGAGAACTTAGAGGCACATTTGCGGTTAAGTTCCCTTTAGACTGTAAAGCCACTTACTCCTTTTTTGATGTAGTGTCTTCTCAAGTATCTTTTTCTCCAAACTATTACTTGCTGACTGCCTAGTTTGTTCCGTGTGGGAATTTAAGGTAACGGTAAGTGAATATATATCAGCTTTTAAGGAATCACACGTACTACAAGTATCTTTTCGTGGATAACCGAACGATATATTGAAGTTGTTTTCAAAGATTTCTCGGAAGGATTCATAAGAAATCTTGTTTTCAACATTGCCAATAGAATACATTTTGTGTAATTTTGCGATATTTAGATTTTCAGGTAGGTAAACTTTTTGCGAATCTGCCAAAGAATAATGAGATTTGCGGCATTTGAGGCTCTTAATAAACCAAGTCACTTTCTGTTTTGTGTTTGCTGAAAGTTTGTAAAGTCGTGTATTGTGTTTTCCTCGCATGTCGATGGGCGATTTCCCCGCTGCAACTAATGAGTCTCTTATGTACCGAACTCGACGAACTGTAATTCCGTGTAAAGACAAAACAGCCTTAAGACAAACTGGTACATCACGAATAATTCCATTTTCAACCAATCCGACACGATAACTAAGTGAAGCATCATTAAGCCTTGACTCTTCTTCATTTTTTCGAGGGCGTCTACGCATGACAGGCAGAACAGTGATAAGATCACTAAGATCAGCGTTTTGTGCATTAGTGTTACCTAGTACCTAGTTCATTAAATTCACGAAGAAGTCTGCAGCGTTCACAAAACAGCGAAAACGTTCACAAAAACAATCAGATCCAAGTTCGTGGGTAGTGGCGCGCAACATTTTCATTACGTCTCTTTGTCTTCCTGTTTTTTTGCGTTTTCTCGTTTCTCGGTTTGATGGGCCTGGTTTATCTTCAGTTGAACGGAATAGTCCCTATCCGTTATACACAAAACAAGTATTATAAACTAAATTAGCGAATATAGTCAATATTCAAAATATCAGCGTATACAACTCACGTGGACTCTAAAAGTGAACTAATGGCTGATGCAATAACGAAGCGCCCAAACGGTACGGCCGATGCAACGCCGCCTTTCCATATGGACTGATTCCGTTTTTCCATACACGCGCAGGGACTCATGCCATTCTTCTCCAGCACAGGGAATCTTATAACTGTTTTGTGAACCTAAGCCCTCTTTACAATTCAAGAAGCTGGTAACACGATAGTATCAGAAGAATGCCACCAAAATAAACTGAAAGCTCAATTTAGCCGAGTAATGGACTAATGCCGTTTTTCCCCGGTACCCTCCAGATGCTTGATGTGATTACTGATAGATGCATATTACATCTTATTCATATAAAAACATTTTACTTTATATCTAAGAAAACCAATGAAGCACGTGACACATCGTTGAATTCGTAAAGATCTTATTAGATACAGGATGTACCTTTTTCGGACCGTATAAAAAAATAAAGTTGATGATGGTTTCTCGAAAGCGAAACGTCGGACTCAAAATTTAAAAACACCATCATGTAGGGCCTAAAGAGTGCCAATGAAAAAATTGCATTAGTTTTTTGGCATTCCTTATATTTTTTATTTTTTCTATACATATGGAGTAATCTGAAAATCAGATAGTTCGCTATAAGTAACGCAAATGAAGCTTTCCTACTGGTCAAGAAATACGTACAAAAATGACCGGCACTAAAGTGTAGAGCATGGCTTATACCTTTTTTTGCTTATCAAGACGTTAAATTGCATACATTCCTGCCCATTTTTAAGAGATAATCGGAAATTTAACTACATATTCCGTTCTTTTGAAAAAGTTACTTGTAGCCTAGATTGTGTATCTTCATACTTCTTTTTGTATGAGAATACTTCATTTCAGGAAATTCTTTGGAATGCTTCTCGTGCAGTTCTCAACTGGGAGCAAACGGGTTGAACAGAAACTGTGAAGAATTGTCATGGTACGACACCCACAAGAAAACACAATGCTACTTTGCAGATTCAGTTTGTGCCAAATACGTCGTGGATCGTAAGTACTGGAACTGATGACGTATTACAGGGTGATTCACAGGTCGTGATCAAAAATGAAACATCATACACAGGACCATCTTTTATGTAAAATTTTGTCCTCGAGGGCTTCATTAAAAAGATACGGGGTGTTTTAAGTTTCAAAATAAAAAACATTTTTTTTAATATCCTCAAAACTGTCAACTGGAATGGACTAACTTACTATTGTGTTTTTCCCTTCGTAAAAATAAAACAAATTAGATCATTCATGAAGAGACGAGATACAATTAGTTTCAAAATAAAATTGGAGGCCTTGATACCAACTTGACGTTTCTTACGCGTTCATTTCTAAGACTCCGGCAATATGAAATTGCCAAATTTCCCGGAGTTAGAGGTCATAGTGTCTGGCATACTGTTCAAGAGCAACTGGAACTGATTAATTTGGCGTTGGATGATCCTAGTACAAGTACTAGGCGGATTGTGAGCCATGTTCTCAAAGTCTTGCGTGGATAATTACCATCGGCAAAATGTGCAATGTCTGCAACGGCGAAACTTTTGTGAGTGGCTACTGCAAATGCCTACTCAAAATGCAGATTTTATTGATTTGGTTTTGTGATCAGATGAACCCCTTTTTACGAGGAGTGGAACCTTTAATTCTCAAAATGAACATGTTTCGTCGTTAGAAAATCCAGGATCCACTTATTTCAACACAGACTTTCTAGAAATGTCTGGTGCGGCATTTTCAATGCCCAATTATTTAAGTACGTACGAGTATTGCCACAACGTTTAAAACCTATACTCAGCTTTTTAGAGAATTTCATAGAAAATGTGTTAGATGATGTTCCATTAGCAAGTAGAGTACGAAAGTGGTATCAGCACGACGCGACGGTGCCGCATCGCATGTTCGTCGTAACATAACCGCATGGTTAAATAATCATTTAACGCCGGGAATACACTTGAGCTGAGGCAAGCCGCGTACCGAACGAGGCACCCTCGGCGCGCCGCGATGCGCTAGTGTGTACGGCGCGCTAACACAGCTGCGATGCTGCGAACAGGCTCGGTGTGCCTCATGGGGTGCACGACCTAAGCCATCGGCTGTCGGTCCATCAAAGTGAACACCGGCCGAGCCGTGCCTCGTTCGGTGCGCAGTGTGTACGGAATTTTCGATCAGCATTTGCCTCAGGGCGAATATATAGTCTATTTTTGGTTATTTACAAATTGTGGCACTAACTTCTGTACTTAAATCTAGGCATTTTCCATTGCTCCACTCCGATCTGAAAGATAAATTATAAATTTGATTATTATTTCAATTCCCTCAGTCCTCGCGTGCAAATTTAATGATATTAATCAAGCTTGCAAGCTTTTTCCAGGGAGTCTTATAAATGTCCGCATGTTTCCACACCTAAGCTATGCAGTCGGTTATCTTCCAAAACAAAGAAATTAATGATAATGGATCCCTCGAGCACTAAGAACTCCGGACCTAAAATCACTCCACTCTCGGAATGTTCGGGTGGAGGATGGGCTCGAGGGAACAACATCCAAGATAAAATTTGTTTTTCGAACATCTGCGGGATTAACAGCAACATTGATGCTGTTCATCACTACCTGCAATCCAATCGTCCCGCCGTTCTTTTCTTGGCGGAGACAAAAATCTCAGAGTCTGCACCGATTAACCATCTTAACTTCCCGAACTACGAGGTGCACTCCAATCTGAGAAAGATCGGGGGAGTTGTGGCTTTTGTCCGCAGCAGTCTTTCCTGCTCCAGAGATGTTTCTTTGGAATCAGGCCGGAAGGTATCGCCTCAACTCCAAAACATCACTTAAATTTATCTGCTGCCCTTATCGCTCTCCCTCAGACCATAACTGGGATGACCTACTCGAATACCTCGCTGTGCAGATCGATTTCCTTAACATCAATCACCCCACTTCAGAGGTAGTTCTTCTCGGTGATTTCAATGCCCATAATGAGCTTTTTGGTTGTGCTCGAAAAGACGGATGCAGCAGGTCGTGCAGTCGAAGCGTTCGCTCTTACTCAAGGGCTGACCCAGCTGGTGATGAGCGCTACTTCTTCCCCCTCGTCTCGTCACACGCCAGTAGCCTGCTGGATCTCCTTCTGACCACGCATCCTGTCCCTTACAGCACTGCTGTCCTGTCTCCCAGGGTAACTCAGACCACGGTGTTGTGGAGGTTATGTTTCGGTCAGAGCCCGCTGTGGCAGCAGAAACTCGTACAGGCCGCAAAACTTGGCACTATGGACATGCCGACTGGGAGGGGCTCAGAGACTTCTTTTCTATCTTTCCTTGGAGAAATGTTTGTTTCGCTGACGCGGCTGCGTCGGCTGTATGTTCTTCGATAACCGAAATTATCCACGTCGGAATGGAGGAATACATCCCTCACACAGTGAAAGTGTCTAAACCAGGGTCCAACGGCTGCTTTAACAAATCGTGTGACACTGCTCGCCAGCAGAAGATCAAGGAACACAGAACCTTCTTACAAAACCCCACTGTAGAGAACAGACAAGCCGACGTCGAGTCCAGAAACAGATATAACGAAGCGATTCGCAATGCCCAAAACCAGCATGATATAAAAGTTAGGCACAGGGTAATGTCGCAGCGCAATGGCAGTCGGTCTTTCTGGACGCTGGCCAAGCAGATTGAAAAGAACTTCTCACACAGTAGCCTTCCACCACTTACGTGTCAGGATGGGACTATTGTATTCGACTCAAAGTCCAAGGCGGAAGTGCTAGCCAAGATCTTTGCTGCCAACTCCACCATGGACGTCCCCACCAACGCCCAAGTGCCGTCAATTCAAAGGGTTCCCCACACTATGCGGGAGGTAACATTCAGGCACAAGATCGTAAGACGAGTGCTCTTGTCGCTCGACATCAACAAAGCTTCTGGTCCGGATTTGATTCCTGCCATTGTACTGAAGAGATGTGCAGCGGAGCTTGCTCCAGTTCTTTCCCGTCTCTTCCAGATATCTTATGAATCCGGCACCTTTCCAGAAAACTGGAAATTTGCTCATGTACAGCCCATCCCAAAAAAAGGATCTAAGACCGACCCTTACAACTACAGGCCTATAGCTCTACTTTCTGTTATAAGTAAAGTGATGGAGAGGTGCATAAATCGCGAGCTTCTGGACTACCTCGAACGTCACAGCTTGATTAGCGACAGGCAGTACGGTTTCCGGCACCAACGATCCACAGGGGACCTCCTAGCTTACGTCACGCAACTGTGGAGTAAACTCATTCAGTCTCATGGTGAGGCTCATGTCGTTGCTCTTGACATCACGAAAGCGTTCGATCAGCTGTGGCACACTGCCCTCTTAAGCAAACTTCCATCCTATGGCCTTCCAGAAAAGCTTTGCAGATGGGTGGCTGACTTTATCTCTGGCCGCAAGATATGCGTCGTAATTGACCGGTTCTCGTCTTCATCCCACAACGTCAACGCGGATGTTCCCCAGGGTCTTGGCTCCGACACTGTTTCTCTTACATATCAACGACTTCCTTTCGTGGACGATCAACCCCATCCACAGCTTCGCTGATAACCGCTCTCTAAATGCAGGAATAATTCAGAGTGACAAGCCGATCTGTGCCGCTGAGATGGAAAGAAGAAGACTATAGTGGATACCAAATAAAACCCGATGCACGTCATCGATCTGGAGCTGTGCGCTGTTGCCAGAATTTGCACATTTTCTTTTAAGCAAATAAATTTAATAAAATAAATTGTTTATATATACCTACCATTTACTATAATACCATTATATTGAAAATAAATAAATAAACTTGTTGTAAAATTAAATTCCTTTCTAAATAAAAACACCTGATTTTGGTAGATATTCAATGATATGAGCTCTTTACACCGACTGGTAAGTTGTTTTGGCATTTTGGATACTTTACACCACTTCACAGTAACTGTTGTTCTGAAAAGAACAATTTTTAATTCGCAAGGCAACGATTCAAAGCTCAAATAGCGCAAAACTCACAAACTAAACAATAAAGAACTAATAGTACGACAAAAGGACAATGGCAACTGATGTCAACAAATGAGAAGTGGCAACCTCACATTTCTCTGCACGGCACTACCAACCGAATCGAGACGGGGAAATTTAAACTTCAAGTAGAAATGTCACATTGAATGTAGTCAACTGTTGGTAACCATGATTTTTATGAATGACATCACCTATGACGTGCATCGGATTTTATTTGGTATCCACTATATATGTTTCATTTTTTGTAACGACTTGTCGATCACCCTGTATATCCTCACGCTTTTGGGATTTGGTAAGGCCCGGCGCCGGCTTCAGTGTTTTATGCGCCATGTGGCAAGTGATGAACTATGCGCCCGACCCCACATTAATTGAGAATAAGGGCGTATCCAGCATTTTTGTCAGGGGGGCCACAGTTACGGATTTAAGAAGCTGTCTAGAGGAGGTCATAGTGGTGGTGCATAATCCATGTTCACGAAGCCGTCGCTTCTAAAGCAAAGTATCGAATAGCGAGGGCAGGGAGGTGGCGGCTTAATCCGCTCTTGATGGAGAATTTTGCGCTCCCATGACACTGCACCCTGAGGCGGCAGCCTCACCTACTTACCACCTGAAGCCGACCCTTGTAAGGCAGAAAGAAGGACAGTAAGACACAGCTAGCATTATTAAAAGGCCCCGAGACCGCATTGGTGTAGAATTTTATTATGCTATTGAATAAATAATTATTATCGTTCTTACAGATAATGGTGAAAGATGGATCCATCGCTCCTGCCAGCATTACGATGTCTGCTCCTTCCTCCAAACCAAGTACAACAATGACATGAATCTGCTGCTAGAATGTTCCGTGTGCTCAGACAAAGATATGTGTAATGGATCTCCACAAGCGAGATATTTTCCATTATTTCTGATATCGGGCATGACAGTGATGATATCTAGATTAGTTAATTGACGATCCATACGAGAGATTTGCTGAGTAAATTGATAACAAAATGACTAACCGAATTTTAGGATAGCTAGGAAGGAGAACTTAGGTATTTATGATATCTGACGAAATGTGAAAATATAATGCTGATTATCAATAAACTAGACGTACAACTGACTTGACTCATAATAGCAAACAATCAAAATTATTGCTTTGCTTATCAAAGCAATACATCTTCGCATTATACATTCAGGATCAATCAAAGGTTTTCTTTTGCGATACTCGAATTCAAAATGTTTGCAGTCCGACTTTTTGAAGCCTACATTACTATAGCCTAGTAGCAATGATATAATAAAGCTGTAGCTCTTCTTGTGGATATTCGTTTTTCTCATTTATCCGATAGCTCTACTATGATAAGAATACATAAAATTAAGGATGATAACGCATGTGTTTCATTGCCCTCTTTACCATTTCTACCTCATATCGATTTCTATAAGTCTTTTAACAGTTGGTCTATTTTGACCAATCCATGTATCACTCGCAAAAATAATTTTGCGTCTGTTATCAGCCACAGGCCAGGTAGGTATGGCCCGATATGACAAGTTATACTCAAAACTATATATGAAAATTGCCCTCAAAGGTATCGTATATTTTTTTATATCGAAGCAGCCGTGCAGGCAGAAGCCTAAATGCCGGAACACCGCGGCTGCTATGATGATCCCAAAGAAATTTTGTTAATTAGATTTTTGAACTGCCTAAGGTTAGTAGAACTGGGAAAAGCCTCTTCTTGTAGACTGTTCCACAGTCTCGACACACTCGGGACAAAGGAGCGGTCGTATCGGCCAGTTCTGGATGTTCGAACACGGTTATGATGGGACGTCAAAGTCAGGCGGGTCTGCCTGGCAGGCACGTCGCGCGGCGACATCATGGAAGAGAGTTCTGAGGAGCAAAGCCGGTTGGTGTAGCGGTAGAAAAGAGCTAGATCGCTGACGGCCCGCCGGTGCGAAAGAGTTCCGAGACTGTCTGTTAGAGAAGAATCATCGATCAGTCGGACCGCCCTCCTCTGGTCAGCATGCAGCGTGGATAATGTAGTCGGTGCGGCAGCACCCCCGCGTGTGAGCAATACTCGAGGCTAGGCCCTTATCTGGCCTTGTATAGAGTGAGAAGGTCATGCGGAGAAAAGTACTTCTTAGCCCTAAACAAATCGCCTAGCTTTTTTCCAGCAGCTGCAGCTATTGATGAGATGTGTTCGTGCCTGATCAGGTCCTCGGTGATCTGGACTCCGACTAGCCGAAATGAATGGCTTTTTGGCAGAACTCGCCCATCATTCGAAACCGGATGAGCGCTAGGACGCTTTATGTTCGTCAAAGTATAGTTCAGTGTTTTGGAAGCATTAAAATGTACAAGATTGTTGCGTCCCCAGCTCAGCGGCAGAGATCGGCTTGCCACTCTGAATTCCTACATGTAGAGTGTTGTCATCAGCGAAGTGGATTGGGTTGATCGTGCAGGAAAGGAGGTCGTTGATATGTAAGAGAAACAATGTCGGAGCCAAGACCGATCCCTGGGGAACATCCGCGTTGACGTTGTGGGATGAAGTGGAGAAACCGTCAATTACGACGGATACCTAGCGGCCAGAGATAAAGTCAGCCACTTATCTGCAAAGCTTCTCTGGGAGGCCATAGGATGGAACTTTGTTTAAGAGGGTAGCGTGCCACAGCTGATCGAACGCTTTCGTGATGTCAAGAGCAACGACATGAGCCTTACCATAAGATTGGATGAGTTTACTCCGCAATTGAGTGACGTAAGCTAGGAGGTCCTCTGTGGATCATTGGTGCCGGAAACCATACTGCCTGTCGCTAATCAAGCTGTGACGTTCGAGGTAGTCCAGAAGCTCGCGATTTATACACTATCCATTACCTTACTTATAACAGAAAGTAGAGCTATAGGCCTGTAGTTGTAAGGGTCGGTCTTGGATCCCTTTTGTGAGACGCGAAAGAAGTGGAGCAAGCTCCGCTGCACACCTCTTCAGTACAATCACAGGAATCAACTCCGGACCAAAAGCTTTGTTGATGTCGTGCGACAAGAGTATTCGTCTTACGGTCGAACGATCCAAATTGAGGTATACTGTGTCAAATCATTCCGCATGCCGCTAGGGACATCTACTGTGTTTATCTGTATTTATCTCCTGACCAAAAACGCCAGAAAGTAAACGAAGTTACCAGCGTTTGTCGAGTTTTCAAGTTAGCCAGCTTATGGTATCCTACGTTTCAAGTATCAAAAAAGCGAAGATCGGTGAAAACGTGGTTTTTCTGAGGTTTCAGACAAAAATTCATTATTTTGACAGCGGATCTGCAAAGGATGCAAAGAACCACTCATATACAGTGGGTATATCCCAAGTTCGCGTAATTCTCATTACTCGACCGCAATTCCACCAAAAAATTACAAAATAATCAAACTTATAAATTCCACAAATCTATAAAAATTTCCAGTCATCGGTAATTTATTCAAAGTTCAGATCAGTAGGTCGCCTCTTGGGGCCCCTAAAATTGCGTTACTAAGTACTCATCTCCTAACAAAAAACACCAAAAGATGAACAAAAAGCGTGCGGTTTTTCCTATTTTCGAAATTTTCCGAGATTAGACAAATCAAATTTTGGACTATGGAACCCACAAGAATGGACGAAAGTACCAGTGTTTGTCGAGTTTACAACTTAGCCAGTTTATGATGTCCTACGTTTTTAGTGCTTAATAAAAGAGAAAAAAAAAATTCAATTTATTCAATATGGTCAGCGTTTCCGACAAAATACTTTCACTCATCTTATTTTCTATGAAATGTTTCTTTTTTTCAGAGATTAACAAAATACAATTAATTGAAGGGTATTTTGTACTTTGTAAGGAAGTGAGTCATCATCATCAGAATTATTTTCTAGCGCACACACATTTTTTTTATAAACATATTTGTATGAAGTATGTATGACCTACCTCGGAATCATACGGTTTACAAACAGTATACTTTGCATTAGCTATCATAATTCAGTTAAATGCAGGTTTTGTTTTTCGACACACAATCCGTTATCAGGTATTTTTATGATATACTGTAAAAAAATGACATCATGTTTTGAAGTTCGCAGTTTCTTTACACCTCATATCAGTGGCGTAGGTACCTTGGGCCGCACCCGGTGCGGAAGTGGATAGTGTCATTCCATCTAAAGTCAAAGGCAATAAATTTTATATGATTTATAAACGCCATGGATCATCTAATATTTATATTTAAAATATTGATCAAATAACAAAACACAATAAAAACTAAGACAAAAAACATATTTTTATCTTACAATTAAAATCTATTCTTTCTGGCGTTAATAGCTGCAAACTCAGAAATAACTTCATCAAAATTTGTTTTGTATTGCCTCGTGTTCGATGGTTAATATGCCAATATTGCTAAGCCGCGATTGGGTCATTGTTGCCCTAAAACTCCTTTCACATGAAGCTACGAACACTCAAACTGTCTTGAACAATTTCAGTGCAATCGTAAGATTTGGAAGAGATTCTGTAAAATCCCATTCTACAATCAACTTTAAAAAATCTAGAGATACCCAATCAGAAACTGTTGACATTCGTTTCCGAGGCCTCATCATAAAAATCAGTAGATTTGGATCTAGCTAATTTCAGTTCTCCAGTATTCGCCAAAGACAAAGTATTTCTTTGTACGATCTCGAACGATGAAGCTAGGTCTTGAAGAGACGTCGATCTTGTCTGGAGTTCAACTCTGAATTCCAACATATCATTTTGAAGTTCTTCTTTAAGTGTGAGTCCTGCATCACTGGCCATCTCACCAACCGACGAAGTCGTCATTCTGTTGGAATATCGTTAGGTTCTGATTTCTGATTTTTTTGTAGCAATATCCATTGCCTCTTCTACATTGTGACCCTGTTTATCTCCGATATAAAGACGAAGTGCCTCTATTTTTGTAGCTGTTTCGTCAACAGTTAGGCCTTTACTTTGCAATATAATCTGTGCATTTTTTATGTTTGTTCATTGTTCTTAAAGTTGAATAACCGGCACGGGTGTCACATATCTTGAAAAGTGACATTATGCCGATTTCTTTGACATTATTCTGTTTTTTTTTTGACATTATGTAGGTTTTTCTATAAGATGTTAACTTAGCACTTAGTTGTACGTGTTGTCTAAGCGTCATGAGGCTTTAGTTATCAGTGTTTGGCTCTGATGTTATGTAAAATCTGGTGCAGAGATGGCATTACTGGAAGTGTAAGCTGTAAGTTGTATATGGTGATGATACTTCCATTGTACTCTTGTCTCAAATACACTTAATCGAGATTCAAAGCTAGAAATTAGTTACGCAGACGCTTTTTCTTATACATTCTGGAAATTGCATATACAAATTTGCTGAATTAAAAAAATGAGACAGATGAAAAGTAATTATATTCACTGTACACTGTCAAAGTACAAGCCATATACATGCTAACAGTAAGTACACACAACGTGGGCGCGGTGATGATTTCTCGTAATTCTCCTCAGTTTTTCGTAATTTATAACTTTGAACATAACCTCAATTCAGAAAGCACAACATATAAATAACCCGTCATATTCGGCATATTTAGTGATGATTTTCGCACACAGCAAATATCACTGATTTTATACACATGCAGACCAATACACATAATCATCCAGATGCGATCTTGCTATTCAACCGACTTTCTTCTCAGAGATAAAAACTACAGACACGTATCAATCAGCCTCACAAAACTATGCAACCAATAATGCGTGTAGTTTAGTTGAGTGATTCCTGTATAGATGGGCGTTCTCAACGATCCAGGTGAGCAAACGTAGAATGACTGTTTGCGCCCTATGAACTACCTAGTCTGCAAGTTGATATCTTATAGGTTTTTTTGACGTCTTATAGGTTTTTTACATGATACCCGTGCCGGTGGGTGTCACCTTTTTTGGGGTGCGGCCCGCCCCCGCCGCTACGTCACTGCCCCATATCGACATTAAGAGAAAGCACTGGGCAAATACATCTTTTCTGGCTCTTATCTTATCTCCCGATCATCTTAACAAAAAACTCTATAAATATTATGATATAATTTTAAGCGAGCTCCATTTAGATATTGGTGAAGGATCTAGTTACATAAACATGAAATACGTGTCAATCAGTTTACTTCTTGCTGCAGTTGTGGTGTTCTCTTGCATACTGACAGGTAAGTGAAATCAAAAATTCATCAGTAGAAGATTTACTTAGAAGAATAAGTGTTGACAAATATTGAATTTTTAGTAGTTTAGACAAATTTCAAGTAATCCACGACCGTTCTTAGCTAGACAGCCCTTCAAGATTATCCAATAGCGGTCCATAAGTATAGAGGATATTTTTGATCTGTAACATATATCTTTGGATACTTACAGAAACATTTTGAATAATGATATCTTTTTTTGTTTTGCCAATGCTTTCTCTTTTCTTTAGCCCAAGCTCTGGAATGTTACTCATGTTCGGCACCACTTAACCAGAACAGTACCTGTGTAGTTGGAAATTTGACGGATGCTCTGTTACATAAGTGCGATAATGGAACAAACGCTTGTATGGTTTATGATACAGGCAGTAAGTATTCTAAATAGTTCAAAATTTAATGGAGAGTGATCCTAATCATCAGACAACTGCTTGAAATATATCTTCTAAACTGGAAACGCGGGCAACGCAGCTTCACAAATGGCAATAAGTAGGTGGACTCTGTACTGCAACCACGCAACTCAGGACAATTGGATTTAGTATATAGTGTGTAAAAACGCATATGTTTGACCAGATAAAAAAATAAAGTTGAAAAACGAACCGCCGGGCACAAAAATTAGAAACATCATCTTGTGGTGCCTTAAAAGTTACAATGGAACAGCCCCATTGATTTTTTGATACTTCTTAAAATAATGTCGGGAAACAATAAAAATGATGTTGCAATTTTTTTCCGAATATCTCAGAAAGCCATGAAATTTTTACAAGTTTCTCAATGGCATGGGAATGCGCCTCAAAGAACGCAACTTATCTTTCGTATAGACAGTAAAATCACCATGTTACTTGACGCTCTATGTATTGATCACCATTTTCCAACTTTTTCAGATTCAATCGTCAGACAATGTGCTCCTAGAAACCAAACTTGTACTCAGTATAATGCTACTTCACATATGGTTAGGCACTGCCGAACTTGTTCCACAGACAAATGCAATGGAGGTACTCTAAATGGTGCATACATCAACACCGCATCTTATAGCGTACCCCTTGTTGCCTTGGCCTTCAGTGCTGTCATCTCGAAACTGTATTAATTTATTATTCGTAGACATGTAATAAACCGTTTTACGTTTGTATTAACTTTTATTACCCGTAACACCCCAAGGGCGGATTCAGGATTTCGTCTAGGGGGGGGGGGTCGCAAACGATATTTGGGGCTGGTAATTTTTCTACCTCAGTGAAACTTCTAGAATGTATCCTATTATTGATCATTAAGTCCATTGTGTTTTATCTGTTCAATGCAAACTTGAAAAAAATACGGAAAGTGCTCAGAAATCCTCAGAAAGGCAATATGTTATTACACGAGAACAAAAGAATTACGTGGCATTTATAATTAACTACTGTAACAATATTAAAGATTAAAACATCAAAAACTTCATTGCTCTGTTAACCAAAAAAGTCATTTTGAGGGATCCCGAAACATATCCCAGCCATTCCACACAAAACAATGCCTTTGATTGTGAAAACGAACATGTGACCGAAAAATTCGCATTATCGTATCTAGACGAGACAAAGAAGGTCTTTAGACCATCTATAGATCGTGTCTTGAGACCGTCTCGATTCTGCCTATAGACAAATTGCGCAACGGGTTCTACTAGTGTGTACTAAGCTTAAGGATTAATACTCTGAACTACCTGTTAAACAAATCAAGTAATTGGTGTAAATACTGACACAATCAAGCACTTCTATTATATCAGCAGGTGATAAAAATATAGATAGGTATAGTCAATTATTTTTTGAAATTCAATATAGATGTTATTCTTCAGACTTTCGTTGTCGATCTTAGATTTACAGCATAGTTGTTTTCTCAGTTTTCGAATCGGTGTTGATCGCATGTAAAAATGTTGGAAATCTTTGGAAAAAGCTATATATGTTAGATCGTAACTATTTTGATAATGTATGTTTGCACGAACCAAGAACAGGAATTCACATGTAGTGAAGAAGCTCTGTGACTTAAACGAATTTCAATATAGCAACATAAATAGAAACATATGCGGGAAGAAATGCGGGACGTGTGGTATTGACTTTGTACATCGATCGACGCATTTTCTGGACAGGCTACAAGTGCACCGCTAAGCAAATCTAATAAATGTATATTTCCAAGGCGTTCATCTAACATATAGTCTAATCATATTAGCAAATTTCCCCGAAACAATTTCAAAGTCCGGATTTATTGGTGCATGTGTTCAAGTGCGCATTTTAAACATAGACGCATAAAATGGTTACACCAATTTTTGTGGGAAAACTTTTTATTTGACAACAAAGGATGATAAAACGTGTTTTTTGGGATTAAATCGAAAGTGTTGTCAGGAACGAACATACGGTTTTGTAAGTTTTTTAGGTATTTATGAGGCCTACAGATCGAGACCACACGTGAAAAGATCCGACTAATAGCAAAAATGTTAGGGGCGAAAAACCAGGCAAAATGCAGGTTTTGTCACTTGTTGGTAATCCGACGATAATTTTACGCAACTACTTGAAATTCGTTAAATAAGCAGGATTCATACTTCTGGATAACAACAGCAAAATTGTAGTATAATGAACAAGTAGTTTTTTGAGAATATCTAATTGTTTATTCTAAGAAAACACGGGTATTATCCCAATATATACCGAAATTACATTCGCTCAATACCACGTCTAATTCTTAACTAACTCAAAAAATATCCCTCACTCCGTACTATTGACATCCAACATTCCACATAAAACCACAGATTACGGATACGAGGTCTCGCCAATAAGTTCTAGCATAAACAACTATATCGAGTAATATATCATGCAAAGTACTGCTAAGGAAATATTAACATAGTAACAACAATAACATAATCCCAATACACCTGTTTTCCGGACATCACTACTAGTTTATTGAGCAATATACAGGGTTAGTTCAAAGAGCATTTTACAGCAAAATACACTAATTTTTCTTGCCGATATGAATTACAAACCATTCCAAAAGATAAATGTTATTTTTATGCGATAAACAAAGGTGACTTTTTTTTCTTCGAAGCGAATTCAGACATTTGGTATTTGTGAATAACTGAGCAAATGCGCTACGATATTCGAAATACATTCGTTAACTATACACATTTTAAAACAAAGCGGATGTGTCTATCATCTTTTGTTGCGAGTTACTCACAAATACGAAATGTTTGAATTTGTTTAGAAGAAAAACGTAACCCATCCTTTTTTTGCATAAAAACAACATTTATCTTCCGGAATAGTTTACGATTCACATCGACAAGGTAAATTAGTGTATTTTGCTATAAAATGCCCTTTGAACAAACCCATGTATATTGCTCAAGAAAACTAGTAGTGATGGCCGGAAAACATATGTCTTGGCATAAACAATTAGAAATTCTCACAAAATACTTACTTGACCAATCTACTCCAATTTTGTTGTGGTTATTTTGAAGTACCAATCCTAGGAATTTGAAGAATTTCAAATATCTGCGATATCTGCAATCTGTATAGCTAATATACTGCTTAGACTTGGATTTGTCACAAGTCACAGTGCTGGTATATACGTATAAATCGTAAGAATTGTGCTGTAAACGTAAGTGATGTCGAAGAGGGACAAAGGATACCAAAAATCGCAATGTTCAGTTCCTATAGCTATAACTTTTGGTTAGTATGCCTCTGACCCCATGATGTGTCAGAAAGCAACACAATGGTGTTAGATCACAAAAGCAAGTGTCAGACGTCTAGGGGGGGGGCGCGATTTACGCAGAAAACGGGTTTTTGAAGAATTTGTCATAGGATATTCAAGAAAAACTGCGCACTTAGGTAATTTAAGGCGCTGAATTCGGAAATGTTCTGCGAAAAATCTTTCTCGCATTTTGGAACCGGAAGTGAAACCAAAAATAATTCCAGGGAAAACCACAGCACAGCAACGGCTCTAGAAAGTGTCAGTCAATTTAATACGTTGTTATTTGTTAAATGAAAATCAAAAGGTCCTATCAGCTTCGAAAATATCGGAATCAGCCGCTATAAAGTACGGTGTTCCTCAAGGTTCCATATTGGGTCCTACACTTTTCTCTCTGTATGTGTCACATTTCCATGAATATTTCCGTAATTGTACAATCCATCACTGTGCCGATGATACTCAAATTTATTTTAGTCTTAAACACAAAGATTTTTGAAGGGCAGATGCATTAATCAACGAAGATTTAACAGGGCTGGTAAACATCTCGCGCTCGCATAACCTAAAAATTAATCCATCTGTATCTTCAGTTACGATGTTCGGCTCGAAATACAAAATAACATCCATCGAAAGGGAAATTAACCTTACAATCTGATAACCGGCTTCCTATAATGATTTACATTTCCATAGTCATCTTCATAACGAAGATCAACAAGAGATAACAGAGTTGTCGAGCTGACAGCATTGAAGATAGTTGCATAATAGTCATACGTAACGCCAAAATTATGAACAGTGTAAAACAAAACTAAACAAACAAATACTGTGAAAACACTATGCGATACTACACTTTCAAGGCGATGAGATGACACTAAATAAATTATTGTTTAAAAAACTAAGTGGTAAGTGAGCATCATCTGCTTTTAAGGATATTCTAGACTTGACACCACACAATGATCGCCCAGAAAACACCAAACGACGTCGAGAACGCGTGAAACCCACCCAGAACTATGTATTATTGTCACATGGTGCTGCACCTGCCTTTCTCATGGATTTGAGAAAACAGAAGACAACAATAATTAGTGGGGATGTATACGTATAGCTTCTTTTCTCCCAGGCACGACTACCAACTGGGAATATGTATTATTTTTTTTGTATTTTCTGTCGATTATTTACGTTAATACAATGCAATGGAGGTACTCTAAATGGTGCATACATCAACACCGCATCTTATAGCGTACCCCTTGTTGCTTTAGCCTTCAGTGCTGTCATCTCGAAACTGTATTAATTTATTATTCGTAGACATGTAATAAACCGTTTTACGTTTGTATTAACTTTTATTACCCGTAACACCCCAAGGCCGGATTCAGGATTTCGTCTAGGGGGGGGGGGTCGCAAACGATATTTGGGGCTGGTAATTTTTCTACCTCAGTGAAACTTCTGGAATGTATCCTATTATTGATCATTAAGTCCATTGTGTTCTATCTGTTCAATGCAAACTTGAAAAAAATACGGAAAGTGCTCAGAAATCCTCAGAAAGGCAATATGTTATTACACGAGAACAAAAGAATTACGTGGCATTTATAATTAACTACTGTAATAATATTAAAGATTAAAACATCAAAAACTTCATTGCTCTGTTAACCAAAAAAGTCATTTTGAGGGATCCCGAAACATATCCCAGCCATTCCACACAAAACAATGCCTTTGATTGTGAAAACGAACATGTGACCGAAAAATTCGCATTATCGTATGGACTCTAGACGAGACAAAGAAGGTCTTTAGACCATCTATAGATCGTGTCTTGAGACCGTCTCGATTCTGCCTATAGACAAATTGCGCAACGGGGTCTACTAGTGTGTACTAAGCTTAAGGATTAATACTCTGAACTACCTGTTAAACAAATCAAGTAATTGGTGTAAATACTGACACAATCAAGTACTTCTATTATATCAGCAGGTGATAAAAATATAGATAGGTATAGTCAATTATTTTTTGAAATTCAATATAGATGTTATTCTTCAGACTTTCGTTGTCGATCTTAGATTTACAGCATAGTTGTTTTCTCAGTTTTCGAATCGGTGTTGATCGCATGTAAAAATGTTGGAAATCTTTGGAAAAAACTATATATGTTAGATCGTAACTATTTTGATAATGTATGTTTGCACGAACCAAGAACAGGAATTCACATGTAGTGAAGAAGCTTCTTTGACTTAAACAAATTTCAATATAGCAACATAAATAGAAACATATGCGGGAAGAAATGCGGGACGTGTGGTATTGACTTTGTACATCGATCGACGCATTTTCTGGACAGGCTACAAGTGCACCGCTAAGCAAATCTAATAAATGTATATTTCCAATGTAGGCGTTCATCTAACATATAGTCTAATCATATTAGCAAATTTCCCCGAAACAATTTCAAAGTCCGGTTTTATTGGTGCATGTTGTTCAAGTGCGCATTTTAAACATAGACGCATAAAATGGTTACACCAATTTTTGTGGGAAAACTTTTTATTTGACAACAAAGGATGATAAAACGTGTTTTTTGGGATTAAATCGGAAGTGTTGTCAGGAACGAACATACGGTTTTGTAAGTTTTTTAGGTATTTATGAGGCCTACAGATCGAGACCACACGTGAAAAGATCCGACTAATAGCAAAAATGTTAGGGGCGAAAAACCAGGCAAAATGCAGGTTTTGTCACTTGTTGGTAATCCGACGATAATTTTACGCAACTACTTGAAATTCGTTAAATAAGCAGGATTCATACTTCTGGATAACAACAGCAAAATTGTAGTATAATGAACAAGTAGTTTTTTGAGAATATCTAATTGTTTATTCTAAGAAAACACGGGTATTATCCCAATATATTCCGAAATTACATTCGCTCAATACCACGTCTAATTCTTAACTAACTCAAAAAATATCCCTCGCTCCGTACTATTGACATCCAACATTCCACATAAAACCACAGATTACGGATACGAGGTCTCGCCAATAAGTTCTAGCATAAACAACTATATCGAGTAATATATCATGCAAAGTACTGCTAAGGAAATATTAACATAGTAACAACAATAACATAATCCCAATACACCTGTCTTCGGGACATCACTACTAGTTTATTGAGCAATATACAGGGTTAGTTCAAAGAGCATTTTACAGCAAAATACACTAATTTTTCTTGCCGATATGAATTACAAACCATTCCAAAAGATAAATGTTATTTTTATGCGATAAACAAAGGTGACTTTTTTTCTTCGAAGCGAATTCAGACATTTGGTATTTGTGAATAACTGAGCAAATGCGCTACGATATTCGAAATACATTCGTTAACTATACACATTTTAAAACAAAGCGGATGTGTCTATCATCTTTTGTTGCGAGTTACTCACAAATACGAAATGTTTGAATTTGTTTAGAAGAAAAACGTAACCCATCCTTTTTTTGCATAAAAACAACATTTATCTTCCGGAATAGTTTACGATTCATATCGACAAGGTAAATTAGTGTATTTTGCTATAAAATGCCCTTTGAACAACCCCATGTATATTGCTCAAGAAAACTAGTAGTGATGGCCGGAAAACATATGTCTTGGCATAAACAATTAGAAATTCTCACAAAATACTTACTTGACCAATCTACTCCAATTTTGTTGTGGTTATTTTGAAGTACCAATCCCAGGAATTTGAAGAATTTCAAATATCTGCGATATCTGCAATCTGTATAGCTAATATACTGCTTAGACTTGGATTTGTCACAAGTCACAGTGCTGGTATATACGTATAAATCGTAAGAATTGTGCTGTAAACGTAAGTGATGTCGAAGAGGGACAAAGGATACCAAAAATCGCAATGTTCAGTTCCTATAGCTATAACTTATAGTTAGTATGCCTCTGACCCCATGATGTGTCAGAAAGCAACACAATGGTGTTAGATCACAAAAGCAAGTATCAGACGTCTAGGGGGGGGGGGCGCGATTTACGCAGAAAACGGGTTTTTGAAGAATTTGTCATAGGATATTCAAGAAAAACTGCGCACTTAGGTAATTTAAGGCGCTGAATTCGGAAATGTTCTGCGAAAAATCTTTCTCGCATTTTGGAACCGGAAGTGAAACCAAAAATAATTCCAGGGAAAACCACAGCACAGCAACGGCTCTAGAAAGTGTCAGTCAATTTAATACGTTGTTATTTGTTAAATGAAAATCAAAAGGTCCTATCAGCTTCGAAAATATCGGAATCAGCCGCTATAAAGTACGGTGTTCCTCAAGGTTCCATATTGGGTCCTACACTTTTCTCTCTGTATGTGTCACATTTCCATGAATATTTCCGTAATTGTACAATCCATCACTGTGCCGATGATACTCAAATTTATTTTAGTTTTAAACACAAAGATTTTTGAAGGGCAGATGCATTAATCAACGAAGATTTAACAGGGCTGGTAGACATCTCGCGCTCGCATAAACTAAAAATTAATCCATCTGTATCTTCAGTCACGATGTTCGGCTCGAAATACAAAATAACATCCATCGAAAGGGAAATTAACCTTACAATCTGATAACCGGCTTCCTATAATGATTTATATTTCCATAGTCATCTTCATAACGAAGATCAACAAGAGATAACAGAGTTGTCGAGCTGACAGCATTGAAGATAGTTGCATAATAGTCATACGTAACGCCAAAATTATGAACAGTGTAAAACAAAACTAAACAAACAAATACTGTGAAAACACTATGCGATACTACACTTTCAAGGCGATGAGATGACACTAAATAAATTATTGTTTAAAAAACTAAGTGGTAAGTGAGCATCATCTGCTTTTAAGGATATTCTAGACTTGCCACCACACAATGATCGCCCAGAAAACACCAAACGACGTCGAGAACGCGTGAAACCCACCCAGAACTATTATTGTCACATGATGCTGCACCTGCCTTTCTCATGGATTCGAGAAAAAACAGAAGACAACAATAATTAGTGGGGATGTATACGTATAGCTTCTTTTCTCCCAGGCACGACTACCAACTGGGAATATGTATTATTTTTTTTGTATTTTCTGTCGATTATTTACGTTAATACAATGCAATGGAGGTACTCTAAATGGTGCATACATCAACACCGCATCTTATAGCGTACCCCTTGTTGCTTTGGCCTTCAGTGCTGTCATCTCGAAACTGTATTAATTTATTATTCGTAGACATGTAATAAACCGTTTTACGTTTGTATTAACTTTTATTACCCGTAACACCCCAAGGCCGGATTCAGGATTTCGTCTAGGGGGGGGGGGGGTCGCAAACGATATTTGGGGCTGGTAATTTTTCTACCTCAGTGAAACTTCTGGAATGTATCCTATTATTGATCATTAAGTCCATTGTGTTCTATCTGTTCAATGCAAACTTGAAAAAAATACGGAAAGTGCTCAGAAATCCTCAGAAAGGCAATATGTTATTACACGAGAACAAAAGAATTACGTGGCATTTATAATTAACTACTGTAATAATATTAAAGATTAAAACATCAAAAACTTCATTGCTCTGTTAACCAAAAAAGTCATTTTGAGGGATCCCGAAACATATCCCAGCCATTCCACACAAAACAATGCCTTTGATTGTGAAAACGAACATGTGACCGAAAAATTCGCATTATCGTATGGACTCTAGACGAGACAAAGAAGGTCTTTAGACCATCTATAGATCGTGTCTTGAGACCGTCTCGATTCTGCCTATAGACAAATTGCGCAACGGGGTCTACTAGTGTGTACTAAGCTTAAGGATTAATACTCTGAACTACCTGTTAAACAAATCAAGTAATTGGTGTAAATACTGACACAATCAAGTACTTCTATTATATCAGCAGGTGATAAAAATATAGATAGGTATAGTCAATTATTTTTTGAAATTCAATATAGATGTTATTCTTCAGACTTTCGTTGTCGATCTTAGATTTACAGCATAGTTGTTTTCTCAGTTTTCGAATCGGTGTTGATCGCATGTAAAAATGTTGGAAATCTTTGGAAAAAACTATATATGTTAGATCGTAACTATTTTGATAATGTATGTTTGCACGAACCAAGAACAGGAATTCACATGTAGTGAAGAAGCTTCTTTGACTTAAACAAATTTCAATATAGCAACATAAATAGAAACATATGCGGGAAGAAATGCGGGACGTGTGGTATTGACTTTGTACATCGATCGACGCATTTTCTGGACAGGCTACAAGTGCACCGCTAAGCAAATCTAATAAATGTATATTTCCAATGTAGGCGTTCATCTAACATATAGTCTAATCATATTAGCAAATTTCTCCGAAACAATTTCAAAGTCCGGTTTTATTGGTGCATGTTGTTCAAGTGTGCATTTTAAACATAGACGCATAAAATGGTTACACCAATTTTTGTGGGAAAACTTTTTATTTGACAACAAAGGATGATAAAACTTGTTTTTTGGGATTAAATCGAAAGTGTTGTCAGGAACAAACATACGGTTTTGTAAGTTTTTTAGGTATTTATGAGGCCTACAGATCGAGACCACACGTGAAAAGATCCGACTAATAGCAAAAATGTTAGGGGCGAAAAACCAGGCAAAATGCAGGTTTTGTCACTTGTTGGTAATCCGACGATAATTTTACGCAACTACTTGAAATTCGTTAAATAAGCAGGATTCATACTTCTGGATAACAACAGCAAAATTGTAGTATAATGAACAAGTAGTTTTTTGAGAATATCTAATTGTTTATTCTAAGAAAACACGGGTATTATCCCAATATATTCCGAAATTACATTCGCTCAATACCACGTTTAATTCTTAACTAACTCAAAAAATATCCCTCGCTCCGTACTATTGACATCCAACATTCCACATAAAACCACAGGTTACGGATACGAGGTCTCGCCAATAAGTTCTAGCATAAACAACTATATCGAGTAATATATCATGCAAAGTACTGCTAAGGAAATATTAACATAGTAACAACAATAACATAATCCCAATACACCTGTTTTCCGGACATCACTACTAGTTTATTGAGCAATATACAAGGTTAGTTCAAAGAGCATTTTACAGCAAAATACACTAATTTTTCTTGCCGATATGAATTACAAACCATTCCAAAAGATAAATGTTATTTTTATGCGATAAACAAAGGTTACTTTTTTTTCTTCGAAGCGAATTCAGACATTTGGTATTTGTGAATAACTGAGCAAATGCGCTACGATATTCGAAATACATTCGTTACTATACACATTTTAAAACAAAGCGGATGTGTCTATCATCTTTTGTTGCGAGTTACTCACAAATACGAAATGTTTGAAGTTGTTTAGAAGAAAAACGTAACCCATCCTTTTTTTGCATAAAAACAACATTTATCTTCCGGAATAGTTTACGATTCACATCGACAAGGTAAATTAGTGTATTTTGCTATAAAATGCCCTTTGAACAAACCCATGTATATTGCTCAAGAAAACTAGTAGTGATGGCCGGAAAACATATGTCTTGGCATAAACAATTAGAAATTCTCACAAAATACTTACTTGACCAATCTACTCCAATTTTGTTGTGGTTATTTTGAAGTACCAATCCTAGGAATTTGAAGAATTTCAAATATCTGCGATATCTGCAATCTGTATAGCTAATATACTGCTTAGACTTGGATTTGTCACAAGTCACAGTGCTGGTATATACGTATAAATCGTAAGAATTGTGCTGTAAACGTAAGTGATGTCGAAGAGGGACAAAGGATACCATAAATCGCAATGTTCAGTTCCTATAGCTATAACTTTTGGTTAGTATGCCTCTGACCCCATGATGTGTCAGAAAGCAACACAATGGTGTTAGATCACAAAAGCAAGTGTCAGACGTCTAGGGGGGGGCGCGATTTACGCAGAAAACGGGTTTTTGAAGAATTTGTCATAGGATATTCAAGAAAAACTGCGCACTTAGGTAATTTAAGGCGCTGAATTCGGAAATGTTCTGCGAAAAATCTTTCTCGCATTTTGGAACCGGAAGTGAAACCAAAAATAATTCCAAGGAAAACCACAGCACAGCAACGGCTCTAGAAAGTGTCAGTCAATTTAATACGTTGTTATTTGTTAAATGAAAATCAAAAGGTCCTATCAGCTTCGAAAATATCGGAATCAGCCGCTATAAAGTACGGTGTTCCTCAAGGTTCCATATTGGGTCCTACACTTTTCTCTCTGTATGTGTCACATTTCCATGAATATTTCCGTAATTGTACAATCCATCACTGTGCCGATGATACTCAAATTTATTTTAGTCTTAAACACAAAGATTTTTGAAGGGCAGATGCATTAATCAACGAAGATTTAACAGGGCTGGTAAACATCTCGCGCTCGCATAACCTAAAAATTAATCCATCTGTATCTTCAGTTACGATGTTCGGCTCGAAATACAAAATAACATCCATCGAAAGGGAAATTAACCTTACAATCTGATAACCGGCTTCCTATAATGATTTACATTTCCATAGTCATCTTCATAACGAAGATCAACAAGAGATAACAGAGTTGTCGAGCTGACAGCATTGAAGATAGTTGCATAATAGTCATACGTAACGCCAAAATTATGAACAGTGTAAAACAAAACTAAACAAACAAATACTGTGAAAACACTATGCGATACTACACTTTCAAGGCGATGAGATGACACTAAATAAATTATTGTTTAAAAAACTAAGTGGTAAGTGAGCATCATCTGCTTTTAAGGATATTCTAGACTTGACACCACACAATGATCGCCCAGAAAACACCAAACGACGTCGAGAACGCGTGAAACCCACCCAGAACTATTATTGTCACATGATGCTGCACCTGCCTTTCTCATGGATTCGAGAAAAAACAGAAGACAACAATAATTAGTGGGGATGTATACGTATAGCTTCTTTTCTCCCAGGCACGACTACCAACTGGGAATATGTATTATTTTTTTTGTATTTTCTGTCGATTATTTACGTTAATACAATGCAATGGAGGTACTCTAAATGGTGCATACATCAACACCGCATCTTATAGCGTACCCCTTGTTGCTTTGGCCTTCAGTGCTGTCATCTCGAAACTGTATTAATTTATTATTCGTAGACATGTAATAAACCGTTTTACGTTTGTATTAACTTTTATTACCCGTAACACCCCAAGGCCGGATTCAGGATTTCGTCTAGGGGGGGGGGGGGGGTCGCAAACGATATTTGGGGCTGGTAATTTTTCTACCTCAGTGAAACTTCTGGAATGTATCCTATTATTGATCATTAAGTCCATTGTGTTCTATCTGTTCAATGCAAACTTGAAAAAAATACGGAAAGTGCTCAGAAATCCTCAGAAAGGCAATATGTTATTACACGAGAACAAAAGAATTACGTGGCATTTATAATTAACTACTGTAATAATATTAAAGATTAAAACATCAAAAACTTCATTGCTCTGTTAACCAAAAAAGTCATTTTGAGGGATCCCGAAACATATCCCAGCCATTCCACACAAAACAATGCCTTTGATTGTGAAAACGAACATGCGACCGAAAAATTCGCATTATCGTATGGACTCTAGACGAGACAAAGAAGGTCTTTAGACCATCTATAGATCGTGTCTTGAGACCGTCTCGATTCTGCCTATAGACAAATTGCGCAACGGGGTCTACTAGTGTGTACTAAGCTTAAGGATTAATACTCTGAACTACCTGTTAAACAAATCAAGTAATTGGTGTAAATACTGACACAATCAAGCACTTCTATTATATCAGCAGGTGATAAAAATATAGATAGGTATAGTCAATTATTTTTTGAAATTCAATATAGATGTTATTCTTCAGACTTTCGTTGTCGATCTTAGATTTACAGCATAGTTGTTTTCTCAGTTTTCGAATCGGTGTTGATCGCATGTAAAAATGTTGGAAATCTTTGGAAAAAACTATATATGTTAGATCGTAACTATTTTGATAATGTATGTTTGCACGAACCAAGAACAGGAATTCACATGTAGTGAAGAAGCTTCTTTGACTTAAACAAATTTCAATATAGCAACATAAATAGAAACATATGCGGGAAGAAATGCGGGACGTGTGGTATTGACTTTGTACATCGATCGACGCATTTTCTGGACAGGCTACAAGTGCACCGCTAAGCAAATCTAATAAATGTATATTTCCAATGTAGGCGTTCATCTAACATATAGTCTAATCATATTAGCAAATTTCCCCGAAACAATTTCAAAGTCCGGTTTTATTGGTGCATGTTGTTCAAGTGCGCATTTTAAACATAGACGCATAAAATGGTTACACCAATTTTTGTGGGAAAACTTTTTATTTGACAACAAAGGATGATAAAACTTGTTTTTTGGGATTAAATCGAAAGTGTTGTCAGGAACAAACATACGGTTTTGTAAGTTTTTGAGGTATTTATGAGGCCTACAGATCGAGACCACACGTGAAAAGATCCGACTAATAGCAAAAATGTTAGGGGCGAAAAACCAGGCAAAATGCAGGTTTTGTCACTTGTTGGTAATCCGACGATAATTTTACGCAACTACTTGAAATTCGTTAAATAAGCAGGATTCATACTTCTGGATAACAACAGCAAAATTGTAGTATAATGAACAAGTAGTTTTTTGAGAATATCTAATTGTTTATTCTAAGAAAACACGGGTATTATCCCAATATATTCCGAAATTACATTCGCTCAATACCACGTTTAATTCTTAACTAACTCAAAAAATATCCCTCGCTCCGTACTATTGACATCCAACATTCCACATAAAACCACAGGTTACGGATACGAGGTCTCGCCAATAAGTTCTAGCATAAACAACTATATCGAGTAATATATCATGCAAAGTACTGCTAAGGAAATATTAACATAGTAACAACAATAACATAATCCCAATACACCTGTTTTCCGGACATCACTACTAGTTTATTGAGCAATATACAAGGTTAGTTCAAAGAGCATTTTACAGCAAAATACACTAATCAGCCGCTATAAAGTACGGTGTTCCTCAAGGTTCCATATTGGGTCCTACACTTTTCTCTCTGTATGTGTCACATTTCCATGAATATTTCCGTAATTGTACAATCCATCACTGTGCCGATGATACTCAAATTTATTTTAGTTTTAAACACAAAGATTTTTGAAGGGCAGATGCATTAATCAACGAAGATTTAACAGGGCTGGTAGACATCTCGCGCTCGCATAACCTAAAAATTAATCCATCTGTATCTTCAGTTACGATGTTCGGCTCGAAATACAAAATAACATCCATCGAAAGGGAAATTAACCTTACAATCTGATAACCGGCTTCCTATAATGATTTACATTTCCATAGTCATCTTCATAACGAAGATCAACAAGAGATAACAGAGTTGTCGAGCTGACAGCGTTGAAGATAGTTGCATAATAGTCATACGAAACGCCAAAATTATGAACAGTGTAAAACAAAACTAAACAAACAAATACCGTGAAAACACTATGCGATACTACACTTTCAAGGCGATGAGATGACACTAAATAAATTATTGTTTAAAAAACTAAGTGGTAAGTGAGCATCATCTGCTTTTAAGGATATTCTAGACTTGCCACCACACAATGATCGCCCAGAAAACACCAAACGACGTCGAGAACGCGTGAAACCCACCCAGAACTATTATTGTCACATGATGCTGCACCTGCCTTTCTCATGGATTCGAGAAAAAACAGAAGACAACAATAATTAGTGGGGATGTATACGTATAGCTTCTTTTCTCCCAGGCACGACTACCAACTGGGAATATGTATTATTTTTTTTGTATTTTCTGTCGATTATTTACGTTAATACAATACCGTGAAAATATATGTCATCCATGGAAATGTCTATGTTGATCAGTTTTGAAAAAAACATGAATTTTTTTATTTCATACAAAACCCATCTTTTTTTTTTGTTTTTACATTTTATGTTTTAGACAAATGAAACTTAGAAAGAAACATTGTTTGAATCATATTTTTTCATAATATTAATTGTCAATGTTCGACCTATTATTCTACTAAATAACTAAATAATAAGATACCTTATTTAAAGTCCGACTCTGTACTAAACTGTCGCTATCAGCTGTTACTATCAATCGTTCCTCGGCTGTGATTGATTTCCTCATATTTGTATTTTTCTTTGATATGTATGGCTTCACCATCGATAAAAGTTCATTAAAGCACATATCATCCATTCTGAGATAGTGATTAAGGTCATTTGTGGCACTGGTTCTCAACTTTCGCACTAATGTCATATGAGATAATGTATCAGGTTGCAACAACCAATCTTTTACCCAAAAACGTTTTTTTGCCCTTGTTATTGGTTCTTGTAATAATAATAGTACAAGAAGTGCTGCGAGCTTTTTTTTCTTAACATCTTAATTAACACCATTGTTGTACTCTCGGCCGATCAGAACTGACAAAATGTTTGTGTGAGTGAAGAAGGCACAGTTTTCCTGCAGTTCAGAACCTGTCAGTCTCAAAACTGCAGGCCGCGTCGTTTCAAATAACTGAATAGTGTATGGTCTGAGAAAGTTTGAATCTTCAGTTCAGGTTGTACAGTTCCAGAACTGCAGGCGAACTGTATGTGAATGGGTACCATTACGAGCTACGTCGCGCCACGCTGCCGTTAGGCTGTGCCGGGGAATCCCCGAAATAACAAAAACCAATTGCAATGAGGAATGGCTTGGGGGAACCCAGTATATTTATAAATTCGTCTTGCAAGTTGGCTATTGCAATAACGTCTACTGTAAGTTATTTTGTGGTGTTCTTTTTTTAAAAAATGTCGTCTTCAGGAAGGAAGAAAGGTGCCATTTGGTCCTATTTTGATGTTGTTAAAGATAATAACAAGAAATCAGTGACTGCTAAATGTAAAAAATGTAAAGTAATTATGGCTGGACTAGTGCTGCGTATGAAGAAACATATACAAAAATGTGTTCCATCTGAAAATTCTCAGCTACCAATGTCAATTATCTATGATTCCGAGTCAGAGGAGGATTTAACGCTAGATGAGATATCCAAAACTCAAAAATATCCAAAGAATGTTTACCCAGATAATAATACAGGTAACTTTGAATTTTAAATGTTCACCAATTTAAAGACAAATGCCCAAGACTATTTAAAAAAATTAAAGTATGTCGCATTTGTTTTGGACAAAGTAAAAGAAACAATTGCACTATAGGAGAGGCTACAGAGATATGGCTAGAATTTTTAGAATCTTTCGACTGAACAAGCAAATGGAGAAATTTCGGTAAGTGATACGAATAAAGTCGAGGAGCGCATAAAAATGGCTTTGACCACAGCTCATTTTTTGGCAAATTGGCTTGATCATCGCTTTAGAGGCAATAAACTTAGGCAGAGTGTGTATCCTTTAAACTATATATGTTTTCTAAACATCTAATTGAGAATGTAAATGTAAAACCATTCGCATGGTGGCGTTCTATAAAAAATATAAATACCACAGCCTTGGAACTTGCTCTCAACAGCTTCATACAGCTATTGCATCGTCAGCCAACATAGAAAGACTCTTTTCATCATACGGTTCAGTCCATTCAAAACAACGTGATCAGCTCAGCAATGTCAAAGCTGCTAAGTTGGTATCAATTTTTAAAGAGCTTAATTCCATCAGTGGTGATCAGATATCAGATTGAAGACTTTTAGATGACTATGAGACTGAAAGAGTGTGGGGAATTTGTTAACACTTGTATGCAAAATATTTGTTTTCCAATTTTTATGTTAAAAAGTTTGTATAATGTATTAGAGAACATTTCCTATTTTTATTTATTATATTAATAAACAAAATGAAGAAAAAATGCTTGTTTAATTTAAGTGTTTTAAATCGTTTTAAACAAAAACTGTTTTAAACCTAAGCGAATGTTTAAAACATTTTTAAAACAAAATGTTTAAAACGAAACAACCCTGATGTTGATTGTTTTTTTGGTTAGGTAAGTGTCGAGTTTTTTATATAACATATAGTTTTTTCACGAGTATCCATTGCGATAGAATGACAGCTGATTATCTAGAAGTTTGAACATTTCTCATATCGGCAAAGGATACATAATTCTGACGGATCCGTCAATAGGCAGAACCATATTTTGTTTTGGCTTTTTTCGTAAGCAACAGACTAATTTTGTCCTTGCTAAAAGATCATTTATTTAGAAAAGTTCATTTAATAACAATTTAATAGAACTTACACAAAAATTCGTTATGGATACTCGTGAAATAGGGTATATACGAGGGGGTACCGAAAAATAACCGGAATAACATTGTAGTGGGCGGAGCTTGTGTAATTCACATTTCTGCCCCTAGAGGCATACAGCATGAAATTTTGCTTTCTAATTGGTGAAAATGCTGCTGAAAATGTTTTAATGCTGAAAATAGCTTACAAAGATGATGCTATGGAAAAAACTCGGGTGTACGAGTGGTTTGATCGATTTAAAAATGGCGACATTTCGACTAATGACAAACCTCGCTCTGGGCGTCCATCAACTGCCCGAATCGACGAAAATGTTGAAAAAATTCGAGAGCTTGTGCTATTTGGAGGTTTTAAGACGGCTGCGAAACAGTGTTCTGCAAAAAGACCCGATTTGTGGCAGTCAGGAGACTGCTTCTTCCACCACGATAATGCAAACAGCCATCGCCGTTCGACAGTTTCTGGCTAAAAATGGCATGGTTCCGCTGGGCATGAAAGGACGCCGCTTTGACGACATTGAAGAGGTCAAGAAAAAAACGAGGGAAGAGCTGTCCGACATTACTAAGGAAGACTTCAAAAAATGTTTCGAGCAGTGGAGGCACTGGTGGGACAAGTGTATTAGTTGTAGTGGCCAGTATTTTGAAGGAGATAAGGTTACTTTGTGAAAAAGTTGAAAATAATTAGCTTTTAAAAAATAATTCCGTTTTTTTTTGATACTCCCTCGTAGTTAGTATTTATAGGCATAGATAAGTTATGTTTTTTAAGGATTGCTGACAGACTCGAGAGACATTTATATAGTGTTGCATTAAAATGTTGAATAAAAAATTTCTATCACCAAAGCAAGTATTGCATGACTTTGAACATTGCATTTCATTCTCCGAAACTAATCTCATTCAGACTAATGCAAGACCTATACTTTACACTACTTCCACGCGAGCGGATCGCTGCTATTACTACAATATAAATCATGGGAACCATTCAACAGCTTTCAAACAATTGGGTGACAATTTCTCATACAGCAACATTCGTTTGCACCCAGCTAGATTAAATTTTAAAGCGCTGCTGGCATTTACAATTCAGCATCCATAGTCCAACAGTGTGAAAGATTTATAGCACATTTCGTTTTTGCGTACAATATACAATGCTTTAAAAATAGGTGATGTAGTTTACATCGAAACGATCCCATTTACTATTCTTCGAGAACGTATTGAAGCGAAACAAAAATTCCTTGGGAGGCTTCTCTAACAACTATAGAAATGAATAAATCAACAGTCGGGCATTTTTTCATTTTCACGATCTTAGTTGTTATTAGCATAAGAGAAGGTGAGTAAAATCCAGCACTTTTAAGCTTTCACGCGCTATTTGTTATTTGAGTTTCATACATCTCACTTGCTGGAATTCTGTTTCTCACTTCAAATATCTACCTCATTCAAATTTTCATAGAAATGCATTACCACAATTTTATGGCCACGTCCTAGTTATAAATATATCTGATCTTTCATTTACTTTATTTTCAAGTTGAAAACCCGATAATTCGAAATCCAAATCTTATATTTGTATTGTTTTAGGAAACTGTTTGGAATGCTACAAATGTTCGGAGTCTTTCAAAAGAGACTGTTACTATGGCAATATCGATTCCCTCGATCGAATGAGCTGTGCCAAAGATGACGTTTGTATCACATATCAGTATGAAAGTAAGTTTATAATTAAACAAAAATCAGGATACACATGCGTTGCTAGTCCATTTGATAGTGGCCACTTCTGTGACAGGATCAGGGAGCATATGCCTGATCCTTCAAATTCTACCAAATCTCGCAGAATCTCGATCATAATGACGCCTTTAGGACGTTGTTATGACGTGTTATTTGAATTGTATTTGTTTTTATATGTATATATGTTACCGGTAATCTGTATAATTCAGGTATTCTATACAATACCTAGACAATGTATAGAATACTTGGGTTGCCAAGGCAATGTATGAAATATCATGAATATTATTATCCATTACATAACTTTACCTAGGTAATGAATACAATCCCTAGGGATTGTATAGAGTACCTGCTGTTCCACCGGCAATGTGTAAAATAAATAGATCTTGGTTTAAATTTATTAATGTTAACCGGCATACCTATGAAATGACGGGCAAATGAAACAAGTTATATTATTTAAAATCAAGTTTCTTAAGATTAACAATTAGAGTTCTCCTTGAAAATAAGCTTTATGAAAAGGGTACAGAAAAGCACCTTTCTGTTACTACAGTAAAATCACAGTAAAATTAACGTGAAGCTAAAAATTATTCTGGCTATATGTAACATAATGTAATTTTTTTGGCTTACAAGTAAGTAGGTAAACCGTATAAAAAACTTGAGAAACAAAATAATTCTGTAAAAATATACGCTGCTTAGTCAAAGTTTTAGTTAAATAAAAAAATATTCTTACATGTACTTAAGAAAGAAAGCAATCCTGAAAATAATAAGTAGGTCTACTGCCTAGTGAAAATTTTAATTAAGTAAAAAAAAATATTTATTTTTACATGAGGAACTGTGACATTTTGAAGTGCATTTTTTATTTCTTCTAACAATTGTTCATAAACGTGCGATCTTTAGTAATTGCTGCTTCTCTTTTAATTTGTAATTGTGAATAAAATCTTTCTCTCATCTCAGATATTCATTGATCGGCTGCCATTTTCAATTAAATAATTATTGCCTGCCTGCCGATAAGTACAACTTCCTTGCTCTCGTTTTTTACATACATTACCGACTGCGTATTCGGTATTGGATAGAATACCTAGGCAAAGTATAAAACAAATAATATTTCATACATTTCCTACACGTTTTAGGTATTCTATACATTAACTAGGTATTGTATAGAATACCGGATTCCCGCACGGGTATTACGTATCTTGAACAGTGACATTATGTCGATTTTTTTTGACATTATACTGGTTTTTTGTGACATTATGTGGGTTTTTCTAAAAGATGTTAACTTAGCACTGATTTGCACGATGAGAACTCGTTTTGTAGTTGTACGTGTTGCCTTAACGTCTTGAGGCTTCAATTATCAATGTTTGGCTCTGTAAAATCTGCTTTAAAGTTGCCATTACTGGGGGTAATGGCAATGTATAGGTGCATAGTGAGGATTTGTGTGCTAATAATATGTGTTGATGATAATTCCATTGGATTCTTGTCTCAAATAGAGTTACTTGAAATTTAAAGCTAGAAATTAGTTGCGCATCCACTTTTTCTTATCTATTCTGAAAATTATATACGTAAATTTGCTGAATTTCAAAAAAGAAAGAGATAAGATAAATAAGTATATTTACTGTACTCTGTCGAATTACAAGTCATATACATGCTAACAGTTATTACACAGAACGCGGGTGTGGTGGTGATTTCCCGAAATACTCCTCAACATTTTTGAAAACACAAAAAAAAAATCGTAATTTATAACTTTGAATATAACATGTCCTCAGATAGGACAACATATAAATAACCCGTCGGGCACAGTTAATAGATATACTTCATTGGCAGCATATTCAGTATTGATTTTCTCACACAGCAAATATCACTGATTTTGTACAAATGCAGACCAACACATACAATCATCCAGATGCGGTCTTATTATTCAACCAGCTTTCTTCTCAAAGATGAAAACCACAGACCACTCGGCTTCACAAAACATATGCAACCAACAATGCGTGTAGTTGAGCTATTCCATAGATGGACGCTCATAACGATCCTAGTGAGCAAACGTGGAATGACTGTTTGCTCCATAAAAACTACCTAGTCTGCAAGATGACATTTTATAGGTTTTTTTGACGGTCTATAGGTTATTTACATAATACCGGTGCCATCTGTGTAATACTAAGATTATCGCAGTATAAGATTTTTTGAAGGAGATAAGACTGTTTGTTCAATATAATGCCGTAGTTTTGTCGAATATTCCTTTCATTCACACCGATTTTTACACACACAGAATTATCAGTTTCTTATTATGAAACTCTTGTACATCAGATCACAGAGCTCATATTTGACCATACAGATATTCAGAAAGCTCCGATGGAGGAAAATTGTTAGATAGGAGGTTTCATAATAGCAACAACTATAAATTACAGACGTCATGTTCACGGTCAGTAATAACTGACGTATTATTTACGTAAGTCATCTGACGTCACAGGTATGTGACATTAGGATGTCAATTTCACGGTACTTTTACGTCATTCGGCTCGTAATTTCTCGTCATTTCATGGCTATGTTCACGTGCTTTCTATCTATTTTTCCAGCAACCGATCTAAGTACATCAAATTCCTACATAACAACTGCTAGAGGATGCACTAGTAATGATACTTGTTCCTCAATAATGGACACACTCATGACAAGAAAGGAAATCCAGAAAGGAGTTCTATGTGACGTCTGTCAGCGAGACTTTTGCAATTATTCTACGAGAAAGGAAGACAGCTTGTATATTTTTTGTATAGCTTTATTATCACATTTTATAAAATATATGAATAAAAATTGACACTGAAAAACAGTGTTCATAATAAAACAAAGATAAAACATATTTAGGCATACATTTCCTAGGTACCTATGAAATGCGGTTTTCAAACATTATATATACAGGGTGAGTTTTTAGTGTGGACTTGGACGATAACTCCTTACGGGTAAAATATTTTTACCTCGTCAGTCTGATTCGAAACTACGTTATACAACACACTACGTAGGGACTTATTTTCAAGCTGCTGAGACACTGGACAAACTAAAACTGAAAAAGCTGACAACTCGCACCATCACAAATGTTCTGGCTAGAGTACTGAATTTTTCGTCAGGAAATTTTATGATCCCATATTTTGTTCCTATTCACTTACTTTTTCAGTCTATTGTACAGTTTACACAACATAATGGTCAAGAACGCAAAATAAAGGATAATGTTTAAATGGAACACACTGTATATTTTCGCATTCCTTGATTCCTTTTCTTTTTTGACATAATGTTTATGGAGGATTGTACTACTGGTTCTTAAGTTCAGGCTGAGCTTTTTGTAAATCAGATATCAAGCTAAACGAGAAATATTACAATACCTTTCAAAATTAAACAGCTTTTAGTTGGTAATGGGAGGTAGAATTGTATTTTTGTTATAAATTAAATCTACCCAGATTCATGAAATAAGGTCAAAAACTCAAGGTGTCTGTATGTTTCCAGTCATACAAACTCCAATAAACCTTATAATGAGAGAAAGGCTTGTGAAAAAGGAAATTGAAAAATGCGAATCTTTACAGGGTGTTCCATTTGAAAATTTGGAGAAATAGTTCATTTCGCCTCATTGACCCTTCATAAACTGTTCAAGAAGCTCAAAAAGGTAAATAAATAGGAAGAAAATGTGGGAACGGTAATTTTTTGGCAAAAAATTCAAATGCAATTCAATAACAGTTACAAAATTTATTGCTATTTTCGATAGAATGGAAATAAATCCCTATAGTATGTTATATTAAATTGATTTGTTTGAAAAGGCCTATCCAAATTTTAAATAAATTGAAGACTTTTCCATTAAAAAAAATGTATGTTAAGTCACCACGTAGTTGTGAATCAGGAGCTGTTGGCTACAATTTTTGTATTTAATTTTTTTAGTTATGAGTAATAACGGAGTTATCGTCCGATGTCACAATAAGACCTGTTTCAGTATTTCATAACTGTAAACAATTTAAATAAAGTTTAAGCCATATCGATTCACTATTCACTCCTATTAGAGCCCAAGCACACCTAAATTCTAGGTTAATTCAGAATAACTGTGAACACGAGATGTTCACCACCTAGCTAACTATACGCTATAGTTCTTAATTAAATGCAGCAAGAATTTTGTTAGCAATTTCACCACGAATTCCTTTGGGCTAGATTTCAGAACTAAGTGTGAACGTGTATTCGACCTTTAAACGTTATTCCTACATAAATTAGGCCAGCAACTTCCAGCTGGTTGAAACCATTCTGAGCGTTAGTGTTCTATCTGATATGCTGTTAAAATGTTTATAAAATCTGGTCCACGTACATAACAGTGTCAAAATAGCTGTTCCTTCGAGAAATGTTCCTTACGATTTCATTTTTATGATTAGCAGCCTCAAATAATATCTAGCATCATTTTGATCCAATGTTTTGATATCTACAAATTTACAACCATACTCGATAACATATTTACAAAACGCATCGTCGCTTCTTTCTAACAACTTATCTAAAATCTCGTTTGAAAAATACTCAGGGCATTTCTCGTAAGTTAGATACATAGCTTGATATAATATCCTTTCATTCATTTTAACTACCAAATCAAATACTTCGCTAGATAGTATTTGTTCCAAGATTACAAATATCATAAAAGCGTCAGTTCTTCCATTTAAACCTTTTAATATGTACAACAAAATCTGAAGGAACTTATTCAGAAAAATATTTTCCGAGTTATCTTTCACCGCACTGTCTAAAATAGATTGTACATCGCAGGTAATTTGGGACAAAAACGAATGATTTTCACATAACACTCTAACACCTACGGGTATTTTACACACTGATATAAACACATCGAGAATCAATAGTTTTGTATCGGAATCCGCTACGCAACTAACATACAGTTCCGAGATCAACTTCCACGCCATGGATTTGAGAAACGCGGCTATATCTTTCGTACATCTCAAACCGTCTCTCAATAATTCTAAGATGAACTGTCTGTGTTCTTTGTAGTTAACGTCTGAACTGTGCAGAAAAGTGTACAGTTCAGGAACAGTGCTAAAGTCCAGCGCGGATTTGGCAGTCAAATAATGGGAGAGAGGTAGGTACATGACGTCAGTTGGTTGTGTGAGCACCATTGCCATTTTGGCAAGGTAAATAGATGCAAAGTTGTTGATTTTGAAGTTTGGCAATGCTGCAGCACCTAAAAGAATATATTATTATAGGTCAAAAAGGCTTCAGTGTGCTTCCTCAGAATCACCGTGTACAAAAGTTCGCTCAAATGGTCAATATGAAACTGCGGTATGATGAATTGAATACTTATTCTGCAACCGACGACGCTTGCGAAAAAAAAATCGAGTTTGCAGAGATAGTATGAAAAGAATTTTATTTGCTTTTTCTGATAAAACGTGAAACATAACCAACAAGATATACCTTTGCACACAGCATCAACGTATCTAATCCAAAGCGGGGTATCTTTTCCGGATTGCCTCCCTTCTAAATGAAAATAGAACCGTGAGAGAACATGGGAGGCAGCCTGCCTCACTTCTGTACAATGACTGCTTAAAGCTACGACAGTCAAACTCAGAGCCCCTGGAAAAGATTTTTATTTTTTTACTCTAATTAAGACGATTCTCACTATTTTTTTACCTGATCGGGAGAACTTGTAGGTTTGTACTAGTTGCTCAGGTGCCAACAACTGACTAAAAACAAGCAACAAGAATTTTAGGTCATAACTCTCCGCATCATCTTGGACTTGATTTCCCTCTATACCCACATCTAGACTGTTCCTAAATGGGTAATTGATTATTGTTGAATTAACTAAGTTTTCCTGGAGAATATCAAGAACATCACTCATCTTAGGATGTCTCCAGAGTACATTCTCAACATTTGATCGGACTGAGTAATGGCTGGATGCCGCTTTGCCCCAAAGAAAGGGCTTGAAGTCGTAGAATTTCGTTGTTTCAGCACGTGATTCGTACCTGGAAACATTTTATCTGGTCACGTATAAATGTATTTCGTTCTTGGAATTATCTACTAACATCTTCAGTAGCGTCAATATCACCATATCACACCTATTAACCATGGCAGTATAACTTGCGAGAAGTACCGGTAGATGGCACCTCTGCATCAGATTGGGCCAATGCTGACAGAATGTCAAAAACAACTTCAGAATCTGCTCCTTCAGGTCACACTTTTCCCCCAACATTTTCTCTAGGAACTCAGAATGGGATACAAACATGTCCATCAATAGTTTTACATAGTCAGGATCCAAACTATCCACTAGATTACCCAGTAACTTTTGTAGCACCTTAAGGAGGATTGTTTGGCGCGGGATGCCGAATTTTAAACAGTACTTACAGTATAGCTTGAACGAATCGTTATTGCATATGCTTTGGAGACCTTTATCTGAACAATACAGTTTTAAATTCTGCAGAATATTATCGAATATAGTTGCTATTTGCTTAAGTTTGGAAATATCTTCTTCCGTTGTCAAATTGCGCTTTAAAACCGGCAACTGAAGATGGATCAGAGTTAAAACTATATTATTTATATACTTTCCACTTATATTTTCATCTATAACCTTTTTATATACAGTAGAAAGGAAGTGTACATGAAAAACTTCGGACACTTCAAACTTCTGAACCTTTTGCACGAAGTCGACGCAATCTGCCGAGTCAAAAAACTTTTGGAGGATCGTACCAGTTCCCGTGTAATTTTGGTGAAAATGTTGCCCAGCTTTTTGTGGTTTCTGCAAAGCTTTTAACAAAACGGGTTTTATTTTTTGAAAAATGCTCAGCAGTAGCTCATCGTCTACATTTTTTGCAACTAAAATTTGCACTAACGGTAAAATAATAGACTTTTTCTCGCATACAATATCCAAACATTCTTTAATTACATCTATATATTTGTTATCTTTTTCTAAAAGTAACGTTGCTACACGAATGCTACCCTTATTTGATTCAGATCTTTGTATGATCGATTTGAATAAATTGTGGTCGATATTTCCAACATCATGAGGAAATACCTCCAAATATTCGCAAAGTGCTGTGCATATATCACTAGTTTCGATTTCGTGTTTATTTAATCCAGCTAGGTATTTTGACAGGTGTTTAACCATCTCAGGCTCGAATGGCTTTAAAACATTATTACTTTTACAAATTGATGAAAAGGATCTCAGCGCAAATGTCAATATCTCTAAAATGATGTCAGATTTTTCTGGAAAACTTTCATAGAGTTCCGAGACATTTCGGAAAATCACAAAACAATGGTCGTACTCTAATCGCACAAGTGATAACAAGTTTCTCAAGTTAATTCGGTATTCTTCGTACTTTTGCGGTTTAGATAAAATTTTCAAAATAGAAATCAGTAGCTTTTTCCTATACATTTTCAAATATTCATCAACATTAAATTTTGCCTCTATCAAGCATTTTAAAATATCGACAGTAGCATTATTTGCGAATGATTGTGGTTTCTCTTTTTGCAAAGCAAGAAAAGTCACATTTGATACCAGGATCGGATTGCATAAGAGTAGATGTATGAAAGAATCTTTGAATAATCCATTTTTTATCAGATGTTCAACAAACCTTGTATAGTTCTCTGCTATTTGTTTTGAAATGGCATTATTTTTCAACAAATTGCCAATATAACACATTACAGTGTAAAGTAAATTTAAAGAATATTCAGCATAATAATCAAGTGGATCGTTTTTTAAAAAGTCGGTGATGTCCCCAGTCAAAAACGTTTCGCTAAACTGTTTTAGGGTTAGAGCTATTTTCCCTTTTACTTTTGGAATACTCTGGATCTCCTTGCATTCGATCCAACTGATAAAATAATCGCCCAAGTCACTTGGTAGCTCAATATTTTTCAGGCAGTTGGTCAAAGGCAAAACGTCAGTCTGCATGTGAAACAGATTTAAAAGAACTAATGTCGAATAAGTTTTTAGCGACTTAGTGAATCCGTGTTCATTTATAAATTTTGACAAGCCTAGAATCATGGGACTAAAATACCTGTGTTTGATAACTATAGTTGTGTCAATTTCTAAATTCTGGAATGATTCTGCAACATCTAGACAAATGTCAGCATCCTCTTTTTTAGTAAAAGATGCTAACTGATTTAAATATTGCTTGACACTATGGTCGGTGATTTTAAAAATTTCAACAATATTTTGAGCAACTTCCTGATCATAACTTTTCAAATTTAAGATCCCGTTGATCCAAAGTGGTATTTCACTTTCACACCCATCAAAAATAAATGTATTTCTTAAAAGTTTTGTTAATACCAATAAGCAATTTGAGTCTCGACTACCATGATATAATTCTAGTAATAGTGGAACTACATGAGAGAACAATTTAGTTTTTGTAGTGAACTTTGAGCAGTCTATATCAATGAAGATATTGATGGCATCCATTAGAACACTGGTATCATCTTGAAACATAGTTTCAATCCATGTCAATAGTTCTTTTATGTCAAATATGGCCAATTTGCTAAGCAAAGGTGGCGACAGTTTTTTATATAGGCCAAAAATGCTAAATGAACTTTTTATAAGATCGTTAGCGCACTTTAATTTAATTTCTTCAAACTTATTCCAATCTTTCAAGATGATTGTGGGGTGTGGGAAATTTTTCCCAACATAGTTATTAATACAAACACAGTATTTCTCATACTTTTCATTAGATAACCAGGACTTCATATTGTTCAGGTAAAGTTCCAAAGCTTTGAGCATCTCTAAGATCAAAGATAATACTATATTTTTAACTAAACTGCTCTCAAAAGAACCTTGCTCTGGTATTATGGTTTGTATGATTGGCAGAGGTGCTACCAAACACTGTGTCACCTGGAAAATCTGTAAGAAATATTAAAAACGTAAGTATACATACGCAAAAAGATGCATAGAAAAATGTCCAGGATTAAAAATTGAGAATCTGACATAGCCCCAACTTTGCTAAAAAAACCTGACTTCCTTTGATCACCCTGTATAAGTGGATAAATAAAAGGAATATACCAGTGCTCAATTATTTACCTGATATGGGCTAAGTTCCTTGAGACAAAATTCTATACAAGATGGGTGAAACTCTTTGATGAGGTTTTTTGCAAATTCAACAGCTTTTAACCATTTTTCAGAATATCTGGGTTCTAAGGAAGGTTTTAAATTCTTCCATATTGTTTTGGCTAGGTCAGGGCAGGCACCACATATCTTTGTGACCAACTCAGAGGCATACGAGTGATCCCATGGTCTGGAATGAAAAATTGAAATCATTCTTCAAGTTACTATTGATCAACAAATAATAGTTACCTTTCTAAACTTTCTAGAACAGTATACATAAGAGGGTTCTGAGTTTTTTTGGCTAATCCAAGCATATGATCTTTGAATATTACACCATATCTGTGAGAGCAGCATAGCACCAACAGAAAATCATGAACACATTCACTCACTTTTGCTTTCTCTACCTCATCTACCTGGAAAACATTACTGAAATTATTTTGCATGCTCACATTTGGTAAAACACTTACTGTAAAACTAGTGCTCTTATTTTTGTTCTTCTTCTCATTCCTAAATCCTGAAGGTCCTTTCCAGTTGTATAGATTTACTATATCCCTAACAACTGTGGTGTTAAAGGTCTTCATTTTGGCAGTTTTTGATACACTTGTGTTTTCTAGTATGAAATTCTTCATTGCATTGATGACCATACACAATGTATCAGCATTGTCATACTGCCAGGAACAAAATATATTGAAATTGATTACAAGTCACTAGCTTATACAGAGTGCTGGGAAGGCAGATATCATCATTTTAAGGGGTGATATAATTTGAAAAAAATTGAATCACACAGTTGAAACGTTTTTGAGTTATATGCAATTTTGTGAATTAGGGAGACACTAAGATAAAAAATAAGAGAACAAAATAGTTGCTCCTTCTTAAACAAGTGATTGTTCACTGCATGATTTCTAGGACTTCCCAAAATTGTGTCTCAAATGAGGTGTGCTATCATCCTTAGAAATGATGGTATCAGCCTTCCAAACACCCTGTAGATGTATAGTTTATAACTTTTGGCATATGTAACAGTGTTTCAATAGTTTCCAGACATGTGATGAGTGATACTTAAAAATAAAAAACAGTAGAAGCTGATAGTCATATGGTGAAAAATAATTAAATATTAGAGGATTATTAATAATTGTAAATCCTCCTGCAATGAAACTTGTATTTACATATCTTTCAAAAATCCTCTTTTCATTTTCAATACTTTTGAGATGCCCTTCGAGGACAAATATTTCAAGCATTCACATAACTTCTTCAGGCTGTCAGAATAACTTTTGATAAACAGTGTTTCATTGTCAGACAAGTTCATTCCAAAGAAATTCAATCAGCTGGGAGCCTTGCCAGAAACATCCTGTGATGGCAGGTGACAATTATGAAGAAAGTAGGCAGTGGGTTATTTTTTTAAAACTGATAACTCACCTGTAATCCTCCCACGATACTTGTTATGAACCCCTTTTTCTCCAATAACATAGATAGTGCGGGATAATGTCCATCAACCAGAAATGCAGTTAAAAACCTTATAAAATGATCCCTTACACTATTCTTTTCCCCTGTATGTTTTGTTAACAATTCAACATTTGTTTGATGGAAACCAACGTGCACCAATACATCCTTAGCCAAAGCAGGTGATAATGTCACCATTGCAGTAAGTAACTTTAAACATGCTTTTCTTTCTGGGGTGGTTGAGCTCAAATTTATCATTTTATTGACGACTGCTACATAATTGTTGAGCAGGTATCGACATGCTTCTTGAGACGAGTTTAAGTGCTGGGCACATGAGGCCCCAATTTTTAGGATAACATAGGCTACAATTTCAAAGACTAGGGATGGTGGTAGAGAGGAATCGAACTCAAGGGTTTGGAGGAGTTCAATACAACTGCCTCCATTCTGTAGATAGTCTGTAATACAATCTCGTCTAGACGTCTCACTCTTAATGGCATTCAAAAAATCTTGAAGAGCTGCAAAAAATGTTATTATCTAACAAAGTACTTTTTAAACAAATAGAATAACTACCTTGCAGCTTACTATTGGAATTTAGTTGTTTCCTAAACTCTTTTGCGTTGAAATGTTTCACCTTTTTAGCTTCATTTGGATTTTCCTGATCTGGTGCGGGACGTTTTTTGCTTTTCAATGAGACCTCTTCTCCTTCAGTCATTTTTGGGTAAACTGAATTGGTCCGAGTAACTATTGAAATATGAAATATACTCTACTAGATTCCAGAAGACTATATATATATATATATATACATATATAGCGAAATTTTTCTCGAAATCGTTGCACACCACTTGAAACATGCAAATAGATCGGAAAACTGCCGCTTTGACGTATGAAATGATGCCGTCGTTACCCCGGGATAGGCATACGGTCTTGTCATTCTTGCCACCTAGATTGCGGCGTTGCCAGCTAATCGGACAATTTTGTTAGAATGTTATAAAAAAGGAAGCTTTGTATAAAATATTGAGGGATACCAATGGAGATATATAAAATTTGAGGTGTAGCAATGTCTGCCAAAAAACAAAAAAAGCGGTTATTTACATTTTGCGTCGCCTGGCGTCTATGCGGCGGAACGTTAATGTCTCTGAACAGTTTTATAAAGGTCCAGTTGTACAGGATAAAATACTTTTTGAATACGGGACTTCTCCCAATAATTGGAAAAAAACAATGTTTTATTATATAAATATATTTATTAACTATTTGATCTAAAATTACATAATCAATGATCATTTATAGGAGAAGTACGATTTTCATTTTCTATAGTCTTTATTAGTTTATTATATTATGTTTTTTTAGTGACTGCATTCGCACTTGGGCAAGGAAAATCTCAACCTTCACTGCTAATATTAATTGTATCAGATGAAGAAAAATTAAGCCGTTCCACAATTCTGGCTTCTTTTGTAAAATCTAAAATCGCCAGCATGCCACAGTTATTAACCTAAAAAAAAGGTAGCATTGAAGTAACGGTTTATATGAGAGTTTTTTAAGTAAGAACCTTTTAGCAATAGAGTCGGAGAAATTTTATTTATGAATCTAAATTGTATCACAAAGTAAAAACTGAACCTTTTCTCATTTTTCAACATAGCTACCATAAACATTCAAACAGAAGTCAAGTCGTGGCACCAGTCTTTGTGTTAATGTACGAGTAGCATCTGAAACTTATTCTGTGGTTTTCATGACGACGATTATTTCCCATGTCTTAATTTCTACCAATCACAAATGTGCAATTTTGATTTACGAATGGTTTTTAGATGGAAAAATTGTATGACAGTACCTGTCAGCATTTTTTCCAGTTTACCCGCAGCAAAACTTGACAGCTGCTGTCAGCAAAAATTATGTATTTAGGTGAATTAGCTTGAAGTGCGTGTTTCTGGAAGAAGGCTTCTCAACATAGCAAATTAGGTAAGTAACATATGTATATTTTGGTTAGTAGTATGAATTTTTAACTAATGTCTAACCCTATCACACTAGTGATGAGTATGCAAGGCTCACCTAGTGTGCTTCACAGATATCCTGTTTCCCTCAAAAGAGTTGGAAGTAGACCTAATTTCCACTTTGGATACACGCGCGTCTGCTCCCGGTCAACGTAAACATCGAGTCGCTTCGTGGTACAGTCAGATAAGAAAACGCAGATGCGCGGAGTGGGAGTTGGTAAGGGGCGTGGCTGTACAACCCGGCCGTACTGTATCGCCGCAGCGAGGTATAGCAGTCACACGCTTCAGTCTCTCGGCAACCGTCGGCGTAGCGGAATGTCCACGCGTTCACAACTCCGTGCAGAGCTCTATTCGGTTAAGCTATTCTTTTTAGTATTGTATTTATGTTCACTATAGAATTCTCGATTGTCTCTCAGTGGTGCTTTGGATTTTGTTTTAGTGTTGTGACGCGGATGTCAAGTGACTCCAAAGTGGAAACTATGTCTACTTCCAACTCTTCTGAGGGAAACAGGAGCACATTAGGTGAGTATGCAAGGCTACTTGTGTATTAGGGTTGACATCCTATGTTTTTTAAATAAATTGCGCACATTGCATACACTGTAATATTAGTCATATACTAATACTAAAAACTAAAATTTGGCCAAATCGTTTTTATTTTTGTCTGACTTTATTTTAAGAAATGTCAAAAAACTAATGGCACTACATGATGGTGTTTTTAAATGTGCCCAAAGTGCACAACATTAAAAAAAGTACGACCCTGTATCTAATAGCATCTTTTTCTACGACGATTACATTTGTTTTTTAAGTCATAAACAAACGTGTTTTTTTTCTTCTATTTTTTCATTTTATTCAAGTAGGCGTTGCAAACGAATGCTTGATGTAAGATTGTGTAATTACTGAATTTAACCTAGTCTAATCCTTATTTTGGCCATCCTGTAATACATTATTATAAAAAAAAAATCACTGAAACGTGCACTAATCTAACGTTCTTGTAAGTATACTTATGTACTTACATTCATTTCTAACAAGTCTCAAAACTATTAGAAAAGCCTCGAAAAAAATATTATTTTTAGTCCAACGAATTGGTGATAGTCTATAATTGACAGTATCGTGCTTTGACACTACGCCCTTGGCACTATGTTTACTAAATATGGTGCAAAAAATCAAGCGTTGATTCTCTGGCGTTTTTAAACCTGGAATCTCAGTCCCGTGCTTAGGAAACTATAATGTCTTACCTTCGTTGTTGGAGGATATGTGGGCACCAAATGTCCAACAAGAGTAGGGATGTGATGCGTCCAAAATGCATCTGCCTGTAATTCCACATGATCGACGAGTTATAAGTTGGATTCAAGTTATCAAGCTGTCCATTTTTAGCTTCCTCAAAATGCATGCCTAATATCTCTGCGTATAAGACGGATACTAATAAATAGTACTTCTCCTATTAATGATCATGTAATTTTAGATCAAATATTTAATAAACTTATTTATATAATACAACATTGTTTTTTTCCAATTGTTGGAAGAAGTCCCTTATTCAAAAAGTATTTTATCGTATAAAACTGGGCATTTAGAAAATGTTCAGAGACCTTAAGGTTCCGCCACATAGACGCCATGCGACTCAAAATATAAATAACAACTTTTGCTTAGTTTTTTCAGCAAGCATTGCTACGCCTCAAATTTTATATATCTCCATTCTCAATATTTTATTCAAAACTTCTTTTTTTTTAACATTCTATCAAAATAGCAGAAGTAGCAAAATCGGCCGATTAGCTGGCAACGCCGCAATCCAGGTGGCAAGAATGACAAGGTTATCTGTCAACACGGATGTCTATCCCGGGGTACCGCAGCATAAGAACGTCAGAGCGGCAATTTTCCTATTTTCAATTGCATTTTTTAAGTGTTGTGCAACGATTTTGGCAAAAAATTCGCTACGGATAGTCTTCTAGAATACATTTCAGCAGTTGTCTTGCGTGGCCATGTTATCTTTACTCGGACCAACTGAATGTACTTTGGTGCACTTTATAAAGTTATAGCTATGGGACAAGTTCAAAAATGTGTTGAAAAATAAATAACATAACCTATAAGAAGACACGTGCGAGACTGAACGAAGGACTGTCAATATTCACCAATGATTAACAGTCACATGGTCATATACACACTAAGCCGCGCCTTATTTTCGTGCCATGACATATGTTGAGAAATGATGTAAGATGCATGAACATCCATATTTTCAGTTTAAGTTTTCAATCTTCTATTTTACATGTATGCGTGTTCTGTTCTGTGTAGAATCCATTCTTTTTTCTATAAATAATGAATGTCATTGTTATAAGGCAGCGTTGTGTTGGTAAATTAAACTGCAGCACAGAATTTATATAACAATCTTTTATTTAAATACGTTGATATAATCATATATTAACATATAAACTTCGTTTCAAATCAACAACAGAGATCACAACAAAAATATTAAAACATCTTACCAGAAAAAACATTATGTAAAATCCTTAGATTAGCGATATACAGTGTGTCCAATATAAGTATATAGTATGAGGATGAGAGAAAATCGCATAGCATATAAGGTGGGTGGACCATGCAATATCAATTATTACAAATTCGTAGTAACTGCCATGCGAAGACAAATTCTTTCTACTCAGACTTACATACATCGAACTCAAGGACGCGGTCCCTCGCTTTGTCGATATCGGTCGTAGACGTTAAAATTATAATCCTAGCTCACAATAATACGTGAGTTTTCAAGTAAATACACTATTACTTTCTTTATTTTTTTAAGGTAGATTTCTAAAGCCAACTGAAATATTTTGGTCTTAGAGCCGTTTTACACACAAGAGAATTACTCCGAAAATTATGGTCATAATTATGCCGAAAATTTTTGCTGTCGTATTACACGTAAAAGAATTCTTGTGAAAATTTTCATGGTAAAAATATAAAACCCGTTCTATATTATATGCGCGAGAATCGGCGCAGAGGGTTATTTCCGTGCATGTCAATATCAAATGTCAACGACAACAACAACAACATAACCTCGCTTAACATTTGTGGAAGTGGTCCTGTTCGAGTCGTACGAAGGAGCGTTTATTGTTATTGTTTATTCATAATTTCGTGGAATCGGGAAGAATTTACAATGTTGTTGGACGAGTACCAAAAATGGCCAAACCTGTATAAGGTGAAGTCACCCAATTACAAAAACAGAAATTTGCGGCGTCAGGCGCTGGATGCGATAGTCCAAGCATTGAGAAGTTTTATAATATTAACCAAGATCTCGATTTCAAAAATAAATTTAAATTATCGACGTCTGTTGTCTTTCCGATTATATTGGACGTCATACCCGTTAAGGTTATGTCCATTTGAAAATATAACTCTAATGCGCAGGCGTATCATATGAATTACTCCGAAATTTTGTTTGCTTGTGTCATACATGTTGTAGAGAAAATCTTCAATATTTTTTCCATGCAAATTTTCAGCATAATTATGACCATAATTTTCGGAGTAATTCTGTTGTGTGTAAAACGGCTCTTACATGAGAAAACCATAATTTTGACCGGTTTAAATTAATTTTTAATTCAAATTATCATGGTTAATGGCAACTTATGTAATATATGTAATATGTACATCCTTAGCTTTACAATAACGTTCGAGTAATCTTAGTTTTAGTTACACGACTGATTTATTAAATTGATCTTGTATGGAGCCCTGTTCCTTGCAAGGCCGTTCGGGAGAGTTTAATAGAACTTAAATTAAATCAATAACGATTAAAACTCTTTAATAATGAAAAATAATTTATAAGTTATATACAACCAATCGTCATAATTTATTTATTTCATGTATCCAGTAAATAAAGGAATAGAAACTGTTTATTTGTAAGCATGGCCTTCCATGGTCCACTCGTTTTACAAATTGAGTGTATTACTTGCAAATTTCTCTATCATCTCGAGATTTTTTCCAGGTTCTTAAATCAGAAAGCATAGCTGCCCATGAAGTATATCTTCCTTTTTGTTTAGCTGGTTCCATACTGGGCATTCATATATCTTAGATACACTGTATACCTAGTTTAAAATCTATTAATTGCAAGTGATAGCTTCGATTAACGTATTCTACAACAAGATGTATCCAGCCTAAAGCTATATTGCAGAGTCCAAAAATTATCCGAGATGAAATGAGATACCGTAGCGTCATCTATGAGACTTTGTCACAACTGGTCAGTGTCACGTAGATGGCGCTGACGTCACCTATGACATGCGTTCTCCTTTTCTAAGTGTACATCCGGTAAATAGATAAACAAGGGTGACAAATTCTCATAGATGACACGAGAATACATACATATAGCATTAGGCTGACTATATTCAGGTGAAATACATTAATTAATGGTGGTAGATATCCTAATGAACGTTCCTTCATAATCACTATACTGTTATATTTTCCTAGAGATTCATGTACATTGTAAGTGTATTTGTTCCCTTTTTGCTATGTAATATAGAACAATTTTTAAAAACACACATTTTCTCTAAAAAAGGTTTCTATTGTAGTTTTACGCTACGACGATATTCAGCTTTTAAATTTAATTCTAGTAAGGGGTCACAACCCTTTCCTAATATTGCTTTACAATTTTGAAATGCTATAATTTTACTTATAAGTTGTAATACACAAACTTATACCATTTGGGTTGATCAATGCTAGCACTGGTTGATACAACGAATTTGTGAATAAGAAGAGAAGAAAATTTATTTTCACTATTTTTGGAGCCAGGTTAAAAAAACTGCTAAGTTGAGAGGTACATCAAGAAATATGCACATGGCAAAATGGGCAAAAATAGTATATATTATGTAAAACTAAGAATCATTGGCATTTCTCATATTTTTATATCAGAACTTCTGTATTTTATATCCAAGTTAAATTTTCCTGCTAAAATAGGCAGTCTCATGCCATTTGGCAGAATGTGGATTGAACAACTTATTTTCGGATTCATCTATATTGAACTAAATTTTTAGTGACTAGGAAGTACTTAGCACCTGTATAACATATCGCGAAAAAGGATCAGCTGAAATTTAGAAAAACCTTCAAATGTAAAAATAATTTTACTGGCATAAAATTATTTGCTTTGGACTTGCCAACATTCATAATTAAACGTTAAACCTCATGCATAGGTAGGCAATCAGACATATTTTGAACTTTATTCTACACGGAATCATACTTGAATCATAGAGGATCGTATCCAGTACAAGGAGGAGATGATTAACTGCTTTTAATTTTCATGTGGCAGCAGAGATCCGGTTAGAAGACGAAAAAAAAAACAGAAAACCGCTCTAGCTTCGTTTCTTGACATTCTAGGGACCCTTGTTCATTTTTGGAAATTCTTTTGACTTTTTGACGTTTTTTTTACATAATACCCCCGTGGAGCATACAAACAATTGGGACATAGCCTCCCTTACCCACTACAACCTCCCACAAAAAAAAACGGAATTATTTTTTAAAAGCTACTTACTTTCAACTTTTTCACAAAGTAACCTTATCTCCTTCAAAATACTGTCCACTACAATAATAAACTTGTCCCACCGGTGCTTCCACTGTTCAGCTCCTCCCTCGTTTTTTTCCTGACCTCTTCAATGTCGTCGAAGCGGTGTCCTTTCATGCCCTTTTTCATCCGTGGAAATAAGAAAATGTTGCACGGAGCCAGGTCAGGCGAATAAGGTGCCTGAGGCAGCGGAACCATGCCATTTTTAGCCAGAAACTGTCAAACAGAGATGGCTGTGTGGGCAGGTGCATTATCGTGGTGGAAGAGCCAGTGTCCTGATTGCCACAAATCGGGCCTTTTTTGCCGAACACTGTTTCGCAATCGTCTTAAAACCTCCAAATAGCATAAGCTCTCGTTTTTTTTCAACATTTTCGACGATTCAGGCAGTTGATGGACGTCCAGAGCGAGGTTTGTCATCAATCGAAATGTCGCCATTTTTAAATTGAGCAAACCACCCGTAAACCTGAGTTTTTCCCATAGCATCATCTTTTTAAGCGATTTTCAACATTAAAACAGTTTCAGCAGCATTTTTACCAATTAGAAAGCAACATTTCACAGTTGCATGTTGCTCATTGAAGCATCGTAAAAAAAAACGAAACAAGCACCAAACAGCACTAGCAAAAATAATGACTACAGGGGAACGAAACAAGCTAGATCGACAACTCAGGTGGCACTGAACTGGTAATGAGCTGCGCTGTACGCCTCTAGGGACAGAAATGTGTTGTACTACACAAGCTCCACCCACTGCAATGCTATTCCGGTTGTTTTTGGGTACCTCCTCGTAGTTCATTCCACGTTTGATCGCTGATGTCTACCCTCAATTCTCACCCTGACCAATGTCTAAAAATGATTCCTGGAAACAAATGTTTTGTTTTTTGCTTGTAGTTTCGTCGCAACTGGATCCATTTTCGAAATCTACAAAGCCTTTTTGTTCAATAGTGTCAAAATTTCAGCAAAACCAGAGAGGTATTTTCCAATTTATCCACAAATCAAGACTTAGCAGAGAGGCAGAACGACTGAAATGAGTGGCATGATTTTTCATGATAAGCGAGGTCTGTAAATTAAGTGATGATACTGATTTTTGGAGACGGTTCTTCCACTCCTCGTAGCAGTGCTAGAACTCCGACACTGGTACTGTCCCCCTTGATGTGATTTTTCAACTTTGGAAAAAGAAAAAACTCACAAGGACTCAATTCACCCGAATAAGGAGGCGGAGGAGAGACAAGAATGTTTTTGCTGGCCAAAAAACTCGTTTACTGATATTGATGTGTATTGACTCTTGCTACTGTCAACCGACGATCTGAACCCACAAGGTCCGGATTCTGTCGATATCTTCATCGGTTTTTGAAGATGAAGGCCTTTTGATTCATCTGCCTCTCGACTCTCTGCCTTCTGGAACCACCGAAAAACCTAGGCCTTGACACAATAGTCATAAATTCTACAAATTTTTTAGTGTTCTTCGATGTTATAAATGTTAGCGATTTGGACACCCTGCTGAGAAGTGCAATTTTATTGTATTTGTATATTGCAGTCAAAATCGCATGAAGGAAGCATGTAAGGCTGAAAAGTATACTTCCAATAATTGTAAATATGCACACGAATATTCAAAATCCCAAATGTTTCATATGAACATGATGTATGTGACAAAAGCCGCCCAAGCTACCTAAACTGAAAAAGGCAAAAAACATTTTATGAAAAATAGCAATTGAAGTTTTAAGGACATTATATTTTAGATCCAAGTGATATGTGATTTTTGTCATGTTCATGTTAATGTCATATTCTCGCTTATAGTTAAATTCTATATAATATCAAAAAAACAACCAATTTTCGAAATTTTTCGCGATTACACTACTTTCTCGCCAATAGTTGTGGGAAGTAAATATCTTACTTAAACCCTAACAATGTTCTTCTGCCCAAATGCCCTGATAGTCTACCTATACACGTTCATCAAATTCTACTACACAGACGTAGTGATTTGCTCTATGACTTGGATGTTCCTTGGTCGCCTGTATCCCCTGCAGTACTCCCATCTAGCGAGCCCTTCTGGAAGACTTTTGCTGGGTCTCAACGCGCCCTTTTTGATCGGCCTAGGCAGTGATGAGTACACAACGTAGTCTTTGATGCATGGTGGTGGCATGTGATGAGGGTAGTACGGGCTGTAGTCCATGTTAGCCGCGCAGCTCATGCTTTTCGGCAGGTAGTGATGGTGGGGTGTAGGAGGGTCTTTACACCTGGAATTGAGGGGTGCTTATATACTTCAGCACCATATCAAGACTCGACTGTATAAGTAGTATGGATTTCTTGGGGTTTCCGTCAATACCCGTGAAAAACCGATATCAGATTCGCGATTTTGGTTGATAATGAAGACCGCAAATATTTCAGAAATGTTCCACCTATAGCATGGCTCAAAACTATTTATTTATTCAACATATCACTTACATCAAACAGAGAAAATCTCCAAAATAGACATTCACAGTACAAGCTGTAAGCACCGTTATTTACAATCTACATATACAAAATATACGTATACAGGAAATATCAAATTTGTCTGACGGCTTGAGTTCAATGTGAACGAGAGAAGCGATAGCGAAGCTGCTACAATAGTTTAGGTCACTAACGTACGCTAGGAGGTATGTTCGAACATTTAATTTGTTATTTTGTTTTCATTTTGATTAGTATTGTTTTAATTTTGATGCGACTCAGCGTTTCAATCTATCTTAGAATTATCTTTGAATTCCACCGATGGTGGTAACATATCCATTGTTACATTCGCTGCGGTCGGAAAATGTAACAAATATACTAAGTGACATATAAATCCGAACACCCAGTTTAAATGGTTTTATTTTAATAAAATTTTGTATAAGTACTTAATGAAGCATAATAAGTAAATGATAAACATTTCAAAATGATTGCACTGCTTTAAAGCCCTTTGACCTTTAATAATGTGTGGATGCACCCTGATGTGCTACGCATTCTCCAACGCGCCTAGGCATGCTTCTGATCAGGTGGTCAATGTCCTCCTGTGGTATCTCATTCCAGGCAACCACCAACTCCTCTCGAAGTGCTTCTAGAGCCTGAGGAGGACGTTGCAAATTGAGCAATCTCCTACCCATCATATCCCACACGTGCTCAATTGGGGATAAGTCGGGAAATCTTGGTGGCCATGGTAAAAATGTGATATCATTATGCTGAAAGAAGTCTATTGTGACTCTTGCAACATGTGGTCGGGCATTATCTTGTTGGAAAGTTGGATCTGCCAGGGTGTCAAGATAGGGTAAAATATGGGGTTCTAGAACTTCGTGGATATACCGCTGCGCGTTCATGTTACCTCTGATGAAGACTAAAGGTGACCTGGAACCATAAGCTATAGCACCCCAAACCATAACTCCAACAGTGTGATGAACATGTCTTTCAACAAAAAACTGTGGATTCCTCCTTTCACCACGTCGCCTTCTAACCCTGGCACGACCATCGTGCATGCCTAAACAAAATCGAGACTCGTCACTAAAGACAATACTGTTCCATTCCTGATCCCAGAGTGACCGTTGTCTGCACCAATCAAGGCGATTACGTCGGTGTAAGGGTTAGAAGGCGACGTGGTGAAAGGAGGAATCCACAGTTTTTTGTTGAAAGACATGTTCATCACACTAGTTATGGTTTGGGGTGCTATAGCTTATGGTTCCAGGTCACCTTTAATCTTCATCAGAGGTAACATGAACGCGCAGCGTTATATCCGCGAAGTTCTAGAACCCCATCTTTTACCCTATCTTGACATCCTGGCAGATCCAACTTTCCAACAAGACAATGCCCGACCACATGTTGCTAGAATCACAATAGACTTCTTTCAACATAATGATATCACATTGTTACCATGGCCACCAAGATCTCCCGACTTATCCCCAATTGAGCACGTGTGGGATATGATGGGTAGGAGATTGCTCAATTTGCAACGTCCTCCTCAGACTCTAGAAGCACTTCGAGAGGAGTTGGTGGTTGCCTGGAATGAGATACCACAAGAGGACATTGATCAGAAGCATGCCTAGGCGCGTTGGAGAATGCGTAGTACATCAGGGTGCATCCACACAATATTAAAGGTCAAAGGGCTTTAAAGCAGTGCAATCATTTTGAAATTTTTATCATTTACTTATTATGCTTCATTAAGTACTTATACAAAATTTTATCAAAATAAAACCATTTAAACTGGGTGTTCGGATTTATATGTCACTTAGTATATGTATAACGTTAGGCAATACAAATTATCACTGCTTGCGTGCACGAAGGTGAAAGCCACTTCGAGGCAGGACGTCAATCCCCTACAAGCGCTAGATGGGTACTGACCAAAATCGCTCAACTATGATCATGGATGTGGACAACTTGCCTTGTTCAAAATGCGGTGTTGTCAAGCGAACCAATGAGGCAATGTTGCAGAATTTGTTGCGATACTGACCTTTCATTTCGACCTAAAATGGAGCGCCGTCATAGAACCGATCAAGAGTCAATCCTAAACAGATTCGCCACATTTCACAATTCAAAATAAAACCATTATTTGGGCGTAACGAATCTTAATTCAATGAACTGGTGTAACATACAACGCGGAAGATTGTACGACCTTCTGCGTCACCGTTGCTAGGCATCGTGACGATAAGCTTCGCTATCCGACCGGCCTCTATCTCTTTCTAACATATGCGCCTTACACACTTCTCGAACTACTCTCTCGTCAACTTTGAACTCGCGCCTGTCAGCAACTTTGGTCCTCACCGTATAAAAATACAATGGTATACTATTAAATTCAGTAACGAAGAAGTGACCAACGTTCTGTTTTTTATCAAATATTTAAACTTTAACATTTCATAAACAAAAATATCAGCAAATTGGCCATATTTGTTCTGACTTCTTTGCTTTCGTATCAGTGGGAGTTCAAATCAATACTAGTTCTGCAAAACGGAATATTGAAGTATGTACAGGGTGTAGGATTCACTCTTGTCGGTACATTTATATTGATTTTCCATGAAAAGTAAATCCAGTCAATTTGATTGTTCAAGATTCTGTCAAGAAAACATAAATCAGATAATACCCTTCTCTTAGCCAAAGGTAAGATTTTGAAATGTTCCATTATCAAGCTATAATCGTGATTATGGATAATAATAATCGCCTTATAAGCCAGAATTCGCAAGAACTTGGACTTGGACTTCCTAGTTTGGGTTACAAACAATATACGCGAAAGACAGATTATTATGCATAAATACATAATATAGTGATAACAGGGTCGCAGGTATCTAGAGTGTCTTCTAATAAACCAAAGCATCTTGTTCCTTTTATTTATGGTTTCATTTACGAGGAGGTTCAAAAAAAAAACGTAATTATATTTTAATAGCTATTTATTTTCAACTTTTTCACAAAGTAACCTTATCTCCTTCAAAATACTGTCCACTACAACTAATACACTTGTCCCACCGCTGCTTACACTGCTCGAAGCATTTTTTGAAGCCTTCCTTAGAAATGTCTGACAGCTCCTCCCTCGTTCTTTTCTTGACCTTTTCAATGTCGTCTAAGCGGCATTCTTTCATGCCTATTTTCATCCGTGGAAAAAAGTCACACGGAGCCACGTCAGGCCAATAAGATGCCGGAGGCAGCGGAACCATGCCATTTTCAGCCAGAAACTGTCGAACAGAGATGGCTTTGTGCGCAGGTGCATTAACGTGGTGGAAGAACCAGTCCTCTGACTGCCACAAATCGGGTCTTTTTTGCCGAACACTGTTTCGCAATCGTCTTAAAACCTCCAAGTAAAAGGTCTGATTGACAGTGTGACCTGGGTGAACAAACTCGGAATGGACTACGCCTTTAACCTCAACAAAAAATCAGCATTGTTTTGGTGTTTGATTTGACTTGACGACATTTTTTTGGACGGGGTGACGGCGTCTTCCATTAACTTGACTGTTGCTTCGTTTCTGGGTCATAACCGTAGCATCAAGTCTTATCACCAGTGATGACCTTTGACAGAAAATTTGGATCAGGTTCAAGCTCTTGTTTCAAAGCACGACATGTTTCAACTCACTGTTCTTTTTGATTGTCAGTCAGAGTCCGAGGAACAAACTTGGCAGCAACCCTTTTCATTCCCTAATCTTCTGTTAAAATTCGCTGAACCGTACTCCAGGACAACCCGCTACTTACGGATAGTTGATCGATTGTCAGTCGACGGTCTGCAGGCACAAGCTCTCGGATTTTTTCAACATTTTCCTCGATTCGGGCAGTTGATGGACGTCCAGAGCGAGGTTTGTCATCAATTGGCATCGCCATTTTTAAATCGACCAAACTACTCGTACACCCGAGTTTTTCCCATAGCATCATCTTTGTAAGCTATTTTCAACATTAAAACAGTTTCAGCAGCATATTTGCCAATTAGAAAGCAAAATCTCACAGCTGTACGTTACTCACTGAAGCTTGCCATCGTAAAACACGAAACAAGCACGAAACAGCTGTAGCAAAAAAATGACTACAGAGGAACAAAACAAGCCAGAACGACAGTTCAGGTGGCGCTGAACTGGCAATGAGTTGCGCTGTACGCCTCTAGGGGCAGACATGTGTACTACACAATCTCCGTTCACTGCAATACTATTCCGGTTATTTTTGGGTACCTCCTCGTATATGGCTGCTAAAGCTCCATTCCATATTCAGATTAACATCCAGGTCCCGAATATTGAATGTTGAAAAGCATTTTTGAGTGTTAAGTGGCAGGTCATTTCTCTGACAATAATCGTTTGTCGATATTAGATTGTATTTTGATGCAGTCTTGAAGGCTATTAACTATACGATACATCTTTAAGTCATTTGCGTAAAGAAGAAATTGGCAACGGCTGAAACATTGCGCTATATCATTTATTTAGATTAAGAAAAATAATGGTTCTAGGTGGCTACCCTGAGGAACTCCCGATGGTGAAGTTACGACTCTGGACTTATATCCCTTTATACACACGAATAATTCTTCATTCCTCTTCTTATGATAAACTCGATCAAAAGCCTTGCTGAAGTAGGTATAAATAGCATCGACTTGGAAATTTCTGTCCAAAGCAGCTATGGTGGATGCACAAAGTTACAAGTGAATAAAAGGATCAGGGTTAATAAGCGGAGTTTCCGGTCCTAAAAATAAGTCAAACAAGTTGATTCTATCTTCAAGAGGGGAAAAAGAAAGGATTGAACATTGGAGGGAAAGCCAATTCTTGTGCGACCGGGAAACCTACCTGTACGAGTGTCGTCTCATACTCTGCCTCTCGCACCCTGTCGTAGAGAACACCCTCTCGTAATGGTTGGCTACAGCAGCTTGTCGGCAATAAGGATAAGGTGACAGGTCGGAAGCATACACGGGTGTGTAAGCACCCAAAGGACAGACGCAGTCGTTCAAGTTCAAACTAGCTATTTGGCAGCTGTTCATGTTGCTGCTCGGAGAGTTCAGAATGGGGTTGTGGTCTTTGCGGGTACCCACCAGGAACATGAGACTAGCACCTGAAAAAAGTATATAATCAAAAACACGGTTAAGAACACAATTTCCATAGCAAAGTATATGGGCCTAATAAAGGGTCTTCCAATAAGGACTTGACAACTTTCTTTTTAAATAAAACGCAAACCATTTGAGATATCTCGAAAATTTTAGTATTGAATTGAAGTATACGCAAAACATTTATGTACGGAATTCGACTTCGTTCATATGTCCACCATGGGCACGTTCGCAGCGATCGATTCGTTGAACCCAAATTTCAATGACTCGGCCACACATTTCGACAGAAATGGCCGTTATCTCTCGTTCAATATTGACTCTGAGCTCCTTTAACGACGCCGCCTTGTTGGCATAGACCAATGATTTAAATTAGCCCCACAAAAAAATTCTAGAGGTGTGAAACCACACGATTCGACAGGACCATTTCTCAACATAACACGTTCACCGAATTTTGATTTTAAGATGTCGTTTGTTTCACCCGCTGTGTTTCTCCGTTGACTGTAACGTGACGGTCATTTTATCAACGAAAAAAAAAGGGTCCACTAATACCACCGGCATGAAAACCACACCATACAGTTATTTTTTGTGGATGAAATTGTGTTTCTTGAAGCACATAAGGGTTTTCACCTGACCAATAAAATACATATGCTGTTTTTTGACGAAGCCGTTCAGCCAGAAATGCGATGAAATTGGTAGAGCCCAATTCGAGAACGTACGTCAGTTCATATGATCCAACGGATTCAGTTCTGAGTTAACTTGATCTTATACGGGTGCAGGCCACGATCTCTTCGCAAAATTCGCCATAGTGAGTTCTGAGCGATGCCTAATTCTCGAGAACGCCGTGGAATCGACGTGTTCTGTTCGTTTGCGACGGAAGCTTGAACGGCAGCAATATTCTCGGCACTTCGATTAAGCCGTTGTCTCACTGGCACGTGAATATCCAGCCGCGAATATGTGGACTCAAACTATGAACTGCTTGTCTACTGGGACGAAAATTACGACCAATTGGCGTTAACACTCTTAAAGCTGAAGTCACTGACTCGGAATTTCGGTAGTAAATTTCACTTATTTCTAAGCGATGTTCGTTCGTTTACTTCACTATGATGAAAATGTTTTCTTTACCGAATGAAATTGACAGTTCGGTAACGTTCAAAGTTGTCAAGTCCCTATTGGAAAACCCTAGGTCATGTAAAGCTGAGAGAATACCGAAAATGGTAGACTTAGCAGCAAAAAACGGATGTATACTTCGCGACAAACTTATAGTGTCTGTTTATTTTTTATCGACGGTTGTTAGAAAGTCATAAAACCATTTGGCTTCCTTGGCAGCATCTGGACGCACCTGCCTGATTGATATGCGAGGTGCAGGAAGGAGGTGGGGGCTAGTGGTGTCGAGTCGGTATTAAAGCACAGTCAAATTATTGGAATTTGTTGCTATGCCGTATCCAGGCCTAAGGCTACGGTTATAGTGGATGCGTATTCTGGCGAACTATCGTTTTGACGAACCCGTCATAATTGTTGGTCAGATGTTGGTGGTTATAGTGCATGCATAAGTTCTAGTTTGTACAGATATTTAAAGATGGATGACAATGAGAATTTATCATACGAGTGTAAATTTTTAGAAAGCCCTTTATTAAAAATCCTCCTTATGACGGACAAAACGGAACATGTGAATAAAATATTTAGTTCAAGATCCCTTAATGGAGAATACCAGACGTTATTTCAAGACTTGTTGGAGCAACCAAATAAATTTTTTGAGTACTTCAGAATGTTACCAGAAACATTTCATTATATTCTAAAAGGAATCGAAGAAGGTATCACCAAGCAATCAAATTTTTGTGAATGCATATCTGCTAAAGAGAGACTGGCGTTAACATTAAGGTAAGAGAGCACATTATTTTAATGTTCCTACTTTATTATTATTATATATTTGAACTTAATAACTATTTTAAAGCAAAGCTAATAGAAAAACAAAGTCGGAAAGGATTTATTTTTGGGGGTTGATTTGTGAAAAATATGAAGCTATGTCTCCATACTGCTGGTGAATAGCACTTTCTTCACTACTTGGCCCAGAAGGAATCGTTGATTCTGAGGAGCTGTGATAATTTTCCATGGAACCAGTTTGTCCACTAGTTGGCGCAGAAAGATTTGTGAACTGTGGAGACCCATCGTAATTTACTATAGGATGATGCGGAAACTCTGCTGATGAGTGCCTGTTAAAAGTAGATTGGTGCTGTGAATCTGAATTTAAGTCATTGCCGTATGGTCGTTGCTGTGCCAATTTCTGTTCATCACAGAACACCTGTTGTAACTTAGTTCTCACATCCAGTTTTCTTTTTTCAGGGACTTTTCTCAGATAGGGGAGTAAGCTCATCAGAAAATGATAGTCAGCATCCTATTGAATTTTTGCTTGATTACACACTTCACCTTTTCGCTTAAACTCTTTTAACTTATCCTGCTCGATCATCACAAGTTGTTGAATTGCATTAGATTTGGTATTAGATTTTACACTTTTTATACGTTTGCTTTGAGGGAAGACAAACTGGGGAGACTCAATGTTTTTTTTAAATTCTACATTCCGTGCTGCATTTTGATCGACGGCGGCATTTTCAGTAGTTTCGACAACAAAATCATCTTCCAGTAAATCATCAGGGTCTTCATCATCGTTTCCAGATTGAGCGTTTACTTCCGGCTCCAAAATACTGCTCTGTAATTTTCTACCTGTGAATTGATCTTCTAAAAACAGCATATTTTGAAAATACGGCCATTTTGATTCTTTAGCTAGTCCTCCCTCTTGACCAGAACGTGTTTTCGGTAACTTGTTTAGCTCTTTACGAAAGGTGTCTCGCAAACCACGCCACTTATTTTTCACGGCTTCGACTGAAAAAAAAACTTATATAAATAAATGCTGGCATATCCTGTACCCCGGCTATGAAGTCTACGTTCTTGTAAATTATTCGAAATCGTGACTTTTTTTTGAATATCTTCCCAAGCGTTTCGAATTTTTAAAATATGAAAACATCGTATTAGCGGGTTCAGTAGGGCGCAACTTTTTCCTAATTTTAATATACGCTTTTCTCAAATTAAGATCTCTGTAGAATCCATTCTTATCCAGGAAACTGTGTATTTTTCTTTAAATATCATTATTATTTCTTTTGTTGCAGGTATCTTTCAACTGGGATGTCCTTTAGATCATTAAGCTTTTCATACAGAATTTCACATACTGCAATACGACAGATAGTTTATGAGACTTGTCTTGCAATATGGAATAATTTTCGAAATAAACATATGCCGGTTCCTACAACCGATTTGTTACAAAGCATCGCAAAAGGCTACTTCAAAGCGTGGAATTTCCCTAATTGTGTCGGCTGCATAGATGGTAAACACATTCGAATAAAATGTCCTAAAAACTCGGGATCGATATGTTATAATTATAAACAATATTTTTCGATTGTGTTGCAAGGCATAGCTGATGCAAATTACAAGTTTGTGACTATTGATGTTGGTGCTTACGGAAAGCAAAGCGATGGAGGAATATTTTCTCCCTCCAATGTCTACAAGTGTTTAAAGACGAACACATTCAATATGCCAAGCCCTGAATATTTTTTGCCCTCAACAGAAATCAAAGCTCCTTTTGTAATATTGGGTGACGAAGCATACCCACTGAAGCCATATTTACTTAAGCCATATTCTAGACAAAATCTCTCAAATGAAGAGCGAGTTTTTAACTACCGTCTTTCTAGAGCTCGACGTTGCATTGAATGCGCATTCGGTATGCTAGTAGCTAAGTGGAGATTTTTAAAAACCGAATTGCAAATGAATCCCGAGAACGTTGACATTTTAGTCCAAGCAGCATGCCTACTGCACAATATACTCATTGACAATGAAGGGGTTCCAGCACACCCTGAAGAGAGTATACACAACGATAAAATATCTGTTTCAAGGCGCTACAACCATTATGGAGCAACAGCCAGTCAAGCAAGAGACATTTTCAAGCAACTTTTTCAGCCCCGAAGGCGAAGTACAATTCCAATATAATATTTTTACTAAAGAAGCTTTCTAACGAAGTTTAAAAATGTAATGTAAACAAATAGAATATTGATATAAATTTACTTACCATTACTTCCCATTTCTCCAGCAATTTTTTCCCATTTTTGGCGAGAAATAACTCTGTTATGGTAGTTTTTTGCTGCATATCCCCATAAACTTCTATTTTCAAAAACTAAACTTATAAGTTTTTCGACATCCATATTTGTAAAAATAAAATATTAAACAAATCGCAACAATTCGCATGATAAAATCAAAACTGTTTGAACGACCAGGTTGTTCTGACGTATTTGTGTGTAATCTGACGATCGATCCGCATATAGTATAGCCACAATCATTGCCTTTGTATTTGTTGATTTGTTCGTGCGAGTTCTGACTTGTTCGTCAGAACGATAGTTCGTAAGAATACGCATCCACTATAACCGTAGCCTAAGACGGAGGTACTTGCCAAGATCTTTGCTGCTAACGTCCTTTTCACACGATGCGGTATTGGGCTATGGGAGTAGGGCACAGATGCCGCGCGGCGCGCAAATTCCCGTCGGACTGCCCTACGCCACACGGCCAAGGCCTCTACAGGGTCCGCCACTCAAAATGGCATAAATTCTGTTTGGAAAATGATTTTTATTTATTCCAAAGTACAGAATGTATGAAAATATACGAAAATGCAGAAATGATTCACTTTGGCTGAATATGACCAACTTTTGCCTTGACTATAGCATTGAGACGCTACAAAAACGAATCACAAGCTGCCCGAATGTGACTTGACGATATTTTGGCCCTCTAACGGACAATTGCTTTATCCAGTGTCTCGAGGCTGGTGTATTTCTTAGCTCTGACCTTGCTCTCCTAGTGTGCTAGGTGCCTAGTCTTGTTGAAATGTCTATGGCCTGCGGCCGAAATGTTTGTCTGCCATCGGCTTTAAAGCAGCCTCCAGAACACTTGCCGGATAGTATATGTCGCATTTAGTTCATCAAATGATTTGATTGACATACGAAAGTACGAAAAGAAAATTTCTTATTCGCTTATTAATTATTGAAATCTTAGTTTTTTTCTTATCAAACACAAATAATAAAAATGTAGCAGGGTGTTAGAGATTTAAAATATTAATAATGAATATTTTGATAATAGATAGTAGAAAACACCAAAATAAAAGCCATGACAATTGTTTTTATTAATCACAGCTGTCAGAATACGTTTAAAAGGGTAGTTAAGGTTTTCAAAATGGGTAGAGAAAAGGTTATTAGTGAGAAAATTCGGTTACTGATAATTAAATTTTTTAATTCTGGGAAATTAAACTCAGAAATTGCAACTTTGTTAGACTTATCGCGTTACAGTGTGAGAAATATTGTTAGAAGATATAACGCAACTGGTTCAGTTAATATTAAGCCACGATATGTGAAAAAAAGTAATATCACAAATGCCGACCGAAGAGCACTAAGAAGAATAATCATGAAAAATAGGCGTGCTAATTATTTACAATTAAGTGCTCTGTGTAGTGACGCTTTTGGAAGGAGAATTTCACAAACTGGGATTTAGCACTTGCAAGGTAAATTTTCATATAAAAAAAATGAAGTAAAAACCCTAAAGTTGTACGACTTGATTATAGGCCAAAGAAAAGCCACTATTAACTCCACTGCAAAAGAAAAATCGGCTTAGATGGGCTAAAGAACATAGACCATGGACACCTCAACAATGGTGTGTAATACAATGGAGTGATGAGGCCCGATACGAAGTTTGTTTTGGTGACAGTCGCAGTAGACTTATTCGCAAAAAAAAGAAGCATTCCATATTGACTGTCTGAAGAGGAAAGTGAAATTTCCAGCATCCATTATGGTCTGGGGCAGTATGTCATCAAAAAGAGTAGAAAAACTTCATTTTATTGATGGAAATGTGGATACAAACAAATATTTGGCAATTTTAGAAGAATCGCTATTACCAGTGATGGAAGAATGTTTGACATCCGGCCAAGATTTAGTGTTTCAGCAAGATGGTTCATAGTGCCATACCTCAAAAAAGGCTATAAAATGCATGGAAGAAAATAATGTACCACTTTTGAAATGAGTTTCTAGAAGTCCAGATCTGTCACCTATTGAAACTTTGTGGCACTAGATGAAAAAGGTTCTACGACAACAATCACCGAACTGAGACAAAAGCTTCAAGAAATATGGGATTGTTTTACACCAAATTTTTGTCAAAACTTGGTTAACACTATGCCCCAAAGGATTTCAGCCGCAGTAAAAAATAAAGGTGATGGTACCCAATGGTAATCTTTCAATTGTTGCTTTGTTAACTTCGCGCATTTATTCGCACATTGTTCATTTGTGCAGATGTTCTATTAGTTATAGGTCTAAGTGATTTCAAATATGTATTTTTTACGACTAGAGTGTATCTAAAATGTTTTTGAGAAAATAAATTGTTTTAGAAGTAAATAGTTTCGTCATGTTTAGTTTACAAAGGCATATTTTGGTACAAATCTTGAAGTGGGCCAACTGAAGTGGGAAGGGGCTCGTACATGGCTAGTTCTTTCTTCTTCCGCGCTGTGTCCATTTCAAATAACTACCCTCAACTGAACAGTCAAAATACAGGAGCGCCGCGCGCCGGGCGAAACCTACCTCGTGCGAAAATATCAAGCTTCTCAGGCGTGCGGCGGGCGCCGGACGGCGTGCGCCGGATCATGTGAAAAGGGCGTAATCAAAACGCCTGAGTGCCGTCGTCTTTAAGGGTTTCCTACACTATGCGGGAAGTAACATTCAGGCATAAGACCGTAAGACGGGTGCTCTTGTCGCTCGACATCAACAAAGCTTCTGGTTCGGACTTGATTCCTGCCACTGTATTGAAGAGGTGTGCAGCGGAGCTTGCTCCAGTTCTTTCGCGTCACTTCCAGATAGCTTACGAATCTGGCACCTTCCCAGATAACTGGAAATTTGCTCATGTCCAACCAATCCCAAAAAATGTATCTAAGACCGACCCTGTAATAAATTTGTCAAGTCTTAAGGTGAGGCTCACGTCGTTGCTTTTGATATCACGAAAGCATTCGGTACGGCCACTCCTTTGTCTCGAGGGCGTCGAGATTATGGAACAATCTACAAGAGGATGCTTTTCCCAGTTCTATTAACCTTAGTCAGTTCAAAAATCGGATTAACAAGGTTTCTTTGGGATCCTCACAGCTGCTGAGATATCCTGGCATTTAGGCTTCTGCCTGCGCAGCTGTTTAGATGCAAAAAATACTATACGCATCTCGGAACCATTACGAAGCAGAAATATGTAAATAGACATTATAAATTTGTCGTGAAGTATAGCATCCCCATCCCGTGCCAGGAGAAATGCTTGCTGCTTATATTGGCACCGTTTAAGTATTTCAAAGTTATTCCCTTCCCATGCTCATAGGCGAGGAAGTGTTGTAATAGCGCAATATTTCGAAAATGAGATATTACATCATGAACTACATGTAACTCATTTCTGTCCATCTGTCTGTTTGATCGTTAATCCCCGACCCTCTATAACTTGGAAAGTACCTATCATATTTTGGTAAAATTTGGATAGGTCACTACGATGCCAAGGATGAAAAAGCTTCGTAGATTTTGAAAATCAATCCAGTTGCGGCCGAGGTATGGGCAAATAAACACAACAAAAAAGAGCTGAATTGCAGTTAAGAAGTAAAACAATTACTGACCTATAATAGTAGCAACAAAACTAAAATAATATCCAGCCTTCGGGTAGCTCTGGTTGATGTACCCTGTAATAGGTATTCCAATGATAACCGGCAGCGATTTGGCGCCTTGTACAAAGCTCCACGCTTTGGTGAAATGTCTGGCTTTGATCCTCTCCAAGGTGAACATCTTCAAGGAGTACGTGAAGCCACCAAGGCACACGCCGTAAAGCCACACGAACAGCACGTAGCCGTGGTAGCCTTGGACTGCACTTAAAGCTAACAGGGAGATACCTGTTGGAGGAATATATCAATTAGGATTTTCATTTCACAAGGAGAGGTCACAGGTTGAGAAATTGACTTCGTGCAGGGTTTTTGGGTACCGAAGTTAGTTTACCGGCCTATAGCATAAAGAAGCCCGTAGGCGTTGTATACTGAGTCACAAAAAAAATAAACACCTACGTATGTTTATCCGATTTTAGTAATTTTGGACATACGTGTCCCTTACTGGTAAAATGATTAAATTTTCAGCTTGATTCGTCAACAGACTGCATAAGCTGGTTCCATAATGTGTTGAGGATCTCCGATTTCTTATACACCCATTGACACGCCTAGGCATCGTGTTGATTAGATGGTCGATATCCTGTTGGGGTATCTCATTCCAGGTTACTGCAACTTCGTGAGTAATAGCTGCTAAAGTCTATGGGGGGTATTGCAAATTCAAGAGCCTGAGACCTATCATGTCCCAGACAAGTTTAATTCGAGATAGGTCGATTCGATCCTTGTAGCCAAGGTAAACGGTCGATGCGATGTTGATCCATGAAGGCTTACGATGCTCTGGTAACATGAGGCCTGGCATTGTCTTGCTGAAAAATCGGGTTTTGGATGGTGTTTAGGTATGGAATAAGAGGATGCTCCACTACTTTCTGAATATAGCGTCCGGCTGTCATATTGCCTTTGATGGAAATTAGTGGGGATCTGCTACCATAAGCAATATCATCCCATACCCTAGCTCTCACGGTGTATTGAACTTGACGCTCTCTGTCAAATTGTGGCTCACCTCTTTCATCACGTCGCCTTCTCACCCTTGCCCGATCATCGTGCATCTCCAGACAGAAGCATTCGTCACTAAATAACACCTGATTGCATTCCCAGCACCATAGAATTCTTTCTCTATACCAGAGCAAACGGTTACGCCGATGTTCAGCTGTGACAGGTAGCACTCAATGTGGGCGATAAGAAAAAAGGCCAAACTGCCGTATTCGGCGATATTCCGTACGCATACCAACCATCCTTCCATGCTTGGCTCGAGTACCACTGAATCTGTCTCTCAGAGCCAGAACCGGCGGTCTTGTGGCTCTGTGGTCCCTCTGGGACGACCAGAACCCCTCGCTCGATGTCCTCGGCCTTCCTGAGTCCACGCTTGTTCACTCGCAGTATACTGCGTAAGAAACTGTTGGTCCTCCTAGAAGCTTCTCTTATCGATAGACCGGCTTCACGCAACCCGACAATTCGACCCCTCTCAAAGTCACTGAGCTGGGACACCCGGCGAATTCTACGCACTCTAGGCATTTTGAGCAATCACAAAAAGGCTTCTCAATGGGCTACACGAAATTTAACATTTAACTGACACCGTAAATGTACGAAAACTAAATGCTTCTTTATCACTAAATAATACACGCAGCCACCATAATAACTTAACAGAAAAACCTGACCATCTTATCACTTGTTGTTTATGGCAAGGTAAATCGATATGTAAAAAATTCTTGAATTCTAATAAACATACGTAGGTGTTTACCTTTTTTTGTCACTCAATATATTTAACCCCCGAAAACCCTATTCGTGAAGTTCGCTTTTCTGCCCTGTCGTAGATAATACGCTTACAGCTACCTAGCACTACGCAAAAACTCTGCTCACTATTTTCCAGCCTGTATGCTCTTTTTGTAGAATCTATTTATTCTTGAATTCGTGAAAAAGTTGAACTTACCTATTCCTACCATAGCAGCTTGGCACAAATACTGCCTTGATATGAGACATTGGGTGCTGGGTTTTACTATTACTAGTCCAAAACCTACACAACCTAATGCTGAGGCAAACCCCATAAAGGTCTGGAGAACTACGAGACCGCTGTCTTCCAGACCTTCCCGATATCCTTGATATACCTGAAAATAAATCATTTAGAGGAAAGAGATTATATATTGATGTAAAAAACGACCTTGGGTCTGCAGTTGTTAATCCTCCAATGCTTTGCAAAAAAATACCCTTGACGTCCCAATAATTTGAAAAATAATATGCTAATAAGTTATTTGCTTCAAATCCCTCAACAGCTGCTTCTTCTGATGGAAATTCTTTGACTAAAATTACCGGTAACCTCTTCACATAATTGCAGCTTTCCTCAATAGCTTAAGAAATGCTTTGCTTCAGGTTATTAATCGTCTGTTGACTGCTTGAATCGACTTAATCCTTTAGGAATTCCCAGAATGACAAACGAGGTTAGATTGCACTATCTCGCAAGCCAATGGATATCACCATTGCGACATAAAGCATGCTTTCCTCGCCTTTTTTTACAAGGCCATATCTTGTGAGGTAGGTATACAACTAGGGCCACAAAAATTCCATAGTTGCTCGCCGTTAACATTTACAGTTTTACCATTGCCATTTCCGCGATAAAAAAAAACAGAGAGTGTAGTTCATTTTAAATTAGACATTTTGCATAGTGGTATCTTCTCGTGTTGATAAAGCTTCCCCACATGTTCAATTCCCAATAATTAAAAAATTGACTTGACTTTGACTATAACTTTCAAAATCAAGGTCAAATTCATGTCTACCACTAAATAAATATTAGCAATAATTCATCTTACATTACAAGTTTCATTAATGCCCTATATCTATCAATACTCATTCATTGCAAGGCTTCTGGGTTCTATAGAAGATCGGAAAGGGTCTTCCTGACCATAACCTTCAAACGTAGCGTTTACAAAATGCAATACAAAAGGACTGAATAAAATAATTTTTGTTTTTGTCCATTTTCCTGATGAAAAGTAGGTTTTACCAGTTTTAAAAAAATTACCTGACCATGAATAATAGCCTTCAAGGTCATTGTCACGGTCGAATTTATGATCACAATTGGCCAGTTTGGGAGGAAGCCAGACAACAGTATGTTTTACTTCTTCTCTGTTAATATTACTTTAAAACTTATGTTGCCCTCCCACCTCTTATCAATAACCCCTAAATGGAGGATTTTTGGGTTCCATACGGGGTCGGGGAGGGTTTCTGGAGGTTGATCTCATTGGAACCTTTGATCGCCATGTTGGAAACTACCGCTATGCAAAATTTCAACTAATCCATTTTCTATAAGGAAACTGAGGGGCGCAAAACGAGCTGAAAATGTCAATAGCCCCACGGTCCTCCATGGGTGTTTAGGCCTAAGACCTTCGTGGTAGTTGGAGTATAAAAAAAAGACTCACCAAATAAAAAATTGGGGCATATATCCCCAATGCAGCACAGGCACACGACATCATCAAAACCCTCAGCCCTCGACTTTTCAAGGGGCTAAAGTCGAACATGGGTGGTTTAGTGCTTTTCACATGTGATTTTTTCTCTTTCATTTTTTTTCTTTGGTTTTTCAAGTGCATTATGGCTCGCCTTTGGGGATGATATAGGTTTGCTGAACGGTAGACTATGGGTAGAAAAAAGGCTAAGGCGAGAAGGCCTGTCACAGCCTGGAGACCAAGTCGCCATTCCAATTTTCTGAAAGTTTATATATATTAAATATTCTGATACACAAAGAGTAACAGGATGAGACTAAGTTTTTTCGGATGCATATAAAGTACAAAAAATAATGCTACAAGCTACTATGAAAAAATGTCCCCTACATATCGCAAAAATATTATTTTGTGAAAGGGTGTGAAAGATCATCATATTGTAACAGTGCTGATAACATGTCCCTAGTGATCTGAATTCGTGTTACATCGGATATCCGGTTATTATCTGGTGTCCATCTACAATTTATTGTCCGGCCAGATACAGATAAAAGAAGAAACGTAACATACAGGGTGTCCTAGAAGTTGACGTCAAGTCATACTAGGAAAATCGGAAAAAGCGGAAAAACCTACACCCTGTGATGATCTTTTAGTTCCCATTACTGCAAATTTCAATTTTTTCTTAGACGGAGTGGTGAACAGGGTAATTCTACATAGAGACAGTAACGTCACTAATTCCTGAATCTATTTATTAAATTCACAATAAATGTTTAGAATGCCTTCCACCAGCAGCAATTCAAGCTTGACATGTTGAAAATGATCCGAGGAATCTTCCGTTATTAACCAATTCAGCTGCTTCCGTTATTCTGTCCCGACACCCTGTATATGTATATTAATAATATGTGTATTAAATTCTAACTTTGAGGAGATCCTGTATATTCATCCGAGAAATTGTCATCTTATCCTGGGGCACTCATCATGCTTCAGAATCGCTATTTACCGCTATTCACTATTTATCTAAGATGTAAACGTTTGAAATATTATGAAATTCTGAATTATTTTTACCCAACTGCTTCTTTATACAGCACGGAGAATAGAGCCATACCGACTCCGATGCCAGTCTGCGTGACCATTTCCACGAATTCTCTCCGCCTTTTGAAATAGTGACCTAAAACGATCGTTGAGGTTTCTCTTACTACTCCAGCGCCTATACCTAATACTACTCCGTAACTTATAAGAGCCTGAAATCGAACAAAAAAATTAATAAAAAAGTCTCTACGTAGGTGAATCAAGTATAAAGGAGCCTTTTCAAATTTTGACCGGCTGGCTACGTGAGGACTCTCCTATGCTTATAAAAAATCATAAATTGGTTAAGTGCGAAAAATAAAATTGAATGCTTCTAAAACAAAATGTTTGTTTGTATGGTAATTCTTAAATGAAAATACTATGACAGTTAGGATAGATGGTGAAATATTTGAAAAAGTTATGTTAAAAAGTATATTATGTTTTGATAGTAAACTAAGGTTTGAGCATCACTATGAAATACATTATTTCAAAAATTCAAAAAAATTACTTTTATAGGGCTTCTCATACTCTTAGTACATATTCCAGAAAAATAGTGTATAATACAACTATTCTACCGCATTTAATATATTTTTCACTGGAAAAGTACAAGAAAATAAAATCTATGTTACAAGACTTGCAAAGGTTGAATATAAAAAATTTCATATTACATTTGGTTCTTATTTTCATATTTAAAGAAAATCTTATTTTGCCACACTGTTTTTCAACATTACATGGAATTGAATAATCTTTATCACAATTATTATACAATAGATTTACAAAATTCCAATAGTAATATAACTAGCAAATCAATATCTCAGAAAGGATTACTTGAATTTAATAAACTAAATTATATTGATATGATGTCTACTTGTAATTTAAAGATGTTTGAAAAAAAACTTAAAAGAACATTTCATGGACAGTAAAAAACCTTAGACGTACAAGTTTTGTTTTTCTGAGTATTTGTATGTTACGTAATTGTTGTAGTTTTTAAAATAATGTAATTGTAGAAATCATGCTAAATAAATCTTAAACAAATAAAATGTGAGGTGAGGTAAGGAAAAAACGTAAAAGCATTAATTAACGTCTGCGACTCAAATAAGCAGTTTACATGTTGTTTTTTTAAAAGCTTTAGTTATTTTAAACTATATTTTCTTAATAAAACAGGTACATGATTTGGTATTTCCAAGCAACTTAGTTTAATAGTATATTACTTTCAATTAAACTGATTTCAGATAATTAGGTTTAATTAAAGTGAATAATTTAGGTACTTAGAGTAATTAAAAAGTTCACTGCGGGCAATGTAAATGTACAGTTTTGTTTAATTGACTACGTTTTCTCAGTATAGTACAATGCCTTTTTGTATTTTTATAAAAACTACTTGAACTTTCATCAAATATAATTCAATCAAGTTTTTGAAAGCATCTTTCCATTTTCTATACATACATCAAGCACACAACGACATAGCTTTAACTATAACCTCATTTTGTTTGTTTTTGTAGTTTTTTTGAGATACTTCTACAAGCTGCGGGACAACAAGGAAATGTGATAACTTACATGGTTACATGATTACTTCGCAAAAATATATCTAAAGTTTTGAACTGGAATTAATTTTAATAGCAAGAATAATAATCGTCTTTGTTTATAATGATTACATTACATTTGGCTATTCTTCCACTTGACCCAAATATTAAAAAGAAAAGTATGACACTGTTCAAAATTATGTGAATTCATTAAAATTTGAAATTAAATCTACAAGCTCATACATACTCATAAAAACACACTTATTTCGAACCCATTTAAAAATAATGCTTTTAGGAATAGAGTTGTTCAGAGTAACTGCATTGAATGTTAAAGATCGGTTAAATATGTAGCTTGGTGAATAACTGCGGTGATCTGATATTTCTATTGGATGAAATTATATTTAAGCGAGGTATAGGTTAGTTTTTCAAATGTAATGTTTTTTATTAACTTAAATTTTGTGTACAAGAAAAGAGAAGATGTTTAACAAGCCCATACTATCAATGCTCCTTGAAGTGCGGTCATACTTTTTTAAATTATCCATCAAACGGCAATAATTATTTTGGATATTTTGTGGTCGGTTTGCAGTGGTTTGATCTAGACGCGGAAAATAAAAAAATATAGAATTTTTGACATTTCGCATAACGCTTTTTAAAAGATTTACTCATAATCTCTTTGTTTGCAAATATAAGCCGTAATAACAAATAACAGTTCCTAGAAATTTAGCTGACGTGCTCTCAGAATCTTAGTTTTTCATCAAAAATTACTTTAAGGTTTGTAACACAATCACTAAGCATTAATTTGGTATTTTCAATAAATGCATAAAGTGCATATTATTCTTTAGTAAATTATATTTCATTTTTGGACTGAAAATGATGATTCTATCTTTTCATCGCGAAGTTTTAGACCGTTCTGCTTAGCACAATCTGAAATCGCTTTTAAGTCACTATTAATTAGGGAAGCTGTATATTTAAATTTTTGGAGATTAACATTACAGCTTTTAACTATTTTAATTTTGTATGAGGTATATATGGCGAAAAGCAAAGGGCCTAGGACAGACCCTTGCGGCACTCCAAATGTAATATCTTTTATTCCAGAAGTAAAAACATTCGTTTAAATTTGATCCACCTAGCAGACGTTTAAAATACATTAAGAATGCAAAGTGTCAACTTTGCATGTAGTATTGTCCTGGAATGTAAGTGCATTGCTTTACCTGATGGAACTGTATAGCAAACGACGTAAAAAGACATGCTAACGATATGAGCAAGCCGCCTAAAACGGCGGCTAATCTGGCTGATTTCCTCCGGCAGATGGCCACTATGATCGGTGACGTGAAGAAGGAAATGCTCAGGCACATAGCGCCCATTGATGCTGTAACAAAATAAATTCTTTGTAGTCCAGACAATATCTTCGCACTTTAAACACTTTTTTAACAAATTCTAAAAATTCTTTTGCTCCGGTCTTTTTAGACTAAAGTTATATAACTAGTTATAAAGATACAAGCGATACGATATTTGAAAAAATGCAAAATATGCCATTTTCGACAACGAAAAACAATATGGAAAAACAAAAATTTTAACGGTACGAATATTCTTCAAACATCCATTAACAAAATCCCAAAGCATTTCAGGAGGAGGAGTATTAACTGAGCGTGCGGTGGGAAGCGTATAAATATACTACCGCAAGCAAAATTTCCTGAAAATGGAGCACTTGAAATGTCAAAAAACGAAGTTCTTAACTTTTTTTGGTCTTTTCGCCGCCGTCACTGGACCGATTTTCTAAAACTACGGAGCTGTTTTGTCCTTGGCACAGTAGGTATCCCGTATGAAAATTTCATCAAAATCCAAACGGAACCTTTCAAGTTATAGACGCGGCAGACAGACAGACCGACACACCGACAGACTGACAGACAGACCGTCGGAAATGGGTTACATGGTCGTGATGACGCGATTACAATACTTCCTCGCCAGTAGGCATGGGAAGTAAAAATAACCCAAACTTCTACTAGCATAGTGAAGTAGCAACTATATTCCGGTCTTCCCTACACCACTAGATTACTTCAAATTATAACACAAGCGTCATTTTTAAATGTCAACCTAATTTTAGACGTAAACTGAGATATTTTATATTTACATGATTTTTATATAATTTAAAACATGAATCAACTAAGTGGCAAGTACGTGAACGTAGTTCTGTCGGTAGAATCTGGTAGAGGTATGGATTTCCTCAAGAACGAGGTCAATATTACAGCTAACTTCAACAGCAGAATACTAGGTAAGTAAAAACAGTAAAGTGCGAAAGTGTTTTACCAATTGTTCAAAACCCTTATTCGCAAGCAACATCAGAAAGATGATAATCTTTGAAAATAGCTACTAAAGGGTGATTCAAATTGAGTTTCCACATAACAAATTAATTTTTTTTTGAAACGCTACTGAATTTGTCAACGACAATGTGCCATTTCTAACGAAAAAAAAAAATATAAACGAAACAGTCATGGATCAATATACGACCGAACAACGTGTTAAAATTATCCAAGCCTATAATGAAAACCGCCGATCAAGTAAGAATACATTTCGTGCTTTACGTTAATTTTTTGGCGCACAAAATCGGCCTTGTGAGAGGACAATTTGGAATGTGGTGCAAAAATTCTAGCAAACTGGACCCGTCGCTAACATCAAAACCCCTAGGCATGCTCGTAGAGGTCGGTCAGAACACAAGATTGCTATTGTTGCCGAAAGTGTGGCCAAAAATCCAAGAACATCGTTCGAAACAACTGGACCTTACCTATTCCACTACACAGCGGATTTTAACAAAATATTTGAAGTTACACCCATACAGAGTCCAAATAACACAGGAATTGAAGCCTAGAGATCATCAACAGTGTGTTTACTAAATGGATAAGAGAACAAGGGGTAAATTTTAAAATGAAAATAATCTTTAGTGGTGAGGCACATTTTAACATTGGGGGCTTCGTAAACACTCACAGTTGCCGTACTTGGGGATTGGAAAATCCAAGACAGATTGTTGAAGTGAAAATGCATCCTCAAAAGGTGACTGTTTGGTGTACCTTTTTGGTTCGGAGACGTAATTGGTCCATTTTTTTTAACATCATGCGGATAACGCTATTACGGTTAATAGCGTTCGCTATCGGATCATGATGACTGAGTTTTTCTGGGAACAGTTGGAAGATATGGAAAGTTTCCAGGTCGCGATATTTCACGTAACGGCGATATCAATAGGCCGCCGCTATCCTGTGGTTTAACTCCCTTAGATTATTTTCTTTGGGGGTATCTCAAGAGGAAAGTCTACAAGAATAACCCGAACACAATTGCGGGGCTGAAACAGGAGATCAGACGCGAAATTATCAACATAAGACCTGATTTGTGCCACAGAGTAGTCGAAAATTTCTCAAAACGGATTACGTCATGCCACATGAGCCGCGGCGGTCATTTATTTGATATCATCTTTCATGCATAATTGTATTGATCTACCCTGAAAGGGCAAATACATATTCTTTTTTTTTAATACTTCTAATGTGAAAACTGAATTTGAATCACCCATTATTACTAGATCATTTAGATTCCAATCATTCCAATCATTTCAATTTACTGCTGTAAGGGTTAAACTGTAGAATATAAGGAGTTCGGCCTTGTGCTCGGGCTTGATTCCTACTGAGGTAGAAGTGTGACTTTCCCCAGACCATGAAATGCTTCATGGCTGGTCACATTACCAACGCGGGCGTTCCATAGGGATCAGTTTTGGTTCCAACGTTGCTTCTGCTTCTGATCTCTTTATAGTAGAGAGGAGGGGATATTGGGATTTACTCCAGGGCGGCTGTTTAATGATTAGGGGAGATACTTTGAATACTATTTAGTACTTCCACTATATCTAAGCTTTTTATACAGGGAGAACATCTAGAGCAGCAGAACAGAATAGTAAAAAAATCAATGTTAATTAAATGTACCTGCGCAACTTAGATGAACAGCATGGACTGTTTTGTACAGAAATGCATTGGGAATGTGCTTTTCTTCCATTATATGAACTGATAAAACAATGTTTTTGCAATAGCTCCACCTTCCAATAGTGCCCTCGGTTTTAGAAGACAAAAACACGAATGAGATAACAAACATGATCACTGCCTCCTTGTTGGTTAACTCCTTGGAATCCCGTATCACAAATCGTAAAGATCTATTTGATAATAATTTGCTCTGTATGAGGAGAATTGTCAAAGATCACAACTAGGTACTTATGCTCATGTACTCTCTGCAAAGGACCATTATCGACTTGATAATTGAATTGAATGGGAACCATCTTCCTTGTGTATGACATAACACTGCGTTTGCTGATGTTGATTGGCAGATTGTTTATGACACAGAATTCTAACACCTTGTCGAAGTCGAGCATCATCCGACACCGTGAAATATCTTCGAGTCATCTGCATGAGTCAGATGGTAACGATCGATATTATTAACAATGTCGTTAATAAAAACAGTGAAAAGCAGAGGACCGAGACATGAGCTTTGATGCACAACTGAAGTTGGAAGTATATCCTCGGATTTACTACCTTCGTACTCAATATATTGCCTCCTGTCTAACAAATATTATCTAAAGAGTGAATATAAACCAGGAGGTAACGTAGCCTTGTTCAACGTTAGGCTTTTTGCAAAAAAAACTTTTTAATGATTAAAGATAACGAATGTCTTATACTTGTTGTTCAAAATTCGTAGACAACGTAGATGCTTCAAACATTTCACCTGAAGACTATTGTAGTTAAATTGCCAATAGAAAATTGTATAGACAATGGAAGTCAGAGATAAAGTCTTTAAATGCCTTACAGTAGGAGATATCAAAAAATTTGGCCAAGTGTATGAAATGGTTCATTTGAAAACCTCCTAAACGAAATTATAGACCTTAGACCTTATTAGTGATACGATCATCCTTTCAGAATCTGACAAAATCTCAGCCGAGGAATGCCCCCCATTCAACACCGAACTGGTATGGGAAATAGACAAGAAAGAGTTGCGTAAAATCAGAAGCGCAAACCAACCCTTACGTGTTGAATGCATCACTACCGATGCTCATAATCGTAGAGAAAGGGTTGGATTTGCCCTCTTGAGCCTAAGAAGCGCCCAGATCATACCCCAGAAGCAAGCAGATGAGCCGACCAAGTATAGTTGGTATAAATTGATCGGTTGTCAGACGGATAAGAAGAAATTTCATCCAGAGCTGTATATGTCCCTAGCTCTCAGGGATCATTTGCCCAGTGAAGTCGAAACTGCAGCTTTTCCAGCAGGTACATCCTAAAATAAAATAAACTTCCATCCGACCAAAGACAGCAAACCATGGACAGCTGTTTCGTGCTTTGGAGAGTCTCAAACAAGACAGAAAATGTTGAACTCGCGACTCCTTGCGCTGTGCCCAAAAGCATGACTTAACGTCACTATTGAAGGTCCAGATAAGTAATCAAAACTTACAGTTATTCGAATATGTAAAAATTCTTCGTGTTGTTTTTATCATAAAATTGAGATTTATCGAACACGTCAAAACTCTTTCGCAGGAAACTTATCTAAGGCTACGTATTCTAATTGCAAACAAGTATGTACAAAATTTCATATTTCATATTGCACGTGTTAGGCATAAATATTTCTGTCCAACATACGCTAGGTGGCGCTGTCATAGCCCAGATAATACGTCACAACTTTTCGGTTACGCACCCAATAGTGTAACACAAAGTTTGGAACAAAATAGTTGTACACAATTTTTTAGTTCTGTTTTGTTTAATTATGGTGAATTCATCTCAAGGTGCTATGCCATATATTTCCGAAGAAGATAACAATGCTCCGCAAGAGGTTTCTTCGATTTTTCCTATCAAGTACTTCCACGATGGACATATACAAGTTGGCGATGAAGGCAAGACTTGTTCCAATTACTTTCTCAATATTTTGGTTAAGGAAGCGGCCAACTTGGATACATTGCTACCAGAAGTGCTGGTGTTCCAACAACTCAAAGACAAGTATTACCTGTCCTTCAAGATGCTCGGGGTAAGAAAATACATCGAATAATGTCACAAATTTTCCCCAGAAACTGTTATATTAGATTGCGGCTCGACATTGATTTTCTAGATCAACCAAAAATTCCCCGACCTTGAACATTCCTCCAATCGGTATACTTTTTCTTCCTACCTCCTTTCTGTTTTCGTCCCTTCTTTTTCTCTGACGTTATTTGGTTTCTGAACAACCAAACTTGACAGAGATCTTTGATCTACAAAGCTTTAAGCTATAAAAGCTACTACAGACTCTTCTGATGTGTACCTCTGACTGACATTTGTTATCTGATGATCATTTCAACTTTAGATAAGTATTAAGACCAAACCCTTCAAGAAAGAACTTCATAACAGCATTGTCTTGAACGAGAAAATCGTAGTCAACCTCATGTCCGAAAAAGATATATTGGAAGAGTTCTTCAGAGAACAAGGTGTGACCATCATATTCCAATATGGCCAAGACAAACTGGGTATCACCAGCATGGACCTAGATGACATTTTTCAGCAAAAGAGTCAGAGGTGCTTTTTCAAGTTCCCATCACCAAATGGTATGATACCATTCGGAAGTACCGATAAGTCTCCTTATATTGAGCTGCTCATTTGGATGGAGGAGAAGGGTTGTGAAGCTTCAGAAGAGGAAGACATTCAGAAGCCTAAAATCAAAACAATATTCTCTAATGCAGAAAAGAAGCCTGATCAAGCTGAAGGCCAGGTGATAGGTACGTAGGTGGTAGAGTAGATTATAGTTTCAGGATAAGTGGTTCTCCATTTCAGGTCTTCCCGATGTTTCCAAGACATCTTTCGAGATCATGTGGAAACATCTAGAGCTTGACAAGTTACAATCTATATATATCAAGAGTTCTTGCAATCGCAAACGCCATGTATGCAGCATTTGTGTTTGCCAAAAGAACGTAAATGTTGTAATGCTTTATTTGACATTTAAGTCAATGATCCATTTGTGGTACATATCAAACGTTAACGGTCATGTGTACGCGATGCTCGGGATTGCCAGAACTTCCTATTGGCTGAGAATATTTGTACATAAAATACTACACTGACACTTTTTTGTAGGTGTTTATATTCTGGACAAACTGGAGAAAGCAGACCTCAAATCTTTATCTGACAATGACGTGACCGAAGAAGATATCGTACAAAAGCCCTTCATCACTAAGTCGGTGGACACTGTTATAAAAAACGTCCCTTTATCGCCGAAACGACCAGGACCTTTCGACCCTTACCAAAAATACGTCACTCAGATCACGTTGAAGAGTATAATTTGGACAATCCCACCCCCTGATACGAAGATAATGTTCAAGTTTTTGCACCCAAAAGCAGCTAGTTGCATCTCTGTGTTTACTGAAATTAGCAATGAAGTCGATGGTCACATACCATTGAATAACTTGGAAGTCAAAATTGGATACATCTCCACACCAGAAAAGATCAAGAAGCTCTTAACAGTCTGGACCCCAAGACTCTTGTTAACAGATGAATTTGAAGTCAGTTTATGTGAAGAGTACCAATTTAACATAGATTGTATAGATGACACTTTAGAGTATGACATAACACTAAGAGCTTCCAGAAACTATGAGCCAATGGCAAAAATTAACGTATACGTAAGTTTGAAATATTTCGATTTGGATGATGTTGATCAATTCGAGCATTTGTATCTCCTTCCCATAATAATCGATGAAATAATTTCTGCCAAAGAAGTGAGTGACATAGAAAAATGGAAGGCCCAAGAAAAAGCAAGGTTTGAAGCAAGCTTGGAAATAATAAAGCAAGAAGAGATCAGGGCATTGGGCGAAGAATGGAAAGCAAAGAAAGATGATCTTGAAGATAAGCTTAACGCGCAGATGGACAAGTGCAGAAAACTGCAAGAGGATTTGAAGAAGAAGCTCATCAGCTTGAAAACTGATAGAAGCTTAGTGAAGCAACACAATTATAACCAGTTGTACGAAAATATCTTCATTGAGAATTGGAGAAGATTCTCCAACGACAACACGAAAGAGTTGATCGAAACTTTGAGCAGGTCAGAACGTGACAACGAGCTGTTGAAACAAATGGCTGATGACCTCAGAGAGAACCTGGCGAACATGGAGAAAACCAGCTTGACGAAGAAACAAACAACAAATCTACTAGAAGAACTGAAGACGCTAGAGCAGAAATTTGAGGAAACTCAAAGCGCGAAGAGTTATTTCAAAGACCAATGGAAGAAAGCTTGTGACGAGATTCATGACTTGAAGACGGAAGATATACAGATTATGCAAATACAGATCAAGCAAAGTAAGGAAGAGTTGAATAGGATTGGTATAAAGGAAGGAGAGGGGGACGAAAGCTCTGCGAGTGATAGTAGTGGGTAGTGATTTATGATTCTTGTGAATAAAGGTATATGAAACTTATTTAATAAAATTTGTTTTATTTGTACTGGCTGCATGGACTCTTTATGTTCTAATGCCAATAAACAATAACAAAAAAATGATTTACTTGTAGTTATAGTTTAATGACAATGTAGAAAAACCGACTTTACTATCAACAACATACAGGGTATCGCATGAAGAAGTGCATCGATCGATTTTTTCGGTTTACAGGGTAACTTCTACCCCCAATGTAGCAGCTAGGCCAGATGATGCTATTATTGCTACAAACAATATTGTGCTGAATAGCTTCACAGAAAAGGAGGTTCTTATGGCATTAAAGAAAATGAAAAACAAGTTCACTACTGGACCTGATGGTATACCTGCATTCTTAATCCGTGATTGTGCACCTATTCTTGCTGCACCTTTAACTAAAATCTATAACCTAAGTATCAGATCACATACATTTCCTGAGATTTGGCGTGAAGCCAAGGTTCGACCTATCCATAAAAATGGAAACCGTAAATTAATTGAAAACCATAGGCCTATCACTATTGTGAGTAATTTTTCGAAAACGTTTGAAATGTTATTACATAATTTCATACAATACAACGTAAGTTCTTCAATTTCTACAGCACAACATGGATTTGTAAAAGGAAGGTCGACAACAACAAACTTAGTCTGTTTAACTCAATTCCTAGCAGGTGTTTTAGATTCTAATGGTTAGGTTGATGTGCTATATACTGATTTCAGTAAAGCGTTTGATAGAGTCGATCATGGTTTACTACTGGGAAAACTAAATAGCATTGGCTTATCCAAAAATTTGGTATTATTATTTCAGTCGTATTTGTCTGATCGCAAACTATATGTGGATTTTAACGGTGGTAAATCAATTCACTTTTTTCCATCTACTGGCGTCCCACAAGGATCTTCCTTAGGTCCACTGCTATTCGTCATTTTTATTAATGACTCAGTTAATACGATTGACTGCAATATTCTGCTCTACGCGGACGACGTAAAACTCTACTGGCAAATTGATGATCCATCTAGTTGCTTTTATTTACAAAGGAATCTTGACAGACTGTCTGAGTGGTGTACTGCTAATAAACTTCCTATCAACGTGAGCAAATGTAAATCTTTAACTTTCACTAGGAGAGTAAATTCAATTACCAATAGTTATAAAATTAACAACATTCCTCTTCAGACTTTAGAGGAGTTCAGGGACCTAGGAGTAATATTTGACAGGACATTGAGCTTCAGTGCACACCTCACTAATTTAATGAATTCTGCTAATAAAGCACTGGGATTCGTTATACGCAATTCAAGAGAGTTTATCGGTACCACAGCACCTACAGTGCTGTATAATTCGTTTGTTCTTTCTAAGCTGGAATACGGAAGAATAATCTGGAACCCATGCTATGTTACCTCATGTGACTCATTGGAAAAAATTCAGAGGAAGTTCTTGAAGTATTTATCTCTCAAAACTGATGGTGTTTATCCTCCCATAGGGATTTCACAAAATAACTTACTTCAAAAGCATAGGTTTCTCAGCCTTGATGATAGAAGGAAGATACAATCTTTAGTCTTTTTGTTTAAAGTTATAAATTACCAACATGACTGTCCATCATTTTTGTCTATGCTAAATTTCAATACACCCAGAGTACGAACAAGGGCCAACCTTGCCTTTTACCTACCTACCCCACGAACAAATCTACTGCTGCACTCACCGCTATATTCGATATGCTCATGTTATAATGACTATATGAATTATTTTGATATCTTCAACACATCCATTTTTATTATTAAGAGAGTATGTAAAGCGGTATTTTTTTTTTAGAGCTACCACAGTTTGATTGAGCTATGATCAGTTGTAGCTTTTCATGGGTTCTTATTGGTAATTACAAAGCAATCAATGCTATTAGTTTATTTTGTGATTTTTATATATATATGTACGGTATTTCCCACCAGTAATTGGTTTATAAACTGTTGGTGGTGTAATTAAATAAATAAATAAATAAATAAATAAATAAACTGATGCGAATAACTCGGCTGATATATTGTAGATTCTAGCGTCGAATTAACCTTGAATTTGAAATCCAAATACCCGATTTATGCAGCAAACCAGTTTACATGAAGATCTCAGATAAGGAGGGTTTTTTTAAAGCTTTTCATGGGATACCTAAAAATATTATAGTACCTTGCTAATTTAGGGTGTTAAACATGGCTATGACCGTCGAAGAATGGTGGTATCGTAAAGTCGAATTTATTTAAATAAACTGGTCACTTTTGTGCTCAAAATAATACTAGGAACTGTTATCGGCACCCCCACCTATGATGAGGTAATAAATACAAGCAATAATTTTGAATTCGTCGAAAGTATTTGCGTAGTTTCTAGTACGAGGTCTGTAAATTCTGTCATGTGGTCCGCATACAGTTCAAGTTTGAACTAACTCAGTTGGCTGTCCGTAGTGATTTTTTTGTGTTTTTTGTGAGTTTGATCATCAGTTGACAGTAACAATGATCGGGGAAGGGTTAAATTTGACTTACAACACCGTTCATCAGTTCTGGAGTTGGAAAATCACCTCAAGGGAACTCATTTAGCAAAGTCGAAAACATACAATTGCTGTAACCGACCAGCTGACGGGTGTAAGAACCGTCTCTATCGCTGTGTGGCTTCAGAAGGAAATTATATTGAGGGTAACAATATAAAACTGCAATTAACTTTGAATAAAAAAATTAAAAAAAGGTCAGTCTCATCCCTCACTTTACATACCTCAAATGTGTTCTTAAATTCGTGGAAAAATTGAAATTACCTAGTCTTACCATAGCACTTGGCACAAATACTGCCTTGTATATGACATGAAAAAATTTACAAAAAATCAGTCTCATGACTTAATTTACAGACCTCGTATATCAAGTGGTCAGAGAAACGAAATCGGGGAACATTGAGTACCTCGCCTTAACGCTGAAAACATATCAAGTCCGCGTCTATTTATTATTGGCATTTTCCAATAACTTATATATTATTCGTATATTTTTCGGTTTATAACAGTACATTTTTCAGTCAGTTGAATTTTCTTTTCCGTTGACGCATAAAAGAAAATAACGCACTACATCAGTCGAGAACAATAAACATGAACGCACCATTCATGTGAACAGCCTCAGAATGAGGTTAGAGTTTAATGCGTCCTCATAATCATAAAAACATGAAATTACATCTGGCACCGCTGATATATTCCCGCCAGACTCATTTTGTTTATAATACAAATGGCAAGTTGTACATCATACCGCATGCTTACCTCTGGCAGAATGACAAACTATGTGCGATTCCAGACTTATATAAAGCCAAGCTTACACCTGAATGATATGAGTTAGTGACAACAAGTACACACCTAGACCTAGTTTCAAATGAAATTGTACAAATAGATGTTGCAGTCAAAAATAATATTAAGGTATTACCAATGTGACGTCGGAGGTGAGATTCCTCAACAGCTGGCCGAACAACAGAAGGTAACACGCCCAGTAGCAAGGTAAATGGACCGCAGTCAGCCGACGCTCAACCCCCATACCAAGCACACAAATTCTTCAGATTTCTTGCTACATATTTCTGAATTACGGCAAAGTCTCAATGCTGCTCAAGATTTAGTTTAGTTTTTTAATAATTTCTATAGCTATAGGACAGCGCAAAGATAGTTAGACAGTTAATTGTCCTTTTAGATCATGTTACATGATATAAGACTTGTCAATGTGAAAGTCATACATGCGTTTGAGCAAATATGCCGGAAAAATATGTATAAATATAAAATAAATGACAGCAATTACAGAAAAGTATATATCATGTAAACAAGTTAAATCACATATAGTGTACAGCGCAATAATCTAAAGGTGTTTAATCAGTAACGTTGAAAATATGTATATATGTACTTACATATACAGCGGCTTTATAGCAAGAAATGTTCGTCTAGCGGATAAACATCATTGAAGTATACGAGGCTATATATACTATCTGTCTTGGTGTCACTACGCGGAATGACACTGTCTGTCACTCCGTGTAAACAAAAGAAATTTGTAGTAATGGGAACTAAAAGATCATCAGAGGGTGTAGATTTTTTTCCGAATTTTTTAAAGCCTATAATTTGAAAGGAACACTTTTTACAATTTTCCAATAACTATTCTGACTTGGCACTATCCCCCGGCTTGACGTGGACTTCTTGTACACCCTGTATAGCTTATATATATATATATATTCATATAACAAAAAATAGGAAAATAATGGGTAAAATTTGCAAAAAGAAAGAAAGTGGATTCGAGCAGAAAATAGGATAGGTAACCCGAGCAATACGTATTTCTGCTTGTTGGCTTCATCAGGCCCGAAATGAATGTACATATGCAACCACAAAAGTAGATACAGGTGCTCATACATCCGGATACGGGTGTAATCTGAGGAAACGAAGATTGAGAGGGAAAAAAATGACACACGAAGTCCCCAACAAGAGCCAACCTACACATTGAAGTATAAAATGGCTAGAAGACCTCAAATTTTCAAAGCGACATCTAACCACAACCACGTTGCCGGTTATAGGCACTTGCTGTGGCAGTTCAAGCCAAAAGGATTTAAAAAGAGAAAATGATCATGCGGAGAAAGGTCTATAACAAAAAATAGAAAGGAATAGGATTTTGCCCATTATTTTCCTATTTTTTGCTATTTTGTGCTATACACCTTTCTCCACATGATCATTTTCTTTTTATAGTCATATATACATATATTTATACCATATATATATATATATATATATATGCCCATTATTTTCCTACTTGTTTATATATATATATATATACGTATATATATGTTTACCATATGCATTATTGTGTATCGAGTGGTTGATATAGAATGAAGAATTGGTAGGTGGAAATCTTCAGATTCCACATCTACTTCCATACATTCTTGCTACTTATTTACCTACAAGTGGATACAAAGCTTAAGACTAACCATCTAAAAATGCGGTTGGGGGCAAAAAAATTGGCACGCTCTTCGGTGCATGCTGCAAATTCTTCACGCGACATTTAGGATGAAATCATGTCCGCTCTCTCTAAAACAAACGACGACCGCTGAAAATACGGCCCCCTGAAAGCAATGCTCGCCCAGTTCAAGAAAAACGATCGCCAGTAAAAATTGCTCACAGGAATTTTCTTACGGTAATTAACAGGGAGTTAGAAGTTCGGCTGGTGAAAAGTGAAACACCTTATATCCGTGTAATATTCAACTAAAACGAGCTGGACTATAGGAAAATGAAATTGTTGTAAGGATATTTATTCTTTCCAAAAATGGTAGTTGAGAATTCCGAAAACTTTTCTCGAATGGAGTGGGGGTTATGTGTTTCCCCATGTTGCAGAACCTTAAGAGTATTTTTTGGCACTAGAATATAAAACTACTTTCTTTCAAAAGGTGAAGTGCCAGACTGTCAAAGTAGGGCGTTTAAAAGGTATTAAAATAGTTCCTGTGAATTATTCTAAGAACCTAGGTATTATAATACGTGATGATTTAAAATTTGTTTTGAACACGTAAACCATCTAATTTTCCAGTGCTACGTTATTCTCAAGTGTTTTATTTGCAAAAAAGGCTATATTACAGTAATCTGTGGGAAAGCAATTGTGTGAATCTTTCTTGGTTTCAGAAATATCGTATTGCTTAGTGAATCACTATCCCTACTTAGATATTATAACAAAAAAAAAAAACATATTCAAAGTATTATGAGATAGACGTTGCAGACTTGTAAATGATATCAGAAAATATAATCATATATCGAAGGCCATTATGACCTCAACTGGATGAAAATTGATAAAATGTATAAATACCACCTCCTAAGTCTGACTCATACGGTTCATTATCCCAAAACATATAGACTGGTTTTTAGTGCCACACCCCTTCACATCTCTATTTCAGAATATTTATTCTTAATGCAAATTATGTAATTCCTTACTCATGTTCAAGAAAAAATTGAAAGAAGTTCTACATGATCAGCAGCGCAATTTTTTGTAACTAATGAGTTTTAACTGATCTTATGATTTCTTTATGCCTTTACATTGATTATGCTTCGTTATTACTATTGTATAAATTTTCAACAAATTTTTAGTTGTTATACATCTCTTATTGTTAAGAGAGTTGGGTGGTAGAATAGATATAGTATCTAAATCTCGCCTCCTGTCATACTATTACAAATAAAAAATACGTTAATTATTATCATTGTTATTATTTTCATGTACCACTACAGCCTAACATTCATAAAAGAAATTTTTAGTTGCAGCTCGACCGCTTCTTTTTCAATCACGTAAAGTTGCTATGCACGAGACCACAAAAACAAGGCAAGCCACAATAACTTTGGACAACTCGAAGGGATTTCCACAACGCCTTAATTAACCATACGAGATCCCTCCGTGAGGGTAAAACAAATTCGAATTAGGCTGTAAGGTCATTAGGATCAAGGGACGACAACTTCACAAGTTGCTCTAATTTATACAGAGAACACAATCAGAAAAGTGAAACTTATCTTAAGCGGTTTTCATTCTGATGATTCTCCATGTTATCTGGCCTTCAAGTGAAAGCTCGTATCTAGGTTTGAGTAGTTTGTATTGACCTTTCAGCCATCTAGGTGGTTTTTTCAAAATACTAGGGTTTTATGTTAAGCAGGTATACTTGTCCCCACGTTTTTTACATGCAATTGAGGGGCCGTCAGCTGTTACACCAGTCAAGCAACGGCTGTCAGGAAATACTAAAGTCGATATATCTAAGACAGACATTAAAGCAAAACAATAACCAGCAGTGTTCAGTGCGCGATCAGCACATTGATATATTTCAAGAAACGGGGAGTATAACTGTTATTCATCACACTCGGTCTAATCTACATATATACAGGACCAATGCCGTACCAGGAAGGTGTAGTGGGAGACGACACAGCGGTGCATGCAGCCTTACCGGCCATTAGCGTTGACTCATCGTTCTGGTGTCTCATCACGTGGAATATGCGTGACTATGTTTCTTCGATAGATGGAATTTAGTGATATTTGGCTTGATCTATTTCGTCGGTGAGTTTTTTCATGCATCAAGTCACACACCAAGTGATGTTGTCTGGTCGTCTTTTGTTCTAATCCCTCAGTGACTATAACCAACATGGCGGTCGAGTATACTCCCTTTTGTAGTACCAAGAACCAGTAATGGTAGTAAAAAACTAAGCCCCGAGATCTATAAGATTTATCTCCAGATACCTTAGGCTTGAAGGTTATTTGAAGCCGATCTTTTTGAATAGAACCCCGCACTTTTGATCCCGTGAATGAAAAGAGCGGAAAATTTTACGTTCAAATATGGCTAAGAATATTCGACCTTACTACCGAGACATTACTTTCATGATTTACACCGGGTATTCAATGGTGGTGGAGGTCATTTGGAGGTCAAACGTTTTTTCTAATAAGACCCTATAGTTTTGTGCGAGAAAATGGAGGCAAAGCAACATTTCTTGTTCGAATATGTTCTTTACCAAACACAAGTTAACCTTAATTTCTTGATGGTTCAGAAAACTGTGTAATCTCCAGATAAGCTGACTTCACTGTTTTTTCGGGATTGTTCACTGGCTACAGTGACTTGACCTTCAGACGATCTGGAAAGTCATCAGAACCAAGGTCACCATTGAATATATGGGAAAAATCATGAAAATAATGTTTGGGTAGTTTCTCTATACGATTACTTTTTTCAAGTTATATCACCATACCTGGATTTGAACTTGACCATCACTTCCTAAGGTCAAAATTTTATAATAATCAAGACAATATTCAAGGGTAACATTTTCCGCTCTTTTTATTTGCGGGGTCAAAAATGGATGGTTCATTTGTTTTAGATCGCCTAATTATAACAAAGTCATGTAATGACACTTGATGACAGCCGACTGATTTCTATCCACGTTTTCTAGAACGATTGTGTTTATTCTAAGAAACGCTGTGGATACGGGGTAGCTCATTCATCATGAAAAGTATATTATATTCTGACGATGTTGAGAAACAATGAACCATGAAAATGACAAGTTATAATACTCTTATTCCCAAGGTTTTGAGTACGGGAAGAAAAGCGCCCTATTGACTTTCAAGAACGCAGTGCATCCTGAGCGATCATGTAACAGTCAACAGCTGTAGCAGGAGGCATTTCTAGGTCGTTTGACATTTTTGGGTCGATGAACGAGAGTGACAGATCTGGTACATCCAAAACCACAGATAACCTCATGCTAGCTTGTGGAAGAGGCCAGAAGTTTTTGGATGCGAGAATGCCTATCCAAGGGGGATAGTGATGACCTCGCGCGATCCTGGTTTAGTACCGTGGAGCTATAGGGTGATACAGAGGAAAGGATGGGGGACAGCCACGAACGAACAGAGTGCCTGCGTCATGTACACATTTCAGCCCCATCTTAGAGATTCGCTGGGTGGTACCTAAAGGGCCCGACGGTCCGACACCGTCCACCACCAGCAGATAATCACAGCAAACATCATAGCCAAGCAGTGGTGGACTTAGGAATCTGTCTAGGGATAATAATTGGAAAGCGGGAGGACTGTGTATGTTTAAGCATGACTTCTGAGAGCGAAAGGGAGAATTTTCTTGCGACAATTGAAGATCGGGGGTGGGATACGTTTAGGGGATAAAAAGGTAATTTCTGCACCTAGTTACAGCAATATGTCGCACTTTATTGAAAAAAGCGCTTGGAAGTCTAGGATGGAGGGTCCACCCCCCACGTCTCCTCTAGATCCACCAATGTAGACAAGAGAAAAATCTGTTGAGACGGGATTCGAACCCGCGCAGCTCACGGTGACTGAACAGAAACACAGTTAACCACTACGATGCCGCTGCCTGACCCAAAGTTTCTCACATTTCTAGATTCTAGTTGCCTTCAATCGGTTAGATTTGTCCGGTGAGTGACCAAACTTATTTATTCCGCAAACTTCACCTCTGGTCACTGTATTTGAGTAACAAATACTTTCGCTTACCACCATCGCCAGCTTCATCCAAACTCCGAAACTAACTTGATGTTGTGCATTCAGAGTCGAAAGTCGTTAAAAATTCAGCAACTTTCGGCGAGTCCGACATTCCCGCCACTACCACCAAACGTCAACATTTGCATCTGTTTGAAATGGAGATCGGTACCAGACATAATCCGAAACCAACCGGGAAATGTATCTGGTTCCCCTGGCTACCTCTATTGCATTTGAACCTGGCGTGCTATGATTTCCATATCATAACAATCGAGATAACATGTTTATCTTAGTTTTGTTAAACTGAGGGTTCATACATTTTGTAATTAGCCCCGTATATTTATTCTCTACATCGCGGTACCACGTTCAGCCGCGTAATATCTGAAACTTATCCTGTCGTTTTCACGCTCACAGAACTCCGCGATTCCTGGCTAAATGAAACCACATACAAATAAAATATCCTGATATAATAAGAAATAATACTTATATTTACATATTTACATTTCAAGTTTATTGTTATAATTAAATTGAAGGATTTAAATCAATTTAATACAATGATAATTGTAGCTTAGTATTAGAAATTGTCACTCGAATTTTTTTCTATACGAATATCGCAGAAGTAGGATGTTGAAATCGTTAATTTCCTAATAAGAGATAATTTCCCGCAAGAAATAGGAACAAATAGGAACCGTATAACAAAAAAAAGCAATTTAAATAATATACTTTAATAACAAAAAACGTAAAAAATAATTTTTATTATTACTGCTGTTATTAACAGAAGAGCAGTTGATGGAACTTTTAAGATTCATGACGGACGATGAAGACCTGGGTAGGGTGTTGATAGGCTCCGCATTATCAGCATCTTCCTGTTGTAGCTCTGTTTGAACACTCCGCGATGAGGACCATCTTATAAAGTTGGGTCGCAACTAAGAAAATTTTGAGAAACACTGGTGCACAAGCGGGGATTCACCGAAATCGGAAGCTTTACCATTCTAGAGCAATAAAGTTTCATAACTTCTTGCTAAAGACCCATCTATGACTCTCAACATTTTCACTCTACTATTTTGAGGCATAGTTTATAATAATGATAGACGTTTTTCTTTATCTACAATTAGATTGTAGTATAGCCAAATGAAAGAGTTGTATGGCGAATTCTAGCAGATGCTACTCTTACACTTCACCATATAGTTGATAGCACAATAAACTATTCACAAGTATGTAGATTTAGTTAGTTACATCAAAAGTAACACGTAAAAAAGAAGAGGGAGTACTTTCTAAGCCCAAGTACACCAAAAATTATGAAAATGGATAAGTCAAGGGATGAAAAAGGAAATGAATCATTTTGTAAATTTTATGTTTTGGGGGTTAATTAATGTTGTTATAGATAATAGCAACTTTGTAGGAAAAAGTTTTAAGAAATGTAAACATAAGTAAGAGGGTTTTGCCGTGAGCAGTAATTTGTGAACAAATTCTGAGAAGTGATACTTGACCAAGTCATTAATTTTTTACCAATTAAGAACGGGATATTTCGCTGATAGATGATAAATTTACGTAAGCCCAAGGTATAACGAACACAGTTATTTCGAATTATTTGAATAACGTCTTTGTCAAAATTGTCTAAACATGTGTAGTATAAAATAATTCTGTATAGATATGACCAATGCTTTTTATACAACTTAAAATTTAGATGATACCTGTTTACTACAAGGGCGCGTAGACTTAGATATGATTTCTGTGGATGATTTTTAACATCATACATTTATTAATTTTTGCATTATTGACATTTTCTATAGTAAAATAATGGAGCAACTGCGTATCATCTGCAAACGACTGGATATCAGAACTGACAATACTTCCGCTTAAGTCGTAAGTAGATATAAACAATAGCAGTGGCCCCAATACAGGGCCCTGAGGCACGCCTGAGAGCATTTCTGTCACTGGAGACATTTCTTGGTTGAAAAAAAACTGAGTTTTTTATGAAGGTAACTGTCGAAAAATGAAAGTGACAAATTGTCAAGCCATAGGTTCGTAATTTAATTCAGCAACTAATAATTTATGATTAATGCAGTCAAAAGCTTTCGAGTAGTCTATGGATATTAACGCTAGTGTCAGTTTCTTATCAAAGGCGTTTGAAATATTGTCTTGCAGATTGAGTAGGGTAGATGATGTACTATATACTATAGTATCGGGAAGTACTAAGCATTTTTCTAGGTAAACGGTCAATTGGGATTTTATTACTTTGTCTAAAATTCTGGATAAAATTGGTAACAAGCTTATAGGTCTAAGATCACTATACTCAGTAGGTTTAAATTTTTTAGGAATTGGAATAATTACAGATTGTTTCCATGCGGTTTTCCAAATAGTTGATCAGGAGACCGAAGAGTCTACTACTGCGGCCACCGCTGCTGCCTGATAGTACTTGCAAACTAGTGAATGAACGGGTTGGTAACTATAGGCAGGTTGGTTTACTACGAATATTTATATTAAGTTATTTGAGAGACCTCCACATTTTTTTAATTATTCTGATTTGCCAAATTCTCATCTATCCGTCACACTCACTTGACAAGGTCGGGGAAACTCACCACGTATATCAAGCTTCATTAAATATCCAGTTACTTTGGATTTATCCATTTAATGGACGAGACAATGTGCATACTACTGCCAGGCGTGGGATTAAAATCCCATGCAGCGCACACCGTACCATGAATAACGCATTTCCCCAATTTCCAAAACTATAAAACATTCGTGAATGATGCTATGTTGGTCGAAACCGTTTTCAATGTATGAGCAGATAAAGTACAATTCAGGTTACGTTTTAAGAACGAACAAACGCGAATAACCACTCTGAATAATACCTACCTATTTAAAACGAAATAATATTTCAACAAACTACAGCTCCATATACGTTCCTTATTATAGCGACATTTCATTTTTGCTCTTCGTGGAAATATGTTGCATTACGACTTATGTCTGTCAAATTCGAATAAAATGAGTTAACTGATTCTGATAAATGTCTTGTACATACTCACAGTCGTTGTACCCAAAATTCCAGCTTTGTCTGACGAGCATAAACGTTTTGCTCCGGACTCATTACTTTTGAATATATAACATCAAATGTAAGAAAGAGCACTAGCAAAAACAGCAGTTTTTTCCTCAATTTCCACCCCTCGCCAGACTGTCGCATACCGATATTCTCTGTAAACACGCTGTTCTGCAGTAATAGAAACATCAGTTTATTTTATGTTTATTTTATTCCTTGTTGGTTGATACTATGTATTGGGCGAATTTGTTGATTGTTTGGGATTTATCTGTATACTATGCTTGATATTGTACGATTTGTCTGGTATCAAATGTTTCGGTTTTCCGGAGCTCCACTTCGAGAGTCCAGATCACCGAGGACTTGGTCTGGCTCGAACATATCTCGTCAATAGAGCCAGCTGTTGGGAAAAAGCTAGGCTATTTGTGCTTTTCTCCACATAACCTCTTCAGTCTCTACAAGGCCCATATAAGGTCTAGCCTCGATTACTGCTCACATGTTTGGGGTGCTGCCGCCCTGAGGAGGAGAGGAAAGCTGTCCAAATGATCGATGACTCTTCTGTATCCAAAATTCTCGAGACTGTCTTGCACCAGCGCAGCGGGCCATCGGCGATCTAGTTCTGTTCTACCGTTTTGTCAACGAGCTTTACTCCTTCGCTTGACAACTTCGTACTTCCAGATCTAGCCGATACGACCACTCCATTGTCCCCAGGGTATCGAGATTGTGAAACAACCTACCTCAGGAAGCTTTTCCCGGGCTTACTAACCTTGAGCAATTAAAAAATCTGCTTATCAAATATTCTTAAAGTTCCCCGTAGCAGCCGCGGTTCCCTGTCATTTAGGCTTCTGCCTTCGTGGCTGCTTCCGCATAAAAAATGACAAGCCAACATATAACTATCCAGTGCAAAACAGTGCTCGCTAGTGAGAATGTTTAACCCCGGAACTTATTTATTAAGAGGGCAAGTGAAACTTCGACGGGAAACGGAAGATTTTTGAAGGGAAATCCGTCGGAATCATAAGTATCTGGGTATAAGCAAGTTGTCTCATTGATGTTCATGATTATATTGTACCAGAATTCTTTGATCAGTAGCCTTTGAGGAGTAAGTCTGACGTTATATTTACAGGTGGAAGGCCGATCAGGATGGACTACTGAATCAACGCCTTTGATTCTCTGTCCTTAGCAAATATATATATTATTCATATTAAAAATTATTTTTAATCACAATCAAATATAGTCTATGTCACTCAGAAATATTGGTGCTTTTTGCTGGTAAAACACCTTTCAAAATCGGTTCTATATTTTCAGAGATTACTGCCTGCAAACACAGTAACTCATTTTACCTCTTTGTGATATGAGTGTAGATAACTAGTAAATGCACTTCGAATTTTTCAAATTTCGCAAGTCGAAGTTCCATTGTCTTTACAATTTAGAAATCATAACCTTTCCGATGATAAAATTCTCGTCTTCAGGTGAACATTTGCGTTGTCAACAAACTTCATACATCAGGTACTTCTAGTATCTGAACTGACGCTGCTTTTTTTTTTGGAAATTGACTTTCTGTTGGCGAATTACATTGTGTATGTGTTTTTTTAAAATATCGATTTTATATTATAAACCTTACCCACTCCTAGAATGTAGATATCCTTATCTTGATGTTTCTTCGCCAGAAACTTCATTGCATATAGGTATAAAAGCCCATAGGCTAACTGCATCCCAGAGGTGAGCAGATGGGCCAGAAATGCAGCACCACAGACCAACCAACCCCAACCACCTGTAAAACAACATAAATAAAACATAAACCTACATTTACTAACGACCAAATATGTCAGACATAGAGCAAATGCGTTTTCTCAGGCTTCCTGAACAGACAAACATTTATTTTCAAATTGGAAGGTTCCTCCATACTCTTTAAACAAGACTTAGAGAGACAGTTTAAAGGACTATCAACAACTATACCTAGAGTAAGTAAAACTATAAGTTATTTCTAACTCAAAAAGTTTTTTAACATTATTCACCAACACACTTAAAACACTAGAGCCGTATATAGAACCTGAGTCCGGGTAAGGCACATTGGTTTCGGGAGAAGGAGGGAGTAGAGAGTAGGAATTAACATGGCGATTATGCCCGACTTTCATGATAATAAGTTTTTTTTGGAGGGGGGGGGGGTGCTGGCATCCTAACGACGTTAGCTCAATCGCCACAAAGTATATAAAGAAAAGTGCGTTCTAAATTCGATAGGAATTTAATCTGTGCTCTTTTGTACAGGAAAGTATTAAAGTTCCTAGATGTTATTCTATTAATGAGAATATCCACCTGAGCTAACAATATAGGACAATCGATTTTCCCATTCAAAAGCTCATACAAGAATAGTACAGATAACTGATATCAAATCTCTGTAGTAGCTCTGAATAACTGCAACCACTTGGTCGCAACGATGTAGGTACTGTCTATGTACTCGTATAGCACTCCATATGAGTGAGTCATATTCGTACTAGACTGAAATATAAAGACGATAGTTCTGAGGTGTCTCTGAAACTCTTTTAATTCGTAACAATAAAACCGTAAGTGCAACAAGCACTCAGCGTTGTTTGGCCTATATGGAAATAAAATATCAACTGATTATCAAAGTAGAAACCTAGATCTCTAATGCAATCAGTAGTTTCTAGTGCTTAATTGTCAATAGTTTACGATAAGATATACGATTGCGTTTGCGACAGAATGTTATTATTTTGCATTTAGATATGTTCAAGTGCAAGTGATTTCTGACAGACCAGTTCTGTAGGACAGTGGTTGCACTGGATACTGACATATATATTTTTAAATCATTCGCAAACATTAGCTTACGGCAAGTAAATGAATCTCACAAATCACTGACATAAAGTAAGAATAGAAGAGGTCTCAAATTGAATCCCTGCAGCACAGCGCTAGTCGCAGTGAATACTTTCGATATCACATTATTTACACATACATAAATATGATTTTAATAGCAAGAAATAATTTTATCAATTTTATTTTACGAAAACAAAACCTACGCTTTCTCTCAAACCAGTTTCATCAAGTTTTGATCACAGATATTATATTTCAGCAAAATTAAAGTGAAATTTGTTATCGCCATACAGGCAGCTGTTATAAATATTGACACAAAAATATATTATAGAATGCGATCCAAATTGAACTGTATGTGATTGAATGCAATTAGATGGAATATTCATTTGCCTTTATTTATTATCCGTAATATTGCAAGCAATATACTCGTATTATAATTTAGAAAAGTTCGGTATTTGTTACTGTTTTTTTATGCATTCAAATAACTTTTCACAGGTCTAGAAACATAAAGCTGATTTCGAATATTCTACAAAGAGATGACATACTCAAAATACGTAAATCATTATCAAGCTTAAAAGCTGAGGATATGATCATCTAGTATCTTGTAGTTTGTGCATAAAAAAATAACTGGAGGTGAGGTGAAGATATATGTTGCGGTCAAATTCTGTGTAAGGTATTATGTTCCGGCGTCGTCTCGTAAATAGAACAGGTATAGTCCCCCGTTTCACGGCCAAACCCACGAGTTCAAAGCAGGCACGTAGCGAAGAAAAGAAAACCGGTCTCTGGCTTACAAAATCTGAGTTTTAATAGATCTTCTCAGACTTCGTCTTTGCTCATCGAATTAAGAACAAAATGATGCCAAAACTTTTTTATATTATTCGAGGGTCGTATTGAGAACACTGAAAGCAATATTATTTTATGTAACTGATTACTAAATTTTTGAGTGAATACGACAATGTAGCAGCGACTGAATCACATTTTACATCTGTCATATCTAAATTTATGCACATATCTTACACTCAAATATTATTATTCTACGTCTGAGGTGTTATGATAGAACAACTCCATCGTGCTGAAATAACGCTTGTTGTCGATAAATGGGCAAATTCTCTCAATGTCCTTTAAACACGGTTCTTAATCACTAAATCATGGATGACACAGGTCTGCAACCAAAAAACTGTTTGGATGATTTCAACTGATTCTCATGTGTTTTGATGTGCTGAAAGACAAACTGATGTCAGAAAATGTCTAGCACGTCAGAATTTTCCACAAAATCAGATCAGACTTAGTCCATTTTCCCTTGTCTAAGGCCCGTATCGTCAGTCGTCCCTACAATTGTAGGGCGCGTTTATGGCCTCCTTGATTGTCATAGTTTTCTACTTCTCCCTGTCAGCGCTCTATTTTGAGGTTATCTCACAAACATCTATTTGCATCAAATTGTGCTTGCTTTTGAGTTCTATCATATTTTATCAGCCTGAAATTTCCTACAATTTAAAAAGAAAACATATCTTCATAATAGGAGAGCGCTGACGCTGACACGGGACAAGTGTAATCTAGAAATTTTTGAAGGAGAGAAAGGAGTATGATAAAACTTGATATAACTCAAAAGCAAGCACAATTTGATGCAAATAGATGTTTGTGACATAACCTTAAAATAGAGCGCTGTCACGGAGAAGTAGAAAACTATGACAATCAAGGAGGCCATAAAGGCGCCCTACAATAATTGTAGGGCGCGTTTATGGACTCCTTGATTTCGGTAATATTACGTCTTCTTCGGTGAAGTATATGTATGTCCTGCTTTACCTTTCTAGTCTGCTGTCAATCAGAAGTCAATTGTGTCGTTAAGCTATGATTCTTTTTTGACATTTAAACATTTCAGACAGATGAATTAAACAATCAAATGCCGAAGGATATTTTCTTTCAAATAGTGTTGATCATTCAATAATAATTTCCTACATTGAACAAATTCGTCAGGCTGTGGTATTTTCAAGTCCCATCTCTGGTATTAATGATCTTAAATCAACAATTTACTGCAAATGGATGTGCTTTTATATATATTGGCCTAACAGCTTACATCCAAGTTGTTCCTTGATGAAGCTGGTAAGTTACAAAATTTTTAAACATTGCATATTCATATTTATATACTTATCGCATTTTTTTCAGATGTGGTTCGTTCTCACAGACTTTATGAGATTTTGGATAAGAAACATTGTATCCCAAGTGCAACTGCATTGTTGATGTCGGAGATGGCTGTTCACAAATCATTGTCAGACTTTGGAGTGCCTAGTGTCAGGCTACAAGTATGTATAATGTGTAAATGGTCTGAAATTGAGTTTAACATCTGGTATTTTTTTTATATTAGTGGGAACCTTAACCTAAAAATTTCAGACTATAACTCTAAAAAATATTATAAAATTGTAGCCCACACCAAAGTGTAAACACTTTAATGTTTCTTGAATCTATGCAACTTTTTTGCAGATATAAACCATCGCGATATTGCATACAAAATTCCATATCTATTTTGGAAGGATATAGAGGCGAATAATCTTCCTAAGAATGGATTCATGCATCCAGGTACTTAAAAGCATGTTTGAAGGAGCCAACCTTACTGAAATAAGTGAATTTGCTTTTTGTGACTGACATGTGTTACACTTTTAAATTAAAGGTAGGCATAAGCCTGTATATTCATAAAACTTAAAAGCTATTGAGTTCAAGAGGAGCTTTGTTATGCCTGGGAAGGGGGTTCTCCAACGTCTAATGGTTCATGTTGCATGTGAGAGATAAAATATCACACGAAACTCGATAAAGTGGCTTTTTGAATATTGTAGTCAATATTTCTATTTGGCAAAATCTCACAAAGCTGTTGGCATAGGTTAAATAAGAATCCAGTGATTTAGCAAAAACGCTATATGAGATACAAATTTTAACACTCATGGTTATATCGGTACTTAGGAGTAAAACATAAGAAATCACGATTACTTATGATTCTATTTTTTCAGATCTACTTGCATTGCTCAAAGAACATCGAATCCCAGGGTACAAGATTTTGTTCCAAGACAATAACTCCAGTGTAAGGAAGATTATTAGAGGGAAAAAAGAGTCAATATATTTAAATTGGATATTTCAAGAAGTTTGATACCTAGAGTTAATTAACTTTCCTAAATGATCTAATGTACCCCCAAACTTGAAAGATATCTTTGTAATTGATTAGATATCCTTTAGCCCTGTTTATGTAGCTTGTAATTTAGAATTTAGAAAATAGCATATAATCTAGTCAACGTCATGCTAGAGAGAAACCCATTTGTTTTAAGAGAAAAGAAGGATTAAAAATTGATGAAATCTATATTTCTAGACATTTTTGAACGAACCTATTGTATTTCTGTGGGTATACAATGTAGGATAAAAAATATTTATTTTACCAAGTATTCTTTTATTTATATTCTGCAAGTACCAACTGGAAAATATGATACATGAAATTGTTAAGGAATTCATAGATACTATGTCAAAATACATAAGTATCAGTAATCAAATGAAGTCTTTATATCCAAAAGGTACAAATGATAACAGGAAATATAAACAAATATATAGTCAAAAAAACATAGCCAAAATGAAAAACTACAATAGTGTATTACAATTACCTTCAATAACTTCAAATTTACTTACATAAAATATAAGGTGTTTTCCAACTGAATGTCAATATTTAAGAGGGCGACTTTTGGTTCCATTTTAAGAAGAAAACTTCATATAATTGTATGTCCTAAACGTCTTTACCTTTGAGAAACAGGGTGGTAAGCTTTTTAAAAATCAATAATTTTTTTGTTATGATCTATAATATCACTTTAAATACTTTATTAAAATTCTGCATATATGTACTATCAAGAGGTATTTTTAATGTATGAATTTTCTTTTAATTTCCACCAGGGACGTTCGTAACGATTTCACTTGCTTATTTTGACAGACAATGATAGTACTGGACTAATTTCTCTTAAAATAAAAACTTTTAATGAAAATCCCGTCATTTCTAGGCAAATTTGATTGCTTAATTTTTGTTCACTCCGATGCACGGAATTTGCTTACAAAAATAAAATAACGTTTCTTTGCATGATCCTAATACCGTTAGTATGACAATGTCACTATGTGGCGAAATAGATTGTATTTTTCAGGTGAAAACCGTGCGTCAGACTAAAAGAATTCAATTTTTCATGTCCTACCCACTATTATAAAAAATCATTTCGCATCGATTTTTGCTTCGAAGTGATTGAAAATTGAAAATGAAATAAACAGCATATCAACAGTGCCTATCAGAACAGGCAGGTAAAATTAAAAAAATGCCTCTTGACACGTTTACGTGTATGCCAAATATCATTAAGTGGTAATACGAATATTCATAATCAAAGATTTATTTTTTTAACCTTGTTTACCACCCTGTGTTTCAAAAGTTAAAACTTTAAGGACATACGATCATTTGAAGTTTTCATCTTAAAATGGACCTAAAACCACCCCCCTAGATATGGACATTCAATTAGGAAACAAACTAGATTGTAGCTACCAATACTTCAAGAGATAAATGTAGACTTTCGAGCCAAAGATTTCACATTTTTTTTACTGTGGCTATAATAACTCGCAAAATCTGCTCTTCATATGAGTGTTTCAAATATCAAACCTGTTCAGTTTTTGATATTTCTTAACAGTAAATGTTTTTCTTTCATATGCCACAGGTTTAATAGATTTTCTCTTTTATTTTAAGATTACAAGTCAATGAACAAATTGGAAAAGAAACTGTGTTTAGCTGTTCTCACTTTTTCTTCATATACCACATTCTACAACATTAATATATGGTGAAACACATTTGATAATACAACATATTGTTCTTTGAGGCTCAGTGCATTGATCTCCTTGTTTTTGATGATGCTACTGAAATATGCTTAGTAAGTGAAGGCTCCATTATTGATGGCGATTTAAATCCAAAATTTATACCCAGCAGTTTAAATACAAATCAAATTCTGTACCTTAGAGTATCGAGGTATTTTTGAGTGGTCGAGATTATTTGCAAGAAAATTATAAATTATGGTTCTGCTTTCCGTTGAACGTCAAAACAACAACATAACCTCAAGCCGGAACTGTCAGTATGTCGGAAATCAAAAGCAGGACATACATGTACGTTAACGAAGAAGACGTAATATTACCGAAATCAAGGAGGCCATAAACGCGCCCTACAATTGTAGGGACGACTGACGATACGGGCCTTAGGCATGATCTATTGACTGATATTTTAGTATTTTCATCACATCAGGCTGGCCAAATATGGCAACAAGTGGTTAGTTCCGATCAGTTTTTTTGTGGAAGCCATGCTTTTGATTTAACCCCTCCATCTCACTCATCTATTTACATTTACATTGTCAGTCTTCTTTTGGTATAGCGACTCCTGTTATGATTATGGTTTTGTTGACATAATAATTTCGTAAAATAGCCTCGCGAAAATGAGTAAATTAACCTGGGTGTACCTTTAGTATAGTGAGAGCAAGGGAACCACATAGACGACTGCTTCTTCTGCTCGTGTGATGTCAGAGGGTTCAACTCAAAATCAAAGCATTCCACATGATCCCCGTCTCCCTTCAGCTATTGGTCCTCTTCCTCATGATATAGAAATACCTGTTCCAAAGCTCCCTGCTACGTTGGGAGAGATACCAGACTTAGATGAAGGCGAAGTATAACCTCAAGACGATCAGGACTCCAGTTCTGACTTTGAAGATGATACTAGACCAAAATTGTTCTCCCAGGAAGAGATAAATGATTTGGTGAGAGATCTGGATCTTCAAAACGATGCTGCTGAGTTGCTTGGATCATGACTCAAGGAGTGTCTCTAGTTTATTGTAACGATATTAAAGGTTTGATGGTTCAATGTAGAATCCAGTATGAATCCAATCAGTGGCGTCTGCTTATCGACTCATCAAAGCGCAGTTTAAAAGCAGTTTATAACGGTGGTTCCTATGCTTTCATTCACGTTGGACATTCTGTGTTCTTGAAAGAGACCTAGAAGAACTTGGAAGTCATTCCTCAAAAACTCAAACATGAAGATCATGGTTGGCAAATGTGCGGTGACTTGAAGATCTTGTGCATGCTGCTGGGTCAACTGCTGCTAGTTTCACCAAATTTCCTTGTTTTTATGCATATGGGGCAGTCGAAGACTGGTCGGTACGGAGTTGGGAGCCAATGACGCATATTGAGAAAACTTAGCACCAATAGAAAAAATTCTCCTTCCTCCCCTTCATATAAAAATAGGCCTTATGAGACAGTTAGACAAATCTCTCCCAAAAGGCGGAGAATACCTGACTAAAAAGTTTCCAGGTCTTTCGGATACGAAATTAAAAGAAGGTGTATTTGTTAGGCCAGATATAAGAAAGCCTCTAGCAACTCAAGAGTTTTCCAGCACCACGATAGATCTGCAGAGGGAAGAATGGTTCGCATTTAAGGATATTGTGGAGGCATTTTTGGACAACAATAAAGATCCTGATAATGAAAATATAAAGAATGCTAAAACCTTTTAAAGAATTGGGCTATCTCATGAGCCTGAAAGTACATTTTCTTAAATATCACCTGGACTATTTTCCTGAGAATTTAAGGGCTGTGAGTGAAGAGCAAGAGAAACGCTTCCATGAAGACATCAAGCAGATGGAAATGATGATGGCAGACTAGATGCTATACATATGCGGAAATGTTCCAAGTGAAGCCTCAAAGCAAAGAAACAACGATTTTAAATCCACCAGCTCATTTGTATCAAAGAATAAACTATTAAAATGATAAACATGACTTCACATATTTCTATATGCAGATTGAGGACGAGAGACGAAACGTCATTTCCAATTCTAATTATGTGATCTTGTAGAGGAGAAAAAGCGGCAATGTTAATGTAATGTTTATTTTCAAAACCCATCTCAAATGAAGGAAGGAATAAATTGATTTTGGGAAAAATCTGTTTTTTTCGTCTATCTCCAGAATTGTCAATCTTTCTGAGTGCCATTTTCTTTGCCATCATTTAACCGATTCCATATCTCTTACCGCTTCCGAGATGCCAATGTTGAGAGGCGAAATTGAAACACCCGGTATAAAGCTTGCGTTCATATTCCCTCAAAACAAAAGCCAGGGGATAAGATAATGCAATTTACAAGTTCCTAAATCGAGTTGGTATGAAAAGTTCACAACGAACTCTCGTCTACCTTAACGTTGCCGCCTCCGGAGTCTTCGAATAATCACTTCGTAACTTCTCAGTTTACTTTTATTTTTCATATTATTACATCAACAGCACTTTTCACTTTGCGACACAGTGCAAAGCGCTAAAGTTGATTTTCAGTACTTGTGGAATTTTCGCACGTCACACGCAGCACAGTCTTGGTAGGCGTTGAGGAATTTTAAGTACGTGATGACGTTTATCATTTATTTTCCACTATAGCAGCTTAGAATAGACATCTATTTACCTGTTTCCTATAAGGAGAAGTTACACCAAATGATGAGAATGAAAATTTCCTTGGAAAATAAACAGTGTGAGCATCTATGTCTATTTCGTGTATACTGAGTCACAAAAAAAGGTATACACCTACGATTGTTTATCCGATTTTAATAATTTTTGGCATATATGTTCAGTGTGTCTAGTAAAATGATTAAATTTTCAGCGTGATTCGTCAAATGGCTGCAGAAGCTGGTTCAATAATGTGTTGAGTATCCACGATTTCTTATACACGAATTGACATCGTGCTGATAAGTTGGTCGATATCATGTTTGGGTATGTCATTCCAGGCTCCTGCAACTTCGTGAGTAAGAGCTGCTAAAGCCTGTTGCAAATTCACGAGCCTGCGACCTATCATGTCTCAGACATGTTCAGTTGGAGATAGGTCAGGCGATTGTGGTGGCCAAGGTAAACGGTTGATGCGAAGTTGATCCATGAAGGCTAACGAAGCTCTGGCAACATGCGGTCTGGCATTGTCTTGCTGAAAAATCGGGTTTCGGATGGTGTTTAGGTATGGAATAAGATGAGCCTCCACTACTTCCTGAATATAGCGTCGGGCTGTCATATTGCCTCTGATGAAAATTAGTGGTGATCTGCTACCATAAGCAATAGCACCCCATACCATAACTAATGGATGGCAGCCTGTTCATGACATACCTTCTGGATAATAGTGTTGCTTGATCGTGGCAGTGTCAACGTCTCTCCTCCTTAAGGCAGGTATGTTTCGATGTAGAGAGTGTAACTCCCTTTCGTGGAGCACCGGAAAGGAGTCTTCGTCGTCAGGCGGCCGATGGATTGGAGTACTCCTATCTGAAACAATTGAAAATATGGTTATTAAAAGTAACGAAGCAATCATAACAACTGCACTAGCAATTAACTATGTCATTTGGTAAAGTATTTCTAATCTTAATAGAATCATTGAAAAATCAGGTAAGTTCCAAAAAAATTAGGAAATCCCATAAGGTTAAATTTAGATGACGCGCCTTCGCCTCACACTTAAAAAATAATAATAGTCTCAGTATAGAGGCTTGTGGTACACCTGATGGTATAAACGACGTTGACGAATTGTTTTGTGTATTTTGGAGATGACTTTTGAAAATTTTTACGTCTTTCACAATCAATTGTTAATACTTTGGGTAGTCTATAGATATAAGAGTAACTTCCGTTTTATGCAAAACTTGGAAAATATCAATCTGCATATTGAGTAGAGTTGTTGTGGTTCTTCCATAATTTTTCCTGAAACCAGTTTGTGTATCTAGGAGAATGCTGTACTTTTCAAGATATGAAGATAATTGGAAGTTCACTATCTCTTCTAATATTTTCGAAATTATGGATAATAGACTAGTTAGTCCTGAGATCATTTAGCTCTGCTGGCTGGCCTTTTAAGGTACTGGTACAACCAGTGCAGTGCTCTCCCAAAACCTGCTGGAAAATACCCCCTTTAGAATTTGAATAACTAGTCTTATATTCAGATTAAAATACTACGAAGCTCTAGTTACTCATTATACTACTAAGAAATATCAAGCCAGGTAAAATATCTCAGTAAAGTTCACAGAAAGCTTTAGATTTTTAATTTTAATGTTGTGTTAATGAAATCATCAATTGTTATTGCTTATTCGATTGTCATAATAATTAAAATTAGCTACACATTCGCGGAACTGCATTCGAAACCCGATTTGCTACTATTCTTTTATGACATCTAACCTGTAAAATAATTGTTTCTTGAAACATTTTCAAGTAAAAGTAAGTTTTAAAAACCAGCCACATTCATCATTCTATTTTTTGACAGTGGAATAAATTATGCTACACAATTGAAGTCTACTTCATAAAACAAAAATCAGTAGGTGGGCATAAAGTTTCGACACTAATTATAAAACGAGCAGCAATACTGTCAATACTTAAATATCAACACCCAAAGATAGTAGCATATCAACACCACAGAGTTAACTGGCCTTCATGCAATCATAAGCTCAAATGAGCATTTTTTGCAACTTTAATTAGTAATGGATTAAATTTGAACATGCATAAAAATAATTGTTAAATACTGCAAGTCCCCTCCTTTGCGAGGCTCAAGATTAAAAAATTCGCCGGACCGTTTGTCGACCTTTTTATCCAACTCTTGTACCTTACATAATAAATGACTGCTATTACAAACTACACTACTTGTTATTTGGGACTTGATAATTACAGAATTAGATTAGATTGTTAAGTGTATCCTCATCATTGAATGCCAAACATTCAACAAGCTTGCATGTAGTTTCTAGTAAAACCCCTTTTGCAATTTCGTTTCAGTTTTTATCTCACCTCGACCTAAACGAGAGTAATTCTTTCCCCAAAACTTCCTTCATATAACACTTGATTTTATCGATGCCCTTTGGAAGTTTTGACGCGGACGATGACGTGCCACTTCTTCGTCCAATACTTTCGTTCTTTATTTCTACCCACGTAAATTACGGGAAAAAGTTTACGTCGTGGACTACACCCGGTGACTTGTCCCGACGCGAGGACAAATACCATTCGTGATAAAAAGTCTTTCACTGATTCTAAAAATGCAACGTTTAAGTGCCTCATCTCCTACAACTCCCAACTCTCCATTTTCAACATACAATTTTTTTGCAAAAAATGATCAATGTTTGTTGAAAATGGTCAAAAAACGAAGCTTAAGTGAATTCTGTTTTTTGATTTTTCGAGTTATTGAGATCTCAAGGGTCAGCGAACAGATATAAAGACAGGCCCATGGAAATAAGTGACATGGATTTTCGTTATGTTTTCATTTCAAACCCAAAAAACGAATATCAATTTCGAAATGTTTTGGGATTACAGTACTTTGCGTGGGAAGTAAACTTAACAGAAGATTCATCGAGTTTCATTGATGTCAGTTCATAGATTGTATCAAGGTTATGCATCTTTAACTTGATTAGTGAGGACGTCAGAGTAGTAAAAAACGCAGATGTCACAACCATCAGTATAAGCAAAAGTTCACACGAACAACTCGAACATAAGACAACATGATTTTACGAAAATTCAGAATGGATTGCGGAAAACAAGTTGATAGTAAATATACTAAGTGACATATAAATCCGAACTCCCAGTTTAAATGGTTTTATTTTAATAAAAGTTGGTGAATGTATTTATCTTACTGTAAATAACAAGTGAAAAAATGTTCAGCCTTATCAGTTGGACATTCCGGTTTTTATACTGCTTTTTTTTTAATTCACTAAGGCTCTAAAAATGAATATTTCATCACATCACATCCTTTACGATCGGTTACGATGCCTAGAGTACGGAGACCTGTACGATTTCGTCAACTTAGTGAGTTTGATAGGGGCCGTATAGTGGGACTTCGGGAAGGTGGACCTTCTTTTCGGGCAATTGCACTTAGAGTGCAAAGAAGTGTAGACACTGTGGTTAGGTGTTGTCAGGCATGGCTTCGAGAAGGCCGTACGCAAAGAGCAAGGGGCACTGGACGCCGCCGTAGAACAACAGACCGTGAAGATCGCCGCCTAAGATTATTGGCCTTAAGGGACCGTTTCTCCACTACCAGGTCCATTGCAAATGAATGGTTTGCAGAACACGGAAGACCTATTGGCATGCGAAGTGTTTACCGACGAATGAGAAGCTTTGGCTTGTTTTCATACCGGCCACACTGGGTCCTCCCTTTAACTCGAGAACACCGACATAATCGCCTTGAGTGGTGCAGACAACGGTCACTCTGGGATCAGGAATGGAACAGTATTGTCTTTAGTGACGAGTCTCGATTTTGTTTAGGCATGCACGATGGTCGTGCCAGGGTTAGAAGGTAACGTGGTGAAAGGAGGAATCCACAGTTTTTTTGTTGAAAGACATGTTCATCACACTGTTGGAGTTATCTTTTGGGGTGCTATAGCTTATGGTTCCAGGTCACCTTTAATCTTCATCAGAGGTAACATGAACGCGCAGCGTTATATCCACGAAATTCTAGAACCCCATCTTTTATTTTACCCTATCTTGATACCCTGGCAGATCCAACTTTCCAACAAGATAATGCCCGACCACATGTTGCAAGTGTCACAATAGACTTCTTTCAACATAATGATGTCACATTGTTACCATGGCTACCAAGATCTCCCGACTTATCCCCAATTGAGCACGTGTGGGATATGATGGGTAGGAGATTGTTCAATTTGCAACGTCCTCCTCAGACTCTAGAAGCACTTCGAGAGGAGTTGGTGGTTGCCTGGAATGAGATACCACAAGAGGACATTGATCAGAAGCATGCCTAGGCGCGTTGGAGAATGCGTAGCACATCAGGGTGCATCCACACAATATTAAAGGTCAAAGGGCTTTAAAGCAGTGCAATCATTATGAAATTTTTATCATTTACTTATTTTGCTTCATTAAGTACTTATACAAATTTTTATTAAAATAAAACCATTTAAACTGGGTGTTCGGATTTATATGTCACTTAGTATACATTGAAAACAAAGTATATAGTGTGATTATAAAAAGAGTCCGACGTATTTATGTTCTACAATGTATATCAAACTGCCTTTGGATACCAAGCAGATTTCCAGCTCAACATTGTTTAAAAGTAAACTCAGGAACCTTTTGCTAAATAAGGCATTTTATAGTACAAATGATGTTTTGTGCGAGTAACTTCCTTATATATGTTTCTGAATGTCAGATTTTGGTTAAATTGAACAACTTGCATAACGGCATGAAATACAGCACTGTTTTATTTTCTTAAACATATTCACTATATTAATGGCATCCATATATGTACATCAAACTATGTGCATGCAAGACAACTATGCTGCTCAAAGCTTTCTCCAGTTGAGAAAGTTGCGAGTAAGCCTTCATTGTAAGCCTAATTTAGTGTGTCGCATTGCGGCCTCCGTTATGAGAGCATCTTTCAAGGAGTCCACAAAACTACCCAAACAGACGATATCCATTATAATTTAGTACGAGTATATAGTGTAACTTCCCTACCAGTAATCGACTTATGATCAGAGTTCGAAATGTTTTTTGGATTCTGCAGGATTCTTTAGAGTAATGGTTGTAGATTGTTGTATGTTTGTCTATTCTTAAGAAGCTGCCGATCCCAGTAATGTTATGCACCTGTTAGATATAATGAGTCATACATGTTTTCTCTACATCTACCATGGAAACAGAAATATGATAGATTTATTTCTTATAGTTTGATATGCAGAGGTATTTAAGTGGACGTTCCTAGCCACGATTTGATTCCGTCTTTTGAAACGACTAATCCCTTCTAGGTATCTCTGATTAATTTTTGTAATAAATTGCTCTCTCTAACAAAACTGGTGGAGTTCGGGCCATGAAGACTATAGATAGGTTAAACTACAAGGGATGGCAAAACGTGAGTGTGCACATAAAGATTGCGGCAGGTTATTTTGATATCTTTCAATGTGCAGATGCTCTGCCTATGTCCTACTCCCACTAGTTTTCCGAGAGCCACACCATCCTTGGCTAAAAAATGAATACATCACTTATTCAGTTTATCCTCCTACCTCTAGTCTTCATGGTTCGGGCCTTGGCCAACTTCAAATCCTAGAAAAACGTCTGTCGCCTTTCAGTGTTTTTGACGGGAAAACTCGTTCGTGCGTTGGGAAATGTATTTGTGACTTGTGGAACAAGTGTTTTTGAGTGATTCTTACCTTTGGATTACGGAAAAAATGGCGAAAAACTTCAAAGATTCAGCGGCACAAAAATGGCGGGAGAATGGAGAGTACACATTTATCTAATTTTTACTCATTTTTGCGGTATGTGCTTGAATTTATTAAAATTTCCTTTGACCTTGAGTGTGTACGAAATCAGTTTAATTAAAAATATTAATCTGACATATCAAACAAGTGCTACATGGGGCACGGCACATCTCGGTAGAGTGAATGTGCTAGTGGTCGGACTGTTTAGACAATAGTGAAATACAAAGTGGAATTACGAATTTGTTGTTCAAGATAACACAACTATCGCGGAGGTGATCATAATATATGTTGTTAACTTTTCGCCAACAACAAATACATTGCCTATACATATTCCTGTCATTTTATGGAAAAATATTACTGAAGAAGGTGCTATTTTTAGAGTAGTGCTCCGAGTTGACCGGATAATTTCCAATTGTCGGACAGCATTTGAATAGCCAGTTTTAGACAGAACCGTATTTAAAAATTTGTGATAGTAGAATAGAACTTTCAAATCAGCTGTCATTAAGACTTTGAGGGAGCGAAACTAAACGCATTCTGAGTCCATATAGTATAGGATATTTCCATCAAAAATTCAAATTAGGTAAAAATGAACAAGAAATTATTTTTTTCACTTAATCCGGTCCTGCGCCGCCGACTTTGAACTACTGCACTGTTTACATATTTCAAGCAATTTCTCACAGTTTCGACTGTCTCCTTTAGCCTGCCTTCACTATATATACAGAATTTATTTTTTTCTTGGTAGGCATCCCAGAATGAAAGACCATCCAGGAGCGACGCGAAGTTAGTTCCGAGCCTTAGATATTGTGCTGTGTGTTGTCTATATCACGCACCAGATCGGTGCAAGTTTAACGATAGGTACCTCGCATTGCTGCTGATGGTTTATTACCAGTTATGTAAAACACACCATTGTCTACACGTATACAATTCAATTCTATACATGTCAAACTGAAACACTCATTTTTGAAGTGAGTCTTATAAATTTGTTCTCCTGATTAATAGCGAAGTCCATATTTTCTTTGTAACCCTGTAAATTCCGTACAAACGACAATAATAAAGTTGTCGTGACTGGCTCGTAGGGCATGTAAAGCTGTTAATTAACGAGAAAAACACGTACAAAGCTGACGATAGTAAGCTCACAACTCCCAACCCAAGCCAACTAACGCGGAGTTTCCACTACTCCCTTACCGTTAATGCAACCGGGCAATTTTTGCAATGTGTGTGAATTAGAGCTGTAATTTTGTTTGGTGTACGTGTACGTTTGCCTAAATTAGTTGGGAGAATGGAGTGATAAATTACTTGGTCTCTAATTGGGTCCTAAGCATGGCGGTTTTCGCTTCTAGGAGAATTCCCGCTGCACTCGGGATGGGTTTTGGGTTTTCTGTGTTGCTGACGACATTTATGTGCACTGAATGAGAGGGAAATACATTTTAGTAGGCTGGCGGACCATCACATGCATAGTAACGACATGGGTATCAAATTAAAGGGCTTGACGAAAGAAGGAAAGTAAGCGACATGAGGTCATTCTAGATCTAATATGGTGGCTGGCCGCAAAATGGCGATTTACATATTTAATCGTCACCCCTATGACATGGGTATCAAATGAAAGGGCTTGATGAGAGAAACAAAATAAGCGAGATGACGTCATTCTATCCAACGTGATCTCTTAATACATCCAATATGGCGGCTACAGCAAAATATAGATTTGAAAATTCTATAGTATTCCCTATACTAGTGCTTGATCAGAAAAACATAATGAGCAAAGTGACGTCATTATAGATCCAATATCGCGGTCGCCGCTGAATGGCTTATAATTTCCATGGTCACTACTATGATATGGGAATCAAATGAAAGGGTTTATGCATCAGCTTTTTCAAAAATATCACTTAGCAAAGTAAAGCTTATCTTTAAGTCACACCTTAGATTATTGTTTTTTAAATTTTTTTCGTATCTTGTTTAGTTTTCGAGAAAAAAGTCCACTTAATTGCTTATCCCTGGACCACACAAGGAATACATTTCTTTTGGAAATTATTATTATTTTCATAATCTTCTTATTACTAATTATGTTAATGTTATTTAGTGTTTGTAACAAATTATAGAAAAATAAGGATTTCCAACTTTTCCTCATGATATTTCCTCACAAACCGCTTTACAATTTTCAGAACTTGACTGGAAATCGAAACAAAACTATCTCGCTGTATTTTCAGGTTATGTGTAACTTAAACTGAACAAATCCTCGGTTTATCCTTTCGACATGTGAGCGTCGCTTTAAAGTTAAACATGTACTTTTTGTTTTAATTATTTGTTTATTTTCACAGTAAAGGCGAATCAATAACTGAAATCTTCTTCCTAGCCTTATTTCTGTGGTTGATGTATGATATAGCGAATGTTTGTATGTAGACCATAACATGTTTGGCTGATGAAGCAGACGCTGCTTAAGGGCCATATAAACCGATGACAGCGAACAAAAAAGATACGGAAGCTGATAACATCGTCTAGTATTGTAGTAGTTTTTGTACTCTACGAGAAAACAGAAATCACAAGACAGAGCCGCGAATAAAGGACATAGACGCGGGCCAAACTTTTTGAACTGAAGGAGATTTAAGATTTGGAGTAGAGTGATTTTTTTGGATTATGCACGTCATCCCAGTAAACTGTTCATCACGTCAAAATGCGAACAATAAATAACAGCTCGTGACCCCAAAATATATTTTCGAGTTAAAGTAATGCTTCGCACATTCTAGCCGCGCTCTTACACCGTACGCCACTGGGCGAGGAAAAGCATTGTAATCGCGAAACATTTCGAAAATGAGATTATGGTTTTTGAATGTTACATACATCATGTAAAACTATGTTACCCGTTTCTGTCGGTCTGTCTGCCTTCTAATCTTTGGACTTTTGGAGTGGGGGAAGAGTGAATATCAAATCCTTCTAATCCCGGTAATTCTACGTAACTTCTTATCATATCCTAAATCTTTAAGATTTAACATACATGTGAACAGTATAACTTTAAGTGCCGGAAAAAGTTGTGCGAAAGCCTTATATTGTCAATTTTAGCGTACTCTCTAGACTTCATTTACTCATGCCTAGATTCGTTTTGCAAGTCAAAACTGCAGAACCTACAGAACTGTTGCAGATTCATATATGGTTTGGGGAAGTATAGTAGCGTTTCTTCAAAAATTGATGATATGATGATATGAAATTAAGCTTTTTAAGCGGCTCAAGGACGAGTAAAAATATGATCAGAGATCTATTGCTATAGACTTATAGGTTTTTAGTGAAAGTAGAGATATCGCGTGTGATCAGTTTATGTTCAAACTATTCGAGTAGATTGGATAACATAGTGGTGAGGTAGTTATCATGTACTGCTGAGTAACCACGACTTCGGCTTCTTTTTATCATCATTCAGTATAAATTCAAATGGATACTTATCGGTAGGCACGAATTATAAGCTGATGAATGTTGTGTGTTGTGGCTCTTTCCATATTTTTCATTTGCAAATGTACAGTTTGAACAGCAAGGTTTCTCTTCTCTGCATACGTTTTCTTCATGTCTTTTTTCACATCTGGTGCTGCGTTTACTATGCGACTACATTTTTCCCGACGACAAAAAAAAGTAAGAATTGTATTACGGATACATCAAGCGTTCATCCTATTCTTGCCTAATTAGCTATCTCATCCAAGCATAGCCTCGTTTTTCCAAGGCACCCGTTGCTAAGTAAATGCGAAGTTTCCAGTTGTAACACAGTACTTTATTGCAAGTGTTGTATGCATCCCACATCCATTCTGTGGCACTCACCTATAGCATCAGGTTGCAGCATGCTTCCTGTGGGAGTAAGAGTCGGAAATACCAGTTTTCCAGCGCAGCGTCGGGAAAGCGGATATCCAGAATATTTGGAGCGAAAAGGAAATGCATAGGTAGAAAAGCACGATAGCGTTGTTGGGAAATATCGTAGGTTCTACGCCACAACGTTATTTTTCTATTGAATTATCAGATAAATAAGTAGGATCTCCAAGTTAGAGAGAGAGAGAGAGAAAGAGAGAGAGAAAAGAGAGAGAGAAAGAGAGAGAGAGAAAAAATGAGAGAGAGAGAAAGAGAGAAAGAGAAAGAGAGAGAGAAAGAGAGAGAGAGAGAGAGAGAGAGAAAGAGAGAGAGAAGAGAGAGAGAGAATATTAGTAGAGCTGGCCCAAATCCCATAATTAACGCAAGATTTGAATTTGACGCCATGTTTGCAGTATATTTTAGGCAGCCATGAAAAAAGAATAAGCTGAGAGGTTATACGATACAACAACGTGTTTTCATTATTGAACAATATATCAAATGGAAGTTTAGCGTTCGCAGTTCGAAAATATTATACAAAATATGTCCGGAATGATGTCTTAACCTCGTCCACTGTGAAAAGATTAATTCAAAAACTCAGGGAGACAATCCATTCAAATGTCCATGTCGAAGACTTGCAAATTTGAAGAAGCTCTCCACAGCGCATACCCACAAAAGATTTGTGTCTTCATGCTTACAAAATTCAATCAACACAACAACTGAAGCCTAATGTCCATGAACAACGAAGAAAGTTTGTGGAATGGGTTATTGAACATCAACAAAATGATGCTGATTTTTCGAGCAAAATCATCCTAAGCGATGACGCACATTTCCACCCTGATATCTTTGTTAATCGCCAAAAATTGCCGTATCTGGGGTTCGGAGAAACCACGTGTGATTGTCGAAAAACAAATGCACCCACAATGTGTCACTGTTTGGTGCGGATTTAGGGCTGGAAGCATCATTGAAGCATTAACTGTTACTGGTGCTCGATATCGCATTATTATAACACAGTTCTTTCTGCCGAAATTGAATGCTTTGGATGTGTCCAATAAGTGGCTTCGATAAGACGGTGCTACATGCCATACAGCCAGTGAAATAATTCAATTTCTGCATGAGATACTTCCTGGTCGGTACTTTCCCCTTTCGGTGATCAGAATTGGCCCCCTAGATCGTGTGACTTAACACCATCAGATTTCTTCTCATAGGGTTGTTTAAAGTCAAAGGTCTATGTCTACAAGCCCACAACCACCGGTGCATTATAAGAGGAAATTAAACGTGCATCCAAGAAATTCAGCAAAAAGGTCATGAAAAATTTCGACAAAAGATTGCGTATATGCCAGCAAAGCAGTGGAGGTCATTTGCCCGATGTGATATTCCATACATAACGCTATCTTAAGTACCACGATACACATACACTGAAGATTGCGCATTTGGGCGGAGCTTCGTGACGTCACCCGGAGAGTTATCGGCTCGTAGTTACCAGCGGCAGGATTGTCTTAACGTTACTGCAGTTCACGTGTATCGTAGTTAATACTATATAGTGCGATTTGTTGGTGTTTTTTGGTGGTTTTGTGATCTGTTCTATTGGTTATACATACTTTATATAGCCTGTGTGGTTGATAAATTGTTAAAAATGTGGTATGCTGTTGTGGGATGTAATTCCGACAACCAGTCTAAACGGAATCCTTGCAAATACATGAAGTTCTACAGATTTCCGCAAGATCCAAACTTTAGCAAAAATGGCTACATCTTACAAAAAGAAAAGATAAAGGTCAACTTAAAACATACCTTTTTGGGTTACACCCCTAAAAGTTACCGTGCTCTAAAAGATGATGCCATTCCTATGGAAAATCTACCCAAGTCTCTATTATCACCTGGACCATCTATATCTGTTGATGGGGAAAAGCGGAAAAGTGCTTACGAAAAAAGGCAAAGGGCTCAACTTATCCTCTAGAGTTTAAGTATAGAATAAGGTCATATATTTTGGGGCGAAACGAAGGCGCATACTCAGAGTATTGCAGCGTAGAGGAAGATGATACTCCGGACATTCCACTAACCGCATCATTAACGAATAAACTGAATACACCTGAAGTGTCAGCTGACTATAACGAGGAAGTTTTAGTGGAAGAAATGGATGAGCTCGAGTATGATGGGCTGATAAATTTGACTGGATTTGTTTGCCATATATTGCAGGTTGAAAAGTTCCTCAAATGAAACTTACTCCTGGATAGACCATTTTGGTGAGAGTGGATTATCAAAACCTTCCACAGCTTTCATGAATTAAATTGAGAAGCTTAATAAGGTATTTACTACATTCAATGGGGACGGAATAGCTGCCACGCCTTTTTTTGGTTAATTAATAAAACACAATGATAAATGCTATCTAACGGTTGGTCCAAGCAAAACAGTTGTCTAGTGGCGTGCAAATTTAGGCCCTAGCTCAATAAAGCGGAGGGTAGGGGCGGGTTAAGAGCGCCAGTGCCATAGGACGGATTGAGCCACAACTCCCCGAGATGTTAGTCGGAACTTGTTTTGCTTGACCACCACACAAAAGGAGAATCTAACAGAGAAGATGAAATTTAAGTATCAGTACACAGAGAGAGCCAAATAAACAAGATATCAAATGGATCACATTATATTGATTAAAAAGAACAAAACGCACATGTGCTCCACCACTGGAAAGCGAGAAAGGATATTACCCCAAAAAAAAAAGTCGCAAAATAAAATTAGTTGGTGTTTACCATGGTAAACGCTTTACATATATGTTTTACGACCAAACTACACTTATCTGGGCGGAGGTCTTCTCCCAGAAAAAGGAAGCCAGTAGTGGGCACGTCACTGGGCAGGGGCTGCTTTCCACGGTCCCAAAAAATTACGATGGTCACAAGAAAAAAACTCTAAAGAGAGAAAGACTGTTTAAAAATCTACTCTACTCTTTGTCTGAGATAAAACTACTCATTAAAAACAATCGCACTTGAAGCGAAACCATGTACATTTTTTCGTATAAGAAAAGTAGACCAAAGTCAAAAAAAAGTAAAAAATGTACTAAACTAATATACCCTTGTTCTAAAAAGCTTTGGCAGCTCAAAAATCAAAATCATGATCAATGTAATAGAAGGTGCAATGTAGGCATTGCCCCCATATTTAAATACGTAGAATATCTAATAAAATCAAGAAGTCTCTAAGAATTTCAATAAGCAATAATAAATGTATATAGGGATCTATGAAATTGTTAATTAGAATGATGTTTTACCTGTTTACATCAGGGTTTTTTCAAGGGGATGGCTTCCAACTTGCAAAACTGCACCGATACAAATGACTGGGGGTGAAACGACGAGAATTTTCTTCTGTTTCTATTGACAAAAAGAAAGCAGATATTGAATGAACGTCATCAGGACACGCATTAAGGCACGCGGTCCGAAGGTATATAAAAAAGAACTTACCGCTGAGGGTCAAAATCCCATAAAAAAAAATGGAAGACGTAGCACCCAAAATAACTAAACTTAAGTCACACAACAAAAAGAAAAGGGCGCTAGTGTATGAATGGGCGCTTGGGGCCTGATATCCCAGAATCTGGAGAACGACAAAAAACCCCTGCACCACGACCTCAACGGAAGCTGAAAAGCGAATCCCAGAATACGTAACGTTCTAGAGGAAGGAATCTTGAGTGGCTTTGAAGAAGATATGTTTTATAGGAAGCCAACTAACGGAGAAAAACTGCAGAGTTTTTTGCTGATCGTCAACATCATACTGAATCGCTGAGAAAGAAAGATATAATACGAGTGAAATTACACAATCAATAAACTATTAAATTTGCAAAAAGAAAATCATTGAAAAGGGGTTTGGCTTAGGAATGGGCACTCTATTATCAATGAGGAGAAATTCAAATTACTGAAGTGATAAATAGAAAAAAAAAGGTTACGTGATTTTGGCACGTGACATAGTAACAGAAAAGCAAAATTTGGTAGGCGAACTTCTGTTGAAGAGCAGTAATATTGACTGTCCTGAAAAAGCTTTTTATTCATTTTTCAGGTCAAGGATGTTCATCCGGATCAAAGAACTGAATAAAAGTTTGAAAAACCAGAAAAATCGTGAAAGGAAATGGAGAAAAATTGTGACTCAGACTAAGTCATTTCCATTTATTGTTATACCGCCAGCTTACTGCAAAAAGATGATAACTCCATTTTTCTACTTTTCGACTTGCGTACATTTTCACACTTGCATGTACTTAGTACTTAGGATGTTCTGTGAAATAAGGATTGGGGACCTCGGTTGGCCGCGTGGGTCAGAGTGTCGTGCTACTGATGAGCCGGCCGGCCGGGCCGCGAGTTCGAATCTCGCCTTCGCCATGGATGTTGTGTGTTTGTTTTAGGCAGCAGCGGTGGCCGCAGTAGTAGACTCTTCGGTCTCCTGATCAGCCGCCGTGCGCTGTGCGAGTTCGAGTCCCGTCCCAGGAGAAATGTTTCTCTTGGCCATGGATGTTGTGATTGTCCGTAGGTGGTAGATGGTCTCTGACTGTCGAACGCGGAGGTACCACCCGGCGGTTCTCGTAGGCGGAGCCAGAATGTGTGCATGTTGCATGCACACGTGTTCCCTCGCCAGAGTCCGTGTGGCGTCCCCCCTTTCCCATGTATCCCCCATAGCCCCACGGGGGCTTAGGCCTTAGGCCTTCGTGGTAGTTGGAGTATAAAAAAAAATGAATAAATGTAGTGCAGTATTAACGTCATGAGCATGTTAATCCTGCTCCACAGAACATATTAAAATATAGGTAATGTAGAAAAATTTTGTTTTTACAGTATGTGGAGCTAGAAAGCCGTTTAAGCTATAGCCTGTGAGTTAGGAATTACAGGGTTGAAATCTTTTATTAAAATCCGCCATTTTGTTTTTTATAAAATTTAAATGTTGTCAGTGTCACTCACACCGCTAAGACGAATCCAACGACACTTCATATGTGAAAATCCGACAGATCATTGCATGAATAAAAAGGCTGATGTTAAGCAGCTCAGTGTCATTTATTCCTACCTGTTGAATTGCGAAAAGTTAGAACGACTACATATCCCAGTCGATCTAACGTCGTCTCAAAATTAAAATACATTTCCAATTGTTTATCCTGTTAATTGAAACATTTCACTCACGCAACTTATATATAAAGAAAAATTTAATATAAATTCACACAAACAATCTTTTCAAGCGTGTATCACTATCTTACACTGGTACACTCATATGAACTATACTTTTTTTCCAGAACAAATTAAACTCAGCATTTTGGTAATTAGGATGAGGTTTTACCGAGCGTCCCTCGTATACATTATGCCCAAATTTGGCAATGATGTTTACAGTTCCACATTCCGTCGCGACAATCACATGTCATCTGTCGACGCATCATCTTTCCGTTCCGTCCATCTTCTTCACGTGAAGCGGATGTACGAGTAGAAGGTTAGAAACGACGTTCCGGTTTTGTTCACAAAATTGCATCTTGTTAAAAAAAAAGAATTTTAATATGTTTCGGGTGTATTGAGTTGGAGTGTTAGCACCTAACGGTGGTATCCGTCGTTATCAATAAGCCCAATGTGTCCGTCCGATTGGTTTTATAATTGTAACAAGTGCTCTCATCCTCGCGTGAGTTTTGAAACACCATTTGGCTGCAACCTCAACGACGAGTAAGTTGTTTGACAATTTAAATCTTTCCCGTATTGGTTGCTAGCATTATAATTGTGCTTCCAGCTCCTGATGAAGGCTCCATGGAGAATTTCAGAAAGCTAGAGATTACCGTCAAAAGAGTCAACTAAAGCCTAAAAAGTTTGCCAATTTCCCAATTAACAATTAATTATATTTTTGCCCAACTAGTCGTTAGCAATGGCAACGACTACTGCTCACGTATATATATATATATATATATATAGAGAGAGTAAATTATTATGCAGAGAAAGGTATATAACAAAAATAGGAAAATAATGGACAAAATCCGCAAAAAGTGGATTTGAGCAGAATAGGATAGGTAACCCGAGCGATACGTATTTCTGCTGGTTGGCTTCATCAGGCCCGAAATGAATGCACATATGCAACTACAAAAGTAGAGACACATGCCCATACATCCGGATACGGGTGTAACCTGAGGAAACAAAGATGGAGAGGAAAAAAAAGACACACGAACTCCACAACAAGAGCCAACCTACACATTGTAGTATCAAATTCTAGGTCTTCTAGCCATTTTTACTTTTGTACTACTACTTTTGTAGTTGCATATGTGCATTCATTTCGGAACTGATGAAGCCAACCAGCAGAAATACGTAACGCTCGGGTTACCTATCCTATTCTGCTCAAATCCACTTTTTGCGGATTTTGCCCATTATTTTCCTATTTTTGTTATATATAAATATATTATACAGTGAACTTTTTTATGATGATTACAGAGTTAACTTTTGTTCAAAAGAAAATTGAGAGCAGAATTTTTGTTATATGCATATTCTGAAGTTTTAGCGGCATGGTAAATACACTTCTTCCCTTAATATAAGCACAGACCCCTATTATAAAAATCAATTACGAGTATATACGAGCCCCTTCCCACTTCAGTTGGCCCAACTATTGAAATCTTATTTTTTTTCTTATCATTATAGGTTTAAAATATTAACAATGAATATTTTGATAATATATAGTAGAAAACACCAACTTTATCGCTCCCTAATCAAATTTGCAGCATAAAAATAACACATGTTGCAATTACAGCATATCAACCTATTTTCATTTCAATGCAAAATAAGTCTATAACGCATAGGTGGCTGTGAAAAATAAAAGCCGTGACAATTTTTTTATTATCACACAATAGTTTTGGGTAGTTAAGGTTTTCAAAATGGGTAGAGGAAAAGTTATTAGTGAGAGCATTCGGTTACTGATAATTAAATTTTTTAATTCTGGGAAATCAAACTCTGAAATTGCAACTTTGTTAGACCTATCGCGGTACAGTGTGAGAAATATTGTTAGAAGATATAACGTAACTGGTTCAGTTAATATTAAGCCACGATATGTGAAAAAAAGTAATATCACAAATGCCGACCGAAGAGCATTAAGAAGAATAATCGTGAAAGATACGCGTGCCAATTATTTACAATTAAGTGTGGAGTGACTCATAGAGAGTCCCACAAACTGGAATTTAGCACTTGCAAGGCAAGTTTTCCTATAGAAAAAAAGTGAAGTAAGAACCCTAAAGTTGCACAACTTGTTTATAGGCCAAATAAAAGCCACTATTTACTCCACTGCAAAAGAAAAATGGGCTTAGATGGGTTAAAGAACATAGACAATGGACATCTCAACAATGGTGTGCAATACAATTGAGTGATGAGGCCCGATTCGAAGTTTGTGTTAGTGACAGTCGCAGTAGAGCTATTCGCAAAAAAATGAAGCATTCCATGTTGACTGTCTGAAGAGAAAAGTGAAATTTCCAGCATCCATTATGGTCTGGGGCAGTTTGTCATCAAAAGGAGTAGGAAAACTTCATTTTATTGATGCAAATGTGGATACAAACAAATATTTGGCAATTTTAGAAGAATCGCTTTTACCAGTGATGGAAGAATGTTTGACATCCGGCCAAACTTTTGTGTTTCAGCAAGATGGTGCAGCGTGCCATACCTCAAAAAAGGCTGTAAAATGGATGGAAGAAAATAATGTACCACTTTTGAAATGGGTTTCTAGCAGTCCAGATCTGTCACCTATTGAAACTTTGTGGCACGAGATGAAAAACAAAAAAACAACATCCTGCTCGTACAATCACCGAACTGAGACAAAAGCTTCAAGAAATATGAGATTGTTTTGCACCAAATTTTTGCCAAAACTTGGTTAACACTATGCCCCAAAGAATTTCAGTCGTAATACAAAATAAAGGTGATGTTACCCAATGGTAATCTTTCAATTGTTGCTTTGTTAACTTCGCGCATTTATTCGCACATTGTTTATTTGTTCAGATGTTCTATTAGTTATAGGTCTAAGTGATTTCAGATATGTATTTTTTACGACTAGAGTGTATCTGAAATGTTTTTGAGAAAATAAATTGTTTTAGAAGTAAATAGTTTCGGCATGTTTAGTTTATAAAGGCATATTTTGGTACAAATCTTGAAGTGGGCCAGCTGAAGTGGTAAGGGGCTCGTAGACATTATTTTAACATTTTTCTAATACATACAGTTATGTGTTACTAATAAAATTTTTCTATAAGAAATAATGTTTTATTGTGGGCAAAGCGGGATGAAAATAATTGCTTGCCAAGTAGTCTGAATATATAATATAGAAGTATTCATTTGGAAACTTCATCACGGATTTGTCGAAAACCACTGATTAAGGGCCGTATCGTCAGTCGCTCCTACTCCTGTATGGCCTTCTTGATTTCGATAATATCATGTCTTCTTCGGAAAGGTACTTGTATGTCCTGATTTAGATTTCCGGCATGCTGACAGTTCTGGCAAGAGGTTATGTTGTTGTTTTCACGTTTAAGAAATTTTAGACCCATGAATCGAAGGCGGAAGCCTAATTTATCATTTTCTTGCTGATCAATCAATGATAATTCCCGACAATGAACAAATTCCACAAGCTGTGGTATCTTCAAATTCCATATCTGGTATTAATGATCTGAAAATAAACAATTAGATGCAAATTTCAGTGGAGAGGGGCGTGGCTGTATTACCTGGCCGTACCGTATCGCCACAGCGAGGTACAGCACTCGCACGCTTCAGTCTCTCGGCAACCATCGGCGCAGCGGAATGTCTAAGCGTTCACAGCTCCGTACAAAGCGCTCTTCGGTTTAGCTACTTTTTTTCAGTAGGGGTGTTCACTATAGAGTTCTCGATTGTCTCTCAGTGGTGCCTTGGTGTTATGACGTGGATGTCAAGTGTCTCCAAAGTGGAAATTAGGTCTACTTCCCACTCGTCTGAGGAAAACAGGATACCTGTGCAGGAAACTAGGTGAGCCTTGCATAGTCATCTACTTGTGTTAGGGTTGACATCCTATGTTTTTTTAAATAAATTGCGCACATTGCATATACTGACAAATTAGTCATATACTGAGGTATTTGGGGAAAACTAAAATTTGGCCAAATCGTTTTTATTTTTGTCTGACTTTATTTTAAGAGATGTCAAAAAACTAACACAAACAATAAAAACAACTAGATAAGCAAAAAGGACCCATTATTTTGAAAATGGTAGGTATCTCAAAGTCAGACTAGGTTAAGCCCTAATAAGTAGTTTTAAGACAATTGCATTGCAGTCATAATTCACTTATCATTACATGTAGATAGGTGCTGCAAGTATCAAATTAAAATTCACAACTTTATCACGAACTTCACATGTAAGACTGATTTTAGGCAAAAATGAACTTAACCTAACGTGGCTTTGAGGTACAGAATTTGATTTGTATTCAAACTGCTGGGTATAAATTTTGGATTCAAATTGTTATCAATAATGGAGACTCCAGCTACCGAGCATACTACAGAAATACATTAGAGGCATCATCAATATCAAGGAGATTGCTGCACCGAGCCTCAAAGAACAATATGCTGTGTTTATCAAATGTGTTCCACCATATATTAATGTTGTAGCATGTGGTATATGAAAAAAAGTGAGGAAACTTAAATATTTCTTTTCCAATTTGTTCGTTAATTGACTTGTAATCTTAACATAAATGGAAAAATCTATTAAAACTGTGGCATAGGAAAGAAAATTGGATGTCCATATCTAGGGGGATGGTTTTAGGTCCATTTTAAGATGATAACTTAATAAATATGATTGTATATCCTAAATGTTTTAACTTTTGAAACACAGGGCGTTAGAAAGATCAAGAAATAAATCGTTGATTATGAATATCTGTAATACCACTTAATGAAATTTTACCTGCCTATTTTGATATACAGTGATGGTATGATGGCCTCTTATCAAGATTTTCAATCACTTCTAAGCAAAAATCGCTTGGATTTTTTTGACATGAATTATCTGACCGAGTCAGTCTACTTGCTTTTTAAAAAGATTTATTCTCGATTATCAAAAATACAATTTTATTGATGTATGTAGTATGAGCGCTAACAACAGACCAACTAACTCTGAATACAATAAAATAGGACTGGATAAGGCAAAGCGCTGATCCAGGGAAACTCGATCCTCTTCTTTAGTGGTAGGGGTAAATCTTCTGTACTATAACGCCTCCCCTTGTAGATGCAACTTCGAGGGTTAACGAGGAAGTTGCACATTGGAAAGATCAACTTCTTCAATCGGGGTTCTTTGTGGTTTCTTCGGCTTAGTAAAAATCTTCGGAATGATCTTCTTGTAGACAAAACAGCAAAGTAGCAGCAGCAGTACTCCATACAACAGGATTGTCCAAGAACTGGGAATGTGCGACACCTTATGTGAATGGATGTCAACACGATTTTCTATTAATCTTCTTTTTACTTTGTGAACTTCATCAAATTCTATTTGGTCTAGATGAAGGCTGAAGTCACTCGGCTTGGTAGCAATTGAAGTATTGCTATCTATGTTTGGAAAAATAATAGGCTGACTTCCAATCGATATAGGCTCTTGATTGGCGATCAGGTCTTGATTTAGTTCCAGTGTACAACCGACTGGAATTTCGGCTAAGTAGGATCCCAAAACTTTGACTGTTTCTTGGCCTTCTTGACAGCTTAATGTAATGGTGGTTTCATTGGGTATAAGCAAGATCCATTGTCCGAAATCATGCAGTTTCTTCATTACTGGCTCTGTGATTACGGCTTCTACTTCTCGGCAGGTAGTGGGAGTTTTTTGTACCAGGAGTTGAACTTCACAGGGATTGGATTCTTTGATTCTTCTCAAATCTAGTTCTTTGCAAACGTACTGTTTTGCGACCGTTTCCGTGCATGCGTCTCCCGCAAAAGCGAAGTACAACTCATTCTTTACAAGATATTTTCCAGAAGGGATGACTACTTTGAACAGACCCTTATGAAAGGTTGGAATTGAATATAAGTGATAATAATCAAATTGGATTGTATGAACAATTGGAATTTGAAGAATGTATGTTATTTTTCTATCAACTGTATAACAGCTGATTTTAATGAGCTTTTCAAAAATCGGGATATTATCCAAAGTAACTTCTAAAGGGAGTTGCTTTGTGGATAGTTTTAATGCCACTGAATTTAGTGCTTGAAGTAAATGTTTTGGTTTGATTACACTGGGGTGCATAATTCCCAATTTTGCAAAAGTAAGTGAGTTTTCTATATCCTGGAGCACTGAAATTATGATATGATAGATATTCATGATCTCTGAGATTGTATCTCTCAAGAAAATGCCATTTTCTATGTAGGCTTGTGTGTTAATCATAGCTGTTGAAAGCTGATTTATTTTAGCTTCCAATAGCTTTTGGTTATGAGTAATCTGACTTACAGTTTTATTGAAATTATCGATAAGTTCGACAGATAAGGTATTCTGACTATTGATAGCTTCTGATAACTTGTTTTGATCATTCTGCAAATCGCTTATTAGAGACTCGAATTTTTCACCATCTGAAGCATCCAGGTTTCCTGTGATTGCTTTGAAAATTGAACCTAAGCCGTTTATTAATCCCCTTTTTATTCTAACAGAAAATGATGGACCAGTTTCGTAAGTAGAGGGAAAAATGTCATTTAGCTTTCCGTCTACTTTTCTTTCTAAGAAATACAAAACATTGAGGTAATTTGCTGAGTGTTTATAGTGCTCAATATATTTCCTGGATAATGTCGCAACATTTTCAGTTTTTTTCTTAAGGTCATTAACTTCAGTGATTATTAAATTGACGTCGTAAAAATACAGTATTGAGTGACAATTTTTTGTAATTTTGGCGGTCCCTAATTTCATGGGTATCAACCCTAGGTTATTTTCTAAATTCTTCAACGTTATCGTACCATGGATTCCTATGATTCCTGGGAACCTGTAAAATAATATATTCGAAAGAAAATCTTATTTTTAGCGTGCAATTAAGAGTAAAGTAAACGTAGATTACATACATAGTTTCTTATCTAATTGCTCGAGGCTTAGTCAAACGAATAAAGTTTGCGTAGCGGACGTTTCAAATTACTTATATGCACTTTTCCGTGCTGGTCCGTCGCGACGGTCTTTTTCTCCGTATTAACACTTTGTAGTCTACACGGCTTTGAGAATTTGTTGGCGTGCTTTTTTCTAACATGCTTTTTGACGTATACTGTTTCTCGGTTATCAAGTATAGTCGGACTATCGCAATCTCTGTTAACGCGTTCTAGCGTTTTCTCTTTGTTTTGAATGAGATCAGAATTTATTTTTGAATACAATAGTTTTGTACGCTCTTTGTGGCTGTTGGTATAGTCATTGAGGAGTAATTGGTCGATTTTGATATCGAATGGTTCATTCGACGTAATATGTCCATTGATTATATCTATAGGCTTTAATTTTGTTACAGAATGTAAGGTGTGGTTGTAGGCTAAAACGGCATACAACATTTTCATTTTTATAGGGGTTTTCTGAAAGCCTTCTGTGTTCAACAATCTTAAATGTTCGGTGATAGTTGAATGAAATCGTTCAACGACTCCATTAGAATCTGGATGATTTGGCGAAATAAAATGAAGCTTAATTTTGTGAAGTGACAAAAGTTCAGTTACAACGGTATTTTTGAATTCAGTGCCATTATCTGCGATAATTCGGGTAGGAATTCCATGATGAGAAAAGAATAATATCAGATTATCAGCAATTTCAGTTCCTGAAAGCGAAGTAATCTGATATGCTTGAGCATATTTAGAAAAACTGTCTATAATTGTGAGAAATTTTGAACCTTCAAAAGTGAAAGTATCGATATGTACGATTTCAAAAGGTTTTGATGCAGTGGGGGTGAGATTCATCGCAATTTTTATCGGATGACGTTCATATTTACATTGTTGACAAATTTCACATTCATTTATAAATGTTTGGATTGATTTTTTCAAGTTAGGCCAAAAATATTTTTCTTTTATTTTCTGATGCGTTTCCTCAATTCCACGATGATTCGACTTGCTTTCGTGGTAATTCCGGATAATGTCCTTGATATCAGTTTTATCTGTAACGTCGACTAATTTGGTTCTACACATTTTGAATTTCAAAGCATCGGACTTAAACATCCTTTGTAGAACAACAGAAAATTTTTCATATATCTGGATTTTCAAAGTATAAGTGATAAATGACGTTAGGAGCAATATAATCTCGAATAAATTTAAATAACATCATCGTCAAAATCATTTTCTGAAAATTGTACGTTAATTCGTTGCTTGCTTTCAAATAAAATAGAAATTTTTGGTGGTTCAGGTGAATGTTTTACTGTACTTATGATAATCTGATTATTTCCCTGATTAACTGCGTAATCAACTATAGGAATTGTCTGAATGGGGTGTTGGTCCGCATTTGAATGTACAGTTTCGTCTGGATTTTCAGGACGATTATTTTGATATTCTAGATTGACTTGTTCATGTTCAATGATATCTACAATTTCGTCCAGGGGTTGAATAAAAAGACTGTCTTCGTCATTATCGACGTTTACGAACATAGATTCGGTATCAGGTTGTTTTGGGGTAGAAAAGTTAAATGTAGGTGTACTTAATTCAGATGAGCCTTTCTGAACTGGTCGTTCAAACTTAACGTTTTGGTGTTGAGTACCTGCGCATTCTTGAATCAAATCATCTAAGTCGTTCCAAAATGAACTGGTTTCTTTTGTATGGATCTCTACACGAGACAGGGCATATGCATTTGTATTCAGTTTGCCTTTCTTATAGATGATATTCATATCATACTCGTCTAACCTGATTTTCCATCTTAGTAATTTTGAAGAAGGGTCTCGAAGGGACCATAAGTATTTTAAGGGCATATGATCAGTAATTAGATTGAATTTTCTCCCGTAAAGATAGGGTCTAAAGTATTTAGTCGCCCAGACTATTGCTAGTAATTCTTTCTCAATCGTACTATAATTTCGTTCGGAATCATTAAGTGTGCGCGAAGCATAGGCGATAGGAAGATCCTGTCCTATAGGGCCTTGTGAAAGTACACGACCAAGGGCTACGTTGCTCGCATCCGTGGTTAAGTTAAATGGCTTAGAAAAGTCTGGATACTTGAGTATCGGTTCATTGATAAGAACATTTTTACATTTTTCGAAACAGTCAATAAATTCTGCATCGTGTTCAATTTTGGCTCCCTTTTTTAGACATTTAGTTAGAGGCTTTGTGAGTTTCGCAAAATCTTTAATAAAACGTCTATAGTAACCAATAAGTCCGAGAAAGCTTTTAATCTGCTTAGTCGTTTTTGGAATCGGAAATTTTTGGATGGCAATAATTTTATCTGGATTTGGCTTAACGCCGTCTGGTGTGACTACATGTCCGAGATAAGCTACTTCTTTACGAAGGAATTCTGATTTATCGAGCTGTATTTTAAATTTTGAAGTTCTGAGTCGTTGGAAAACTGACCTTAAATTTTCAATATGTTCTTGAAGGGATGTAGAAAAAATTATAATGTCGTCGAGGTATACGAGACATTTCTCGTTTTGTATCCCCCTTAAAATATTATCCATGACGCGTTGGAATGTGGCGGGCGCATTTTTTAGCCCAAAAGGCATCCGAAGAAACTCCCAATGCCCATTTTCGGTACTAAAGGCGGTTTTTTCTATGTCTGTTTCCTCCATCTCGATTTGATGGAAACCACTCGCTAAGTCAAGGGTAGTAAAATACTGGCATCTGCCAAGTTTGTCTAGCAAGTCGTTGATATTGGGTAATGGATATTTATCGTCAATAGTCTGTTCATTTAAACTTCGGTAGTCAATTACAACTCTCCATTTTTGCTTCCCCGAAGCGTCTAGCTTCTTTGGAATGACCCAGATAGGTGAATTATAACCTGAGCTACTTGGACGTATTATATTGGAATCCAACATTTTTTGTATTTGGCTATTTACTTCGCCTCTGTGAACAAATGGATAGCGATACGATTTTGTGTAAATGGGCCTTTCGTTTTTAGTTTTTATTTGATGTTTGACTTTATTAGTAAATGTTAGTGGAGTTCCGTCCTGGTAAAAAATGTCTGAAAACTCTCTGCAAAGTTGAACTATCCCTGATTTCTCTTCAGAATTTAGGTGATCAATTCTGATTTTCGACAAATCTAGGTCAAATTTTTGTGACGTGTCTAAATAATTGAGATCAATTTCTGGCATTTCTGATAAATTAAATGATTCTACTGAAATCGGCTGAGAAAAATTTAATGTAACAGGCTTAGTAGTGTTATTCAAAATCGTTGTCAACGCAAAATTATTTTTTGCTATCGTAAGGCATTCAGGTATCTCGCAATTATGAAATTTTTGATGAGGAATAACGATTTCACCATTGGCGATCGATGTTTTGATTTTTATTACTTGTTCGGTTCGAGGTGCGACGGTTATCAAATTCAAGTCGTTAGAAAGCTGGTGAAATTTTAGTCTAATTTTGGCGTAGGGCGTATGTAAAGTTCCTTTGCTTAAATTAATATCGGCTCTCAATAATTTTAGATTATCTAATCCAATCAATCCATCGAAAATATTGTGAAATTTAAATAGGTAAAACTTCAAATCTATACGATTAGGAAGATTGAAAATTTTCGATGCCGGGATGGATGCACTATATTTGTGAGCGGATTTTTGAAAAACAGTTGATACAACGAATGGATCATCTCTGATTAAATTTGGAAAAAATTTACGAGCAATACTGGGATCAATAAATGACTTAGTTGATCCAGAATCGATCAACATTTTAATTCCATATTCGGGAAAAAGAATGTAGGATAGTTCGCTAGCATTGCTGGCGTTAAGTGAAATTACTTCTGGTGCTAGGTCTTGTGTTCTATGAATGAGTCCTTCTGAAAATTTTGAGGTGGTTCTACGTGATCAGTTTCAGGAATATCTTGTGTATAATACTCGCAATACTGATCAGTGAAATATGTATCTGAATTTTGTAGTTCAGCTACAGTTTGATCGCAAACAAAAGATTCGTTACCAGGAACTTCATAGGTGTTATTGCTTTCTATCTCTGTATTGAATAGCTCTTCAGCGATCCAATTTGGTTTTGGTTGTTGCTGGGCTGTCGAATTATGTTCAGGTTTGAAAGAAATTCTAGTAGAAGTACTCATTGGAGTAGTTTGTGGTAAAGTACGGTTAGGGTTAGGTTTGAAAACGTTTCTGTTATTCTGTGTTTGTCTAAAAACTTGAGAATTCGTCGGAAATCTCTGAGGACGATAAATTGGTCTTGGCAAATTTACAGGTCCAGTCGGAAAAGTCGAATTGAACCTAGGTTGAAATGTTGAAGTGTTCGGCTGACTGAATGAATAATTAGTAGGCTGAAAGTATGAGGGTCTATTTTGACTTATCATTGGCCTTTGCATTGGCCTGGAAGTTTGATTCTGGAGCACATTTTGTGATTTTCCAAAATTTTTGTTATAATTTTGGAAATAGCTGACATTGTCTTCAGATATAACGAATTGTAAAGCTTGGCTGAGAGATGTGAGTTTCATACATCTAATTGTTGTACCCAAGGGCTCTCGTAGTCCGCACAAAAATGTTTTCAGAGCTAATTCTTGATATAAATTTCTTTTTAACACTTTTGCTTTTTCAGAATGTTCATGTACGTTTACATGGCTGCATAGCAGATTCAAAATATGAAGACACTTATCATAAAATTTTTGAGGCGTTTCATTTGGCATTTGCCTCAACATAACCAAATCACGATTTAGACAAGTTTCATCTCTTTGATCAGAAAAATTCCTAGTCAGAATGTCTTTTAAATCTGCCCAACTTGTGATATTTTGGATATTCACAAGCACTTTAGCATTTCCTTTTAATTTCGAGATCAGTGAATTTAGCAAATAGATATTTTGGAAATTATGTGGGTTCCGTATATCATAAAAATTTGCAATTAATGTTTCACTCACTGATAGAAACCTATTTAAGTCATTAGGATTTCCGTCAAACTCTGGGACGCAATTTAAAAATTCTGGTCTGAATTGAGACATGCTTGGAATATTTTCAATATTTAATCTAGGTGGTCTTAAAATAGGTGAGTCTGTTGAAAGTGTCAAATTATCTATAGCCTCTGCAATATCTTCCAAAGACATTTAAAATGTGTAGTTGCACTTACGCTAATACGAGGATGATCAAGTGCATCACGTTTCTTTCTTTGTCTTTACTTGGTTGCTTAACTATAAGGGGAAGATCTTGGTTGGGCGATCTGGTCCTTCTCCAAAATGTTCCGCTTGCAGATTTGGGCGATGTATGGTCCAAATCCCTGACTTCTTGGGTGGTAGCTGCACACGGTGTCTTCGATAGACCGGTTCCGCTCGAACTCCCACTCACCAAAGTCTTTAGTCCGTAGGCCGTTTTTCCGGTAAATTCGTCGATACGAAAACTGCTTTCGCGGTCTCGATTGATTCGCGAAACAGCCCGAAAATCCTACTGGCTGCGCCAATTATCTGACCGAGTCAGTCTACTTGCTTTTTAAAAAGATTTATTCTCGATTATCAAAAATACAATTTTATTGATGTATGTAGTATGAGCGCTAACAACAGACTAACTAACTCTGAATACAATAAAATAGGACTGGATAAGGCAAAGCGCTGATCCAGGGAAACTCGATCCTCTTCTTTAGTGGTAGGGGTAAATCTTCTGTACTATAACGCATGACAATATCTCCATGCAGAGAATTTATGGGTGGAAATAGTGAGTCGGATATAATAAACTGAATTCCTGAATATGGTTTCAAGTACCTGGATGCATGAATCCATTCCTAGGAAGATCATTCGCCTATTTATCTGTCCAAAATAGATATGAAATTTTGTATGCAATATCGCGATGGTTTATGTCTGCAAAAAGATGCATAGATTCAACAAACATTAAAAATTTTACACCTTGATGTGGGCTGAAATTTTATAATGATATTTATAGTTATAGTCTCAAATTTTTGGTTAAGGCTCTCACTAATATAAAAAATATCAGACAGGGCAGGGCATGTTTAAACTCAATTTCAGAGCATTTACACATTATACATACTTGTAGCCTAACACTGCTACGCAATCCAAAGTCCAACAATGATTTGTGTACAGGCATCTCCGACATCAACATTGCAGTTACACTTGCGATACAATGTTTCTTATCCAACATCTCATAAAGTTTGTGAGAACGAAATACATCTAAAAAAAAGCGATAAGTATATAAATATGAATATGCAATGATTATATTTGTAACTTACCATTCCTGTATCAAGGAACAGCTTGGTTGTAAGCTGTTAGGCTTTTATTTATAAATACACATCCATTTGCATTGTTCATTTTAGATCATTGATACCAGATATGGGACTTGAAGATACCACAGCTTGACGAATTTTTTCAATGTAGGGAGTTATTATTGACTCAACATTATTTGCAATTTGAATTAAAATTTCCTAAACGTCAAAAAAAGAAACATAACCTAACATCACGATTGACAGCAGACTAGAAATCTAAAGCAGTACATACAGGTACCTTATGAAAATGGCATAGGCGTATTCCTTAATTCACCGGTTGAGCTATTAGGAAGGAAGTAAAATTGGCTAACTGGTTGCACCGGTGGCTCAACCGGTGAATTAAAGAATACGCCTCATACGATTATGAAAATCAAGGAGGCCATAAAGGTGTCCTACAATAATTGTAGGAACGACTGACAATACGGGCCTTAAAGAAAAAACGCCGAGACGCGTCAAAGGATTTGTCAAGGGGGACAACTTTTTAACGAAAAACTACTTCACCCCCTTCCACCCTTTGCCCAGGGTCTTTCCTTTGAACATTTTAAATGACAAGGGGTATCGAGTAATGGCTTGTTTGAAAGCTTCTTCGAAGTCCTTTATTTTGACGTTTGATTTTCTTAAGTCAGTCGATTCGTTTTCGAGAAAATTAGAAAAGTCTTTATTTATCTTAATTTGTTCAGATAGAAAACTAGAACACATGAAAATATCACTTTTTATTCCAATAAGTGTTCAGAATTTTGCTTGTTATTGGCCAAAAAATGATATAGGCGATGTTCAAATTCCTGACGGACATTTTCAAAAACATGTGGTATATCATGGCAGCCTTCGATGATGCGTTGCCGAAGTTCATCCAGAGTTTCAGGTTGGGGAGTAAGCACAATATACCTATTTCAAATGGACCCATAGAAAAAAGTCTAATGGCGTCAAATCAGGAGATCTGGCAGGCCAATCTATAGGCGCTCTTCGCCCTATCCATTTATCTGGAAACTTGCCATTTTCGATAAATCCGTGGTGGGAAGTTTCCAAATGAACACCCTATGTATTTATTCTATAAATATACAAAACTTTACATAATTTGTGCTTTTGAAAACTATTTGAAGAAATATTAGGTTCAAATTCATTATTTTGGTCCCAGCTGTCACTTATTAGCGTATGCTTAGTTAATTATGTGACAACCTGCGACGTTGAAATATTTCTATTAACCAAAATAGATGCAATAGCTCTTATTCTAACTTAAAAAGGTTGAGCTTTATAATATGTTCAAGTCAGAAGTAATTATCACTAAATTTCCTTAATATTACTATAATCGATTTTTGAAATACCTAACTAATTTGGTAATGTTAAAAAATGTAGACAAAAAAACTAAACATTCTATATCACTTCTGTCACTACTGTTAAGCATTAAAGGTAATATGGAACTATTTTGGTCTACTGGCAAAATTTGCAACAGCAAACAGACCAAGCCCAAGACTTCGATAATTGGCCTTTTTGCACAAGACATTATTTTTTTCATTTGAATGATTGATATTTTCAATGCTATTCAAACTATGAAACCAATATATTTGTTCCCAAAATCGAAGTGAATCTAAATTGCAATAACCACCGCGTAAACGCAAGAATGCATAAACCTTAAGCGAAAATCAAGACTCACAGATGACAAATATTGAAGTTGAGTTAATTGTTGAAAAGTTATTCAGGCCGAGGGGCAATTATACATCTTTCCCGACTAATATCAAGTTGCCTTGGAATTACATTAATAAACAGCTGATGGAGTTCTTGTGGAATTTGGAATTTGGCTTGCAAATTGAGGGTTCTCGCGGTTAACGTTCAGCGAATATTTAGACAATTTTGTTTCCAAGATTGGAGGGACAATAAATAAAGTAAATTGATATTTTGAAATTAATAAACTTTAAAGGTGAGTTTACAGACGGTTGAATGTTTTCGTCTGTCCCAAAATGAGCTGCCTTGACGAGATTTTTCAACTTCTGGAAGTGAAAAAGTCGCAAAAACTCGTTTACCGACATTGCTGGTGACAAGGAACATTATCGTGATGCAACAGCCAGTTGTTCTTGATCTGGTGAACGTCGTGTAAGTCAAATTTAGCTCTTCCCCCGATCGTTCTGACGAGCAGCTGATGATCTAAACGCACAAGATTCCGGATTCTGTCGATATTTTCATCGGTTCTTGAAGATGAAGGCCTTCCGCTGGTTCATCTTCAATCGACACTCTTCCATCTAAAAATGCCTTAAACCACCGAAAAACCTTGACTCTTGACAAAACACTATCTCCGTAGGCCTGCTTAGCAAGAGTTGCACTATGCCCAAGTCTGAAGCCTGACAGCCCCGTCCCTCCAGTGTTGCCGGATGGAACGTTACGTTACCAGTCTGTATTTCCTAATATATTTTTGAACCACCTATCACTCTTTTTGTTGCAGTTTTATCTTCATCAATAAATGTTAGCTATAACCACTGTAAATTTTTTCATGTACATAAATGTCCCCAAAGCTGTTTGCGTATCGCAGTGCAGACACGGATATTTCTTAGTAAGGTTGTCTGACTCCATCCAGAATCCCTTTTTCTTTCAATGCTGCTTTGTCTCGGAAGGTATGTCCCGAATACGCTGTTTTGTACACGCATCATTTGTAGTCTAATATTGTATAACAATTAACCGGCGTGTTATGGGTGGGCTTTGTCGTTTTCGGAGGACTTTTGGCGATGCGCGAGGGTAGTAGTGTGGCTAGGCCGTAAAGAGCCTCGCAAGACAGTTAAAAGAACATCCTATTTTTTGGACATTGGGCGATTCTAGCTTGAAAAGAAATGGAATCCAGAACCAACGATTTGAAAAAAAACTATTCCGCGCGCGATACTCGGGAAATCTCCGAGTTGTCAATTATTTTTGTTTAGGGATGCAAACATCGTAGAGATAAAAATCAACGTATTCATAAATCGAAGTTCTTTTTTGAATTTCGCAGCAGAAATGATCTTAATGAGCTGATAGATAAGGAGCTTTTGACCAGCGACTGTAAAGGCCGATTTCGAAATTCTTGTGTCCTTTGTTTAATTCAACATTTAGCTCCTGCACTATTTAAATAACAAATATAATACCACCAAAAGTGTGTGATATATTAAAAAAAGACAGCGCGAAGCGCCATCCACCACTAGAATCAACCACTGCGAACAGTGCATCGTATCCAACCGGATCTAAATATAGATCTCAGTCCGCGAATTGGATGCCCAGTCACCACGTGCTGGCTAGACGATTCTAGCTATGTAGCAGACATGATGTACATACTTTTGTTTGTCCTCAGCGTTGATGACTGCGTTGTGTGTGAGGTGTAGAGTCAACCTACTTGATGCCGTTATTTGTGTATTATGTGAACTGATGATTATACTAGGAAAAAACTCTTCATACTTTCAGCTATAATATTGATGGTGCGTCGTTGGATAGATGTGATAATATCAAAGATTTGGGTGTTATTTATGACATTTGCTCTCCAAACTTCTCATGAATTTCCAGAAGCGCTTAAGTCATACGGTTTTCTTGTCAGGAATTGTAGGCAATTTCACTGCATAAGGGCTTTAAGGTATTATATTTTGCTTATATGGGAATATTATATGGAGACCGTATTACCAAATTTATATAAACGAAATTGAAAAGGGTTAAAGAAGGTACCATGAATTTCTTTATGTAAGTTCTGAGCGAATTTATCCTGAGCAAGAAGCAATGCAGAGCTGTGCGGACATTTTGAAATTCAAAGCTTAAAGTTCAGAAGAAAGGTTTTATCTGGAATATTGCGGACTGATTGGTTAAGTGTAAGAGTAGCAAATGCTAAACTTCGCCAATCAATCCGCTGTAATTTTGTAATTTTGCTAATAAAGACGTCTAATAATATTTCTTTCCAACATTTATGCACCTCCGTTTCTTCGTGTAATTATGTCATTTTTGAGCCATCTAGTGCAAGGACCAAAGATTTGGTCAGTTCACGTGTGCAAATTATATGAAGGGTACCGGGGAAAAACGGCATTATTTGGCTAAATTGAGCTTTCAGTTTATTTTGGTGGCATTTTCCTGATGCTATCTTGTACTCAGCTTCTTAAATTGTAAAAAGGGCTTAGGTTCACAAAACAACAGCTATAAGATTCCCTGTGCCGGGGAAGAAGGGCATGAGTCCCTGCGCGTGTATGGAAAAACGGCATCAGTCCATATGGAAAGGCGGCGCTGCATCGGCCGTACCGCTTGCGCTTCGTTATTGCATCAGCCGTTAGTTTACTATTACATATTAATATTGACTCTATTCGCTAATTTAGTTTATAATACGAGTTTTTTTGTATAATGGGTAGTGACTATTCAGTTTCAAGTGAAAATCTTTTTACTACTGTGAAAGTTAATATTCCCGATCAGGGGGCATTGTTACCTCGAGTGTGATAGAGATATGAATCTCGTGAACCAAAGAGCATACACTGAGGTACCGGATGACTGGAGAGATGAATTGAAAAATTGCCGTGTGAAACCTACACCATTTGAAGTCATTGGTTGTGGCAAAAATTTTCACTGCGAACAGTGCATCGTATCCAACCGGATCTAAATATAGATCTCAGTCCGCGAATTGGATGCCCAGTCACCACGTGCTGGCTAGACGATTCTAGCTATGTAGCAGACATGATGTACATACTTTTGTTTGTCCTCAGCGTTGATGACTGCGTTGTGTGTGAGGTGTAGAGTCAACCTACTTGATGCCGTTATTTGTGTATTATGTGAACTGATGATTATACTAGGAAAAAACTCTTCATACTTTCAGCTATAATATTGATGGTGCGTCGTTGGATAGATGTGATAATATCAAAGATTTGGGTGTTATTTATGACATTTGCTCTCCAAACTTCTCATGAATTTCCAGAAGCGCTTAAGTCATACGGTTTTCTTGTCAGGAATTGTAGGCAATTTCACTGCATAAGGGCTTTAAGGTATTATATTTTGCTTATATGGGAATATTATATGGAGACCGTATTACCAAATTTATATAAACGAAATTGAAAAGGGTTAAAGAAGGTACCATGAATTTCTTTATGTAAGTTCTGAGCGAATTTATCCTGAGCAAGAAGCAATGCAGAGCTGTGCGGACATTTTGAAATTCAAAGCTTAAAGTTCAGAAGAAAGGTTTTATCTGGAATATTGCGGACTGATTGGTTAAGTGTAAGAGTAGCAAATGCTAAACTTCGCCAATCAATCCGCTGTAATTTTGTAATTTTGCTAATAAAGACGTCTAATAATATTTCTTTCCAACATTTATGCACCTCCGTTTCTTCGTGTAATTATGTCATTTTTGAGCCATCTAGTGCAATGACCAAAGATTTGGTCAGTTCACGTGTGCATATTATATGAAGGGTACCGGGGAAAAACGGCATTATTTGGCTAAATTGAGCTTTCAGTTTATTTTGGTGGCATTTTCCTGATGCTATCTTGTACTCAGCTTCTTAAATTGTAAAAAGGGCTTAGGTTCACAAAACAACAGCTATAAGATTCCCTGTGCCGGGGAAGAAGGGCATGAGTCCCTGCGCGTGTATGGAAAAACGGCATCAGTCCATATGGAAAGGCGGCGCTGCATCGGCCGTACCGCTTGCGCTTCGTTATTGCATCAGCCGTTAGTTTACTATTACATATTAATATTGACTCTATTCGCTAATTTAGTTTATAATACGAGTTTTTTTGTATAATGGGTAGTGACTATTCAGTTTCAAGTGAAAATCTTTTTACTACTGTGAAAGTTAATATTCCCGATCAGGGGGCATTGTTACCTCGAGTGTGATAGAGATATGAATCTCGTGAACCAAAGAGCATACACTGAGGTACCGGATGACTGGAGAGATGAATTGAAAAATTGCCGTGTGAAACCTACACCATTTGAAGTCATTGGTTGTGGCAAAAATTTTGATTTTCAAGATTGGAGTACGTTTTCATCGCCGTTTTATCCAACGAAGTGCCCCTTTCCAACCCGACCAGTAAGGATGCTCAAGTTTTGTAAACAGAATCCTCCCGTAGTTTTTCACAAATCGACATACACGGGCCTATATGCTAGTTCTAAATTTGATAAGGTAATTCGGAAGCATCTAAAAAAGACGCAAATAGATCACCAAAAAGGAGAAGAGGAAAGATGGAGTAAATTTTACCAGGGCCCAATCCCAATTAAAAGTAAGAAATGGAAGGATCTGCAGGATCTGACCAAATTTCTAGAGAGAGCAGATTCCAGGGCATTTTATCAACAGTTAATATCTCTTGATCATCCAGAAGGCAGCAGTGATGAATATGTCGATGACCCGCCAATAGACGCTTAAAGCAGGGGAAAAGTAACACGAGTCCAGAGTTGAAATGATCTTTTGTTTGTTACGTTACTAGTTTTGAGTAAAAGTTCATTTGTAAAATCTATTTTACCAAGAAACACACTGTTTAGCAAAGATATTCTTTACGACTTATTTTTTCATCAATTTTATTTTCCAACAAGTAAGTAAATCTTAATTACCGATTTTCTCAAAATCAGTCCGGATGGAATATTGTTATTCCCCGGTACCCTTGATATGTAAACATCTCAACAGAGTTAGCTGTGATTGCGATATATTTACAACTTTTTATCCGTACTTAAATTAATTATTTTCTTCCCAAAGTCTATCGTAGACCATTACTTTATTTTGTTCATGTAATTGACCTGTAAATGGGTAACTGTTGGACATTAAATGCTATTATTATTTTTTCCTGTCAAACGAAAATCAAACAAAGCCGTTTGTTCATCAGCCATCCATGCCCATTCATCTGTTTTTATTAGGCTAGGATATTTAGTGATCCATCAGACCGTTAAACATTTATAGCTCCAATCCAGCGTACCTTTAATATTAGAAGGGCACTTAAAACGGTCATTTACACTGCAATTCCGCAGGCCCATTAGGCCCCGGCGCATCGATGAAACTTACGGTTCACTGGCGATTTTCCTGTTATCCTGTTAAAACAGGATCGTTCCAGTGCTAGTATTAGTTATAGAAGCGCTAATTTCCGTTTGATCCGAGGCATGCTGGGTATGTATTATGAACAATTTATTGGATATTGCATCACGAAGCAACTTTGACGATGCTGTATAGAAATGGTTATGAATTTTCACTGGAGCTCTCCCCAATATTAATAGGATTTGTCTCGTAAAATGTGTGTCGGAAGCTATTAGTCGTTTTTTTACATCTTTTTACATGTGGTCTCAGTTTGTAAGTCTCATAAATACCTAAGAATCGTATGTAAAGGGTTTTTTCGATTGAATCCCAAAAAACACGTTTTCTCAATCTTTGTTGTCAAATAAAAAGTTTTCCCACAAAAATTGGTGTACCCATTTTATGCGTCAATGTTTTAAATACCCCCATGAACAACTTGCACCAATAAAACCAGACTTTACAATCATTTCGGGGAAATTTGCTAATATGATTAGACTACTAGGCTAGCGTTGCGTGGAACGTGCAAAGTCGACCTACTTGACGCCACTTTTTAACCAGCTTTTCGGTATTCTTCATCACTGTGAGTCATCAAAATATACGGGGGACGTCATACAAATATGTATGACGTCACTGTTAGACATATCGTCACATCTAGTGAACTTACGCTGATTTATGAAACAATCCTAGGATACGAGGGCAGACCGATAATTAGTTATCCTCACAGCTCGATGACGCCATTATCGCAAGAGAAATTTACTATCGCGTACTACATTCGTAGATGGCTACTGTCAAAATTTCAGCCGAATCGGTCTCCCAGTTTTGTTTTGACCGCATGTGGAGGCGAGCGCGATCGCGAATTTATAGGAATGCAAAAAGAGTAACATCAGATCAGATTTGGCCCCATGCGACTTTTTGTTACTCGCCAGGCAGAAATTTGACTAGAATGCGGAGGTTATCGCCGCCATGAAAACCCAGTTTGCAGACCACCAGAGAACGTATTTTTCAGACGGATTAAAGAAGTTGGAGCATCGCTGGACAAGTAAGATATGTTGAGCACTAAATCGCCACTTTTCCAAAATGTTCTTTTTTCCTTTGTCGTCTGAGTGCTTATGTGACCGCCCTCGTAAATCAGTTTATTGGGCTAAAACCGTGAATGTCATATTAAGGTCCTGTTCTAGATTAGTTATTTCATCGATGTTAGCCTCCTGGCAAAATTTATGCTAAATCCCATAATACAAAACAATACCGATTTTGGAAACAATGGAATTTGCATGATGCTGGTATAAATTAGGTTGATGTTATATTGCGCTTTCTAATCGAGATACATGCAGTTGAGGATAAATTAGAGAGTTGTAAATGAATGAAACAAGTCAGGGATGTGTGATAAGTCCATACTATTTGCGTTTAAAAAATGGTAATATACGAACTGAGATAGTCTCAAAGAAACAGAATCGGCAGTGGGACGAACAAGATTTCTTGATCATTGATCAATTTTTTGTGTTTACGAGGGTGAATCAAATATGAACCGGGCTTTATTTTAGTAATTTTATTGGTGTAGTAATTACAAGTTTATTTACTTCTTATTTTCTACATAATCTACTCTCTTATTGCTACATTTTTCCCATTAAAGCATGAATATGGTCGTGTCAGTTGTTAATTGTGCACGAACGTTTCCACACCTTCGTCGTCGTCAAAGTGATGACCTCCCACGTCTTCTTTAAGTGACCAAAGCTTGTGATAGTCACGTGGCGACAAATCGGGACTGTAAGGGGAACGTTCAAGTGTTTCCCAATGAATTTCACGTAATTTTTCTTGGGTCAAGGCAGCTGTGAGTAACCGAGCGTTGTCATTTTTTTATACTCCAACTACCACGAGGGCCTAAGGCCTAAGCACCCATTGGGTACCGTGGGGCTACAGGGGGATACATGGGAAAGGGGGGGGGGGGACGCCACACGGACTCTGGCGAGGGAACACGTGTGCATGCAACATGCACAAATTCCGGCTCCGCCTACAAGAACCGCCGGGTAGTACCTCCGCGTTCGACAGACCATCTACCACATACGGACAATCACAACATCCATAGCCAAGGGAAAAATTTCTCCTGGGACCGGACTCGAACCCGCACAGCGCACGGCGACTGATCAGGAGACCGAAGAGTCTACTACTGCGGCCACCGCTGCTGCCTATACTTATGCTGAAAAACTACCATCCGGAAACAGGTCTCAACTAATCTAGTTCCTAACTTTTAGATTAATATTTATAATCTCACCAATGCGTATTGTTACCGAGACAGACGAAGTTTAGTAAATTTCTTTATTGAGCATCTGAGATGGCAATTAATAACAAAAAAAAACTGACGATATTGCAACTTACATGGAGCAGAATGGCACTTTGAATAGGCATGTCTCGCCTTCTTCGCCGATAAGCAGTTGCCAGTAGTAAGCAGCATTAACTGTACGTTGATCGTGAAGAAAATCAACTAGCAGTACACCTCTGGAATCCCAAAATTCCGTTGCAAGAACTTTTCCTGCAGAAAGACTGATCTTGGCTTTTCGCTGTGCTGCCTCTTCAGGCTTTCTCCACTCCATGGAAAAATGTTTTGCCAAAATTTCGGAAGGATTTACGCCCTCTCGTGACAAACGTGTGCAACTCTTGCATAGACATGATGTTACTACTACTAACAGCTCATCTACTTCAGCGCGCCAAACCGTCTGACTCCCCTCTTCCTGACATCCCCACCCAACATATACCAAGACGTCGCCCCACTCCATTCACATTTGTCATCAGCAAAGCTCTGGATTGGATTGACCGCACAAGAAAGAAGGTCCTCGATATGTAAAGCCTATCGGTCTTCGAATGAGGTACCAGCCGAGTACAATTATCAGTCCGATTATCATCCAGTTTGCTAGAAAACAGAATCAACAGAAGGCCAAACGCAATTATCTAACCACCTTTCGCCTCCACATCGATCTCACTGAGCACTAATTGAATTTTCATCGACCATACGTCTGCCACCCTAATGGATTAGCAAAGTGGTGTATGTGTCCGGTGTCGAATATTACCGAAGGGTTTTGCATTTGATTTATCACATTACGGAATTCATCGGCGATGTAATACCTGCAACGTATTGCTTATGGCCCTCGTAAGCCTCATACGTTTCTAAACAGAATACCAAGTATTGCGCCGAATTTAAGGTAGCTCACACGTGGGGTTCTTAAGCCGCTGACAGACCGAAGATCCAACGCCGAGCAAACGAATGCGAGCACATGTGACGTTGGCGTTTGTTGTTGGAAGGTGTTGGAATGATCCTGATCAGACAAAATAAAACCTCCCTTTGATGTACCGATCAAGGAGCGAGCGCAATCGAACGCCAGCGCCGACCTTGGAAACCGTTGTTGGTGTCGGGCCGTACACACCGATTCGAATACCTCCAAATCTGTAACCACGTGCGCCTTGGCTTGCGTTGGAATCTCGGTCTGTCAGCAGTTTTATGCTGAACGGTGTGGATCCTCAATAATAATCAAGTAGCACCTACAAAGTGTTAAATAGACTTTACAGAAACTCTAGAGGTCACCGTGCTTCGTGCAGAAGACTGAGAAGGCAAGCATCTACTCGTTAATTATTGGGTTTTCTACGAAATGGTTGAAAGACAGAATCCCTTCCACCGTTTACTGGAAATTAAGCTGTAACATGCACAACAGAAAAGTATAAATGTAAACTAGAGCAAAAAGTAAGTCAGTATGACAATGCCACCCTCCCCTCCACAATCCCCTCCTACGTCGAAACGAATGATGTTGTACTAAGGCTATGTGAGTCAGTATTCAAATCAGGCGACGCGTGGTGACTAGGTTAAGCTAGTTTATATACAAACCGCATTTGAAAAACCGAATTCGACACACTCCTAGATAAGTGGTCGCCAACCCGTCGATCGCGAGCTACCGGTAGCTGGCAAAGACAATTCTGGTGGCTCACAACATATTTCAAAAAGGTGTAAAACCATACAAGTTTCCGTAAATTTTGTAAATTCTCATAATAAACACAATCAGCGGCAACAATGCGGTGAGCGATCTGTTCGAGAACGACCTCGATTACTTTGAACGGAGCAAATACGCAAGACACGGTGATAGTGCGCGCAGTTTAAAACTGAACGGCACGAAGTCCAGCGGTTGGGTTAGAAGTGACCTGCAATTAAAAATATTATGAGCAGTAGTAAGAAGATGAAGACATACTATTTCCATTCGGAATGGGAAGAACAATATTTATTTACAGAAGTTAAAGACAAAAATATATGTTTGTTATGTAACAGCAAAAAATAATATATATATATATATATATATATTTTGAGACGTGGTCATTGTCGTCTAGACCAGTTAGGTGAAAAATTAAAGCTTCCGCCTTTTGTTGGGTACTTCGACAAAATTTAAGCAAACAGGACTCTTTATACTTTTTTAATTCTCTCTAGCTTTCAATGGACTTTGCCATCATCATCAGGAGCTGCAAATTACAATGATAACAGTAGCAACAAAAGTGTAAAATGAATTTAAATTGACTCAACTTACAGTAGTATGTGAGGATGTTGCTAATTGTTGTTTACGTATAGGATGAGGGAAACGTCCTGTAACATGGTGAGAGCTGGATACATGGTACAATGGTCAAAATTATATAAAATATGACAAGAACAAGTTAAAGACAGATTAAAAATTATTTAAAAAACATTAGAGCATTACATCTTGAAGCCACTTGATGATTGCACAAAATGGTGATCATGGAATAATATATAATAATAATAAATAAACATTGACAACCTTCGGCCTTCTGTCAAAGGGTTCACCTCACTCATTATTCCATGATCACCATTTTGTGCAATCATCAAGTGGCTTCACGATGTAATGCTCTAATATTTTTTTAAATAATTTTTAATCTGTCTTTAACTTGTTCTTGTCATATTTTATATAATTTTGACCATTGTACCATGTATCCAGCTCTCACCATGTTACTGGACGTTTCCCTCATCCTATACGTAAACAACAATTAGCAACATCCTCACATACTACTGTAAGTTGAGTCAATTTAAATTCATTTTACACTTTTGTTGCTACTGTTATCATTGTAATTTGCAGCTCCTGATGATGATGGCAAAGTCCATTGAAAGCTAGAGAGAATTAAAAAAGTATAAAGAGTCCTCTTTGCTTAAATTTTGTCGAAGTACCCAACAAAAGGCGGAAGCTTTAATTTTTCACCTATATATATATATATGTGAGCAGTAGTCATTGCCAAAGCCAACGACCAGTTGCTCACAAAATACAATTAATTGTTAATTGGGAAATTGCAAATTTTTAGGCTTAAGTTGACTCTTTTGACGATAAAATCAAGCTTTCGGCATTCTCTATGGAGCCTTCGTCAGGATTTCGTCGTTGAGGTTGCAGCCACAAGGTGTTTCAAAACGAACATAGAGAAGATAGAACTCGTAATAAGTATAAAAACAAAAAGACGGAGACATTGGGCTTGTAGCGGAAGTAAGAGGTTAGAGACTGCATTCCGATTGTTTCACTAAAATGTCTTCTCACGTGTAATAATAATTTTTAATACGTTCGGGTGAATTGATATTCTTAACATGTAACGAAGGTATCTGTCGTTACCAACAAGCCCAATGTCTCCGTCTTTTTCTTTTTATACTTATTACGAGTTCTATATTCTCTACGTTCGTTTTGACACCTTGTGGCTGCAACCTCAACGACGAAATCCTGATGAAGGCTCCTTAGAGAATGCCGAAAGCTTGATTTTATCGTCAAAAGAGTCAACTTAAACCTAAAACTTAAACCTAAAAATTTGCCAATTTCCCAATTAACAATTATACAGGTATATATATAAAGATATCATGAAATGTTCACACATAAATATATAAAATACGAAAACGTAAGAGAAAAGGGTAAAAAGAGTCAAAGATGTAAGCGTATACCAGTTCTTAATTCCTGAAATCCAAAACAGAAGATATCACAAAAACTCCCAATCCTTTTCGCATTATTGCACATAAAGTTCACTGGTGCTCTAGACAGAAGATTTGTGCCCTTTTGCAGAAAAAGGAAGCTTTATATTTGGATGTCAGTCTAGGTACCAGGAAATGAATTTGCGATAGCAAAACAGGACAGTCGATGTTACCTTGTAGTAATTTGACAAAAATTTGATCGACGCCTGCTCTATCCACTCCTCAAAAAAAGGGTCACCAAATCGATTCAATAATAATGAGTAGTCATATCCTCTTGGAGGATAGACATCATCACTCCTATAGCATAGATATTTCAGAAATTTCATTGCCCTTTTTCAATTTTACTGTTGTAGAGTTCATAGTTAAATGTGAGCTGACAATCGAAATACACGTCCAAATCTTTGGAAGTTTCATACCTTTCCAATATAGAATCATTTATTTTGTATGGGTAAATGGTGACTTTGCGGCATTTAGAGTTGTTCAAGTACAAATTGTTATTGATACACCACATTCATAAGAAAAATATTTGCTGTTGGAGGTTTTAACAATCTTGTCAGCTAGAAACAGATGTGTAAAGCCTCAGGTCATTAGCAAACATGATAATGAACTGCAAAGGTCGTTGACGTATGAATTGATGACAGCGTTGCACAGGTAGTGCAGAGTCAACCTACTTCACGCCATTTTTTTTATTTCAAACGGTTGCAGCTATTCTGGAGGTGTAGGAATTTATGTAAAAATTCACACCTCGCAGAATGATGATAGACCTACATAAATTTCCAATACAATTCGCGCCTCCGCCGAGTGTTTTGAGGAAAAAAGCAATTTGCTGATGACCTATTTTCAGCGGACGCTTCGCATAGGTGCAAATGTCTGCTGCTCTCACATAAAGCTCACGTTTTTTATCTCGAAAAATGATAAAACTCTGTTATTAACACGTTCCCTCTTTCAGTTTTCAGCGACGATGAAAACTTTTAAATTGGAAAAATATGCGACCCAGTTGTGCTGTCAAAAGTTCGAGGATGAACGGGGGTGAAGAACTTTCAATAAGTTATTCTTGTTGAAGTCACAACAAGAGTATTATTTAGGTCACATGGGGAAAGTATACGACGGCCTACAATTTATTGAAAAAAGTGATAAAAAAATTCGCTTATATTAGAAATACAATATACAGGGTGGCTAGTATATAACTGACTGATTTAAATTGCGCGCCATTTTTGATACACGCATTTCAGTAGGTGGCGCCGCAGTAGTTGTTTAACATGTGTTCAATTCATCATGGAGTGCTAGACGATCCCACAACGTGTCCGTATTGGTAAACTGTTTTACTTAAATAATGAGTCGATTGTTGTAACGATTCGGAAGCTTCGAGAAGATATCGGTCGAAATAGTGTGCCCAGTGTCAATACCATTCGTCAGTTGGTGCGGAAATTTGAACAAACAGGTGAAGTTAAAGACTCGCCAAGGTCTGGCCGTGTTCGAAGTATTCGTACTCCAAAAAAATATCGTGAGAGTTCGTGAAACTGTAGTGGAGCGCCCTGGGACGTCTACCAGACATCGTTCTCAAGAACTGGGCATTCGGCGCACGGCATTATCCACTATTTTAAAAAAAGACTTACATTTGCGGCCATATAAACTTCATTTGATACAATTACTACAGCCTACTGACCATGCAAGTCGCCGACATTACAGTCATGCCACCCAAAATAACGATTTTTACCGACAACTGATAATGAGCGATGAAGCCCACTTCGATATGAACGGATTTGTTTATAAGCAGAATTGTCATATCTAGGCATTAGAGAACCCTCGTGTCATCCATCAACGACCACTACATCCTCGTCGAATCACAGTTTGGTGCGGTGTTTGGTATGGAGGTCACATTGCACCTTACTTCTTTGAAGACGCTTACTGTCACTGGCGAGCGGTACCGTGATATGATGCAAAACTTTCTGGCTCCTCAAATCCAACAATTTAACCTGCAAAACATGTGGTTCCAGCAGGACGAAGCAACTTGTCACACAGCTAGGGAAACAATGAATCCTTTGCGAACAATATTTCCGGGACGTTTAGTTTTTCGATTAGGTAATGTAAACTGGCCATCAAGGTCACCGGATTTAACGGCTCCTGACTTTCTTATGGGGATTTTTGAAAAATAACGTTTACCAAATGCTACTACCCAAGCCTACCAAAAAGTGATGGAAAATATAATCAAGAGGGTTCAGGTCATTTTTTGTCAGATATTATTTTTCATACATAATTTCTAAGTTTTGATAATATATTAAGATGAAAAAAATTGACGTATTTCATTTCATTTCACAAATATTCAACATACAGACCAGTCAGTTATATATCGGCCACCCTGTATAATTCGAAAGATAGTTATTAGAAGAACTGCAAAGGTGGGAAGGCACTTTAGTTGCAGGAAATTATTCACAACTTTGAAGATATTGACGCTACCTTTAGTATACATATTAAATACATTGGTTTACTTGAAAACGCATCTGGACAATTTTAGTTCTATAAATTATGGAATTCACAGTACAAGAAACAGAGAAGTGTTGGAGGTGCCATCACGTAGGTTTTCGAGAACGGACGAGAATTCCAAATACATGACAATCAAACACTTCAACAGATTATCGATCGATCTGAAATCACTATGACTGACATTATTTAAAGAAATTATGTGAATTTAATAAAGCGTTCTACTCTATAGCAGAATTTTTCATGTGTGACTGTCTTTTTTAATTGTTTTAATCTAGGGTCTAATTCCAAACTGTTGAATTATTGTCACTTTAACTCATTTTCATGTTCAATATACATTGCTTTCTTATTTATGTATGTGTACAATTCCTTTAATAGAAGTATGTTTCCCTGAGTTCCATTGTGACGACCTATAGGTCATATCACCATGTGACACACAGGATGCATAAATTTTATTATCATTATTACTTCCAATCCATGCTTCATCGGAAGTGCTTCTTTATATGTGGACTCGAATGAATGTCAATTATATCAATTGCAAAAGGTCAAATTAAACAGAGGTGAATCCCCAGCTTTGATTCTACTGTTCCAATAAAGCATTCATAACTGTCGCGTTGCATTACCTGCAATTACAGCTATATATGTATGTTTTACGTTTGCTAACTGTTCCGTGATGTTATCTTGCAGGCATTGCACCAGCAAGGTTCAATGGGGTAGGAACACAGACGCTGATAGCAGAGGGTGTAACAGTTTATGGGGTTATGGTAACAAGAGTTTCGTGGTCTTCATGTAAGTCGCTGGCAAACTACATTACTGGCGTCTAATTAGGCCAGGCCTTTAATTTTTGTACGGTTATATTGTCAGGGCGAAAATGCGTATCAAGAAAATATCGAATGTTTCAAATTCGACCCTCACCACTGGGATCTCGGAAACAGTAAGAGATACGAGGTTCATTAAATGAAGAAACATTTGCGTACTTAGATAACTAACCAAGTGCCCCTTAAAAACCATCGAAATTCAAAATACCTCCGGAGAGAGAGACGCAAAAAAAACGAATGGATGTGCATTTGGGCCTGTTAAAACCTGGATTATTTTCATCCTCACAGAGTAAGAAAGTACTAAATAAGAAAGTGTTAAATAAAAGAGTAATATGTTTTCTGGACCAAATCTTGCATAAACCACCTCTCTTAAAACGTTACTGTCAACGAACTATGAATATTTACTAGAACATCGAGGAAAAATCATAAAATTTGCTGACTTATCGGCCATTATATATAGTTCTCAAACATAGGAAAACCTAAAAACTTTAACAGAAACAGAATTTTGCAAGATTATCAAATTGTTTAACTCTAGACTTTTAACAATAAATTACAGCAAAACTTGTTACATCCTGCGAATCATATATGCCCAAATATTCAACTTTAGACATAACACTGAAAAACAACCAAACCGAACAATAATATTTTCGCGTATTGTTAAATATCTGGGTGTGAACCTAGATTCCACCCTTAAATGGGACACACAGATCTATTCTCTTATAAAAAAAAACCGCGTACAATGCTTCACAAGTTTAAATATCTTATGAAATACTATGACTTCTATCAAATGAAAGTACTGTATTATTCACTTGTTGAAAGCCATTTGAGGTATGCTGTGATCGCTTGTGGAGCAACGTGTAAGACATATACATATTATATGAAAAATCTTGAGCCAATTCAAAAGGACATTCTAAAGGTAATATGTAATGACCCAAGAACATACCCAACAGAACAAATATATACCGAAATTGCAGTGAATGATATTCGACAATTATATGACATCCATTATGAAGCAGCACCAACTAAAATTAAGCACGACTATGGTACCCGCCATAAAGTAAGAGCATGTTTACCAAAGACTAATGTCATATTCTATTACCTAGGACCGAAGCTTTATAATCATTCTCTTAAAACAGTATAATTCTATGAAGTTTAGAAAAGAAATAAAAAGGTGGACAAAGGAAATACTTTTTTTTCAAATTGTCAAGGGATTCTTTCAAAAGTTTCTAATATATAAGGCTAAACATATCGAAGCATACAGCTAAAGCATATGAACCTTTCAGCTTCCAATATACCATTCTCACATTCTAGAGCACCCGACTATGACTATTGTACCTATGTTGACAATAATTATATCCGATATAGACTGAATACTGGATAGACATCACACCACGCAAAACAAATAAATATTATTATCATTATTTTTTGCTGAAAACTTGTTTTTATACTCCGAAAATATACTGAAGTTAGTGCCATCAGTTGTAGAAATGTACAACACCCTACATCTTGACAAGACATCTTTTTAAGATCTATGCTTGTACGAACCTTTATGTCACTATTTTATGGAAAGAGTGCAGACGATCACCCTGTGTATCGCAGTCTTGTATACATACGCAATTTCATCCCCTAATGGTAAACCACTACCTGACTAATATAGTTTTCATTGAGACCATGTTCGTCCTACTGGATTGATTGATGATGTGGGGGTTGAGGTAATTATTATCTATGGCCTAAAGGCGAGCCGAGGACATAGAGCTTCGCTGGTGCGCTAGAGCATAGAGAGGATGGAATGAGGCTGATTGTAAGGATGAGCCAACGTCAAAGCCGATTAGGCAGTATACGGGTGTCTGCGAAATGTTGTGAAATCTCGAGACTAGAGATACTACAGACCAAAATATGTGAATTGACCTAAACATACTTCAGTCCAAAAGTTGATAGTTTACGAGATACAGAGTGTCAAAGTTACAATTATAATTTATACTTTTTCTTATTGCTTGAGAAGTATTTCAGATGTTGGCATAAAACTCGGTATGGGAAGGTTCTCTAGAGGGCGCCACTTCCAGCACTATTTCGGTAAATAACTCATCATAACTTTTTTGTGCTACCCTGTATACAACAACTGATCGAAAAATATTATTTTCTCGTATTTCCACAACAAAGGTTCACTTGTTAGAAGTGTCTAAAGCTAATAGTTTTCCAGATATTTGTTTTTAAACGTTCCAATACATTATTTGTACCATGATTTCGCAAACTATCAACTTTTGGACTGAGGTATGTTTATGTCAATTCACATATTTTGGTCTGTAGTATAGAGATTTCCCAACCTTTCGCAGACACCCTGTATAGTTTGGTGTTTCAAGGTCACTCAAAAATTATATAGAAAAAATTTATGTTGTTTTGGAAACAGATTTTTATTCAATAGTCAATTTTTACAAATTTTATAGAAAACAGTTCTCTAATCTGTGTTTAGTACACTGGCCTCGAAAACAATAATATTTAAAGTGCGAATGTTCATTTTAGGTTCATCAGCTGAGTAACTCACGGAAAACTACAAATAAAAACAAAATACCACGTCAGCAATCTCATAATTTCAAAATATCTTTATACTATACTTTATATTTTATATCTCTAGTGCACTATAAATATTACGAGTAATATATGTGAAAGGAAACTGTCCCGACGACCGCATTCTTTATAGACGGCTCTTTTCCAACTGATTTTATGTTACTCATAAAATACTACTCGCAAAACTTTAAAGACACAATTTTGTTGTATTACATATGAGCCACTATTATCATTTATCGCGTGGAAAGTGCTAGTGAAAAATTTTATGTCAATAAATTACCTCAGTCATTTGGGTGAAGTATTCTTGGCATTTGTCCTCTTTCAAGATTATAGGCTTTGATGGTTGAAGACACTGGCGTAGTTAGAACTTGAGTCCGGGTGGAGCTCGTAGGTCTCAAAATTCTGGGGGTGGTATTTCCGACTTTTTCGTAATCGTAGATGGTCAACACATTATAAAAAATATTTCCACCTTGTGGTGGATCAGATAATAATGCATATTATGGTATTTTGACTTGATTTTGACTCTTACAGGTTTGGTAGAGAAAGGCAATGTTAGGTAGGGGGAAAGTATTATTTTTGTATTTGAATATAAAATAGAGATTTATAATAGCTCTTTCATACACTGTCTACATTACCCAACCTTAAAAAAGCAGGCAGAAACCTAAATGCCAGGGCACCGCGGCTACAATGACGAGCTTAAAAAACTTTTGTTAATCCGATTTTTAAACTGCCTAATGTTAATAGAACTGCGAAACGCCTCCTCATGTAGATTGTTCCACAATCAAGATACCCTAGAGACAAAGCAGCGGTCGTATCGGCTAGTTCTGAATGTACGAAGTTTGACACGGTTAGGATGTGAGGCCCGTTGACATAGCGGTAGAAGAGATCTAGATCGCCGACGGCCCGCCGGTGCAAAAGGGTCTCGAGGCTGTCCGTTAGAGAAGAGTCATCCTTTGAACAGCATCGAGCCTGGAGAATGTAGTCAAGGCGGCAGCATCCGAAACATGTGAGCAGTACTCGAGGCTAGATCTTATCTGGAACTTGTATACAGTGAGAAGGTCATTTAGAGAGACATTTTTGTTTTATCTTCATGATTTTTTTTGGAGTGACGGGTTATAAATAATACTGAAAGGAATGTCACTTCTCCCCTCAAAAAGCCGATACTTGCTTCCTCGTACTGATCTGAGAAAATTTATTCAGTTTTTGTATCTTCAACCTGTACAGTGAAAATAGTATCTATTATTCACATCTTAAAGAGCTTGAAAGTACCATAAGCGTATTTTCTCGAAGAAAGAATGTGAATTTTTACTTTTGAAGCGAGAAAAAACTGGTATTTATCAGTATCTTTGAAGCGTCGTAATTCAAAAACATGTCGGAAGAAAGTTGATAAAAATGAAAGAAAATCACCAAAGACTTTTATTTTCATCTTCCTAAGAGTCAAAGTAATGTTTCTTTCCATATACTTTGTAACCCACTGCAGAATAAATGTCTTTGTATGTCTTTTCACAGATACGAAATATAGCTTTTAAATGTTTGAGGTTCCCTTCTACCAGTTTGAAAAAATCATCCACAAAATTTGTCATACATGACGATATCCAATTACGAAGCAAGAATAAAAGATGAGACAGTGCTTTTGAATGTGTGAAGGTATTTTAAAATACCTTGTCTGGCGTCTAAATATTAAAACTAACGGTCGGTACCCTTCAGTTCCTATACATCGCATTTTCTAAACTTGAAACATCCAAATTACCTGCTGCCTTGCAAGTTTAGGGATGAATAAGCAAAGAAAAATTGGTAATTTCGCCCAGAACGTGATCAGCATTGTGTTCCGTTCGGGAGGGGCCAGCCCCGCTCCATTTATATACGCCACTGGTTAAAGACGTACACGAGAAGAACTCTAGACTAATGTATAAGGATAAGTATACCTGTTATTATTAGAATGCTCGAAGTTGCTTTTATAACTTGATGAATTTGCCTCCTTTAAAATATGGACATTTTTTGCTACATAGAATTCAGGACTATTATTAAAACTGACCACAATAACGCTGTTTTGACCAGATACGGCTGAAAAATATCTCGCATGTAATAACGTAGAGGAGATTCAAGATTTCCATCGTGGAAATATTCAACAGTGTCCTCACGTACTTCAACAAAAATATAAAACTCGGAATCGTATATATTACATAGCAGTAAACATTCGGTATTCTCAAATAGAGGGTCATCCCTGTTGAGATTTCTTGTGAATTTTATGTACAAGATCAACGTCTCTAAGCTCTTAATTCAACCCTTTGCGACCAGGTCATCTTTTTTATTATGAAATCGTTCATTTTATTCATTGGTATATACTGAGTGACAAAAAAAGGTAAACATCTACGTATCATTATTAGAATTCAAGAATTTTTTACATATCGATTTATCTTGTCATGAATAACAAGTGATAAAATGGTCAGGTTTTTCTGTTAAGTTTTTGTGGTGGTTGCGTGTATTGTTCGGTGATAAAAAAGCATTCAGTTTTCGTACATTTACGGTGTCAGTTAAATGTTAAATTTTGTGTAGCTTATTGACAAGCATGTTTGTGATTGCTTAAAATGCCTGAAATTCCTAGAGTGCGTAGAATTTGCTGGGTGTCCCAGCTAAGTGACTTTGAGGGGAGTCGCATTGTCGAATTGCGTGAAGCCGGTCTATTGATAAGAGAAGTTTCTAAGAGGACCAAAAGATCCTTACGCAGTGTGAACGAGCGTGGACTCAGGAAGGCCGAGGACAGCGAGCGAGGGGTTATGGTCGTCCCAGAGGGACCACAGAGCGAGAAGACCGCCGGTTAAGACTTCTGGCTCTGAGAGACAGATTCAGTAGTACTCGAGCCATGCATGGAAGGATGGTTGGTATGCGTACGGTATATCGCCGAATACGACAGTTTGGCCTTTTTTCTTATCGCCCACATTGAGTGCTACCCCTCACAGCTGAACATCGGCGTAGCCGTTTGCTCTGGTATAGAGACTAAATTCTATGGGACTGAGAATGGAATCAGGTGGTCTTTAGTGACGAATCCCGCTTCTGTATGGGATGGACGATGGTCGGCCAAGAGTGAGAAGGCGACGTGGTGAAAGACGTGACCTACAATTTGACAGAGAGCGTCACGTTCACCACACCGTGGGAGCTATGGTATTGGGTGCTATTGCTTATGGTAGCATCACCACCAATTTTCATCAGAGGCAATATATGACAGCCCGACGCTATAATGAGGAAGTAGTGAGCCCCTTATTCCATACCTAAACACCATCCAAAACCCGATTTTTCAGCAAGACAATGCCAGAGCATCGTTACCCTTCATGGATCAACATCGCATCAAACGTTTACCTTGGCCACCACAATCGCCTGACCTATCTCCAACTGAACATGTCTGGGACATGATAGGTTGCAGGCTCTTGAATTTGCAACACCCTCCACAGACTTTAGCAGCTGTTACTCATGAAGTTGCAGTAGCCTGGAATGAGACACCCCAACAGGATATCGACCAACTAATCAGCACGATGCCCAATCGTAGATCCTCAACACATTAGTGAACCAGCTTCTGTAGTCAATTGACGAATTAAGGTGAAAATTTAATCATATTACTAGTAAGGGATACTGAATATATATTCCAAAAATTACTAAAATTCGATAAACATACGTAGGTGTTTACCTTTTTCTGTCGCCCAGTATATTAAACCAGTACCAGTGACTATACGAGCAAAATGAGCCTTCAAATGTTGTTCCTACCTGTTATCATTAGTATTACGCAGTCACCTTACGTAGTATAACTGGCAACACTGGCTTGATGCCTGCTTAATAATGAAATTCGAATTTATACATATGACCCATTATGCTCCGATTTACAAATGAGCAAAGTTGAAAGAAACTGGTTGGCTGAATGTGGAAAATGCTCTAAAATTACAATACTTCACTTTTGTACATAAATAGAGAGATTTTAGACGGATAACTTAAGCATACCTCGTTACCATTCAACACTATTCCAGGTCTTTCTCATAATATAACGCTGTGAAATTATATAATCAGGTGAATGCTGAGATAAAAAATACGCAATATTATTATTTAAAAAGAATACCAGGCACATGAAGAAAGTGATACCGTTACTTTCACGTTTTGATTTTGTAAGTAATTTACATGATTCTCTAAATTCCTGCATAATCTACTATCTTAACAAGGTTAAATTTAAAAGTAGCCATTGACTTGATTTCACCCTAATAAAGCCGGAATTATCATCATCATCATTATTAGTATTAGGGAAATTTCCAGAAATTCTGAAGAATGGAAAGGTGGTACTGGTTTGTTAAAAAGGAAAATTTCAGGCCAATAATGGTACTGCTTGGCTTCTCAAAATTTTTTGTGTATTGTTATGCCAGTTGCTTACTGATGTTTTTGAGAAGAAAAATATCATCTCTCTGAACCAACACGGATTCTCTACAGGAAAGTCAACAACAACAGCAATCCATTTATTCTACGAACGATTGATTTCATTCATTGAAGCAGCAGAATGTCCGGTTGGGGTATTTTGCGACTTGACTGTGTCAACCATAATATTTTGTTGCAAAAGCTCTCGGCGTCTAGTGTGAATGGTACTCCTTATAAGTTGTTCAACTCATACCTTGTTGATAAGTAACAATATGTTTTTCTAGTACATAATATGGGCACATGTCATAACTAAAGTCACTGTTGATATTGCGGTTCCTCAAGGTTCCATCTTAGGGCCTAATTTGTTCATTCTGTGAGATGATGCAATATCAGTCTGGAGTAAATTGGAAAATGCCTTAAATGATAAATGCAATGAGGTATTTGCAAAGACAAGTGATTGGTTTTCCAAACATCAGTTGTTTTTGAACACTGACAAGAGCAATTTAAGTAGGTTTCATTACCCACAAAAGAAGAGTCAGGATTCGTTTTCCTGGTGAAAGAACAAATCTTTCATTTCGCGTCATTGAGAAATAATTCGTTAGTTGAGCACCTTTCAAATATATGATTCAGGTTACCTTGCAAGATTAGACGGTCATATTTTTAAATCGTCGGCAAACAACAGTGAATGACAAGTTAAACAGTTTTTGAGTCTACAGGCTACATGGGATCTCCTTGTATGACTTGACAAACATACATTCAACTAGATATTCTTCCTCTCTCCGCATATATACACAAGGGCAATAAAGTACACACGCTCGGTGCCCAGTCGGAAAATAAATGGCTTATTTTACTCGCCTTGAGGGGCGACGGTGAAATTTTACAAGTGGAAAATGGAGCAATATACTTTCTCTGTCACAATGGACTGCGAATGCGGTTGAACTATTGAATAGCGAAATCATTTGAAGCTATTCTTTCCAATTTGCATGCATTGAAAAATAGGGAGTATATTTCAATCACTGTTCGTAGCTCGTTTCTGATATCCGAGAGGTGCACACTATTTCCTAGATAGGAGCTTCGGTTCCTATCAACATTATTCAATGCTTCTAGAGGCCATTTTTAAGCGCGGTAGATTCCTTGAAAACTTTGAGGCGGTGGGAGCAATCATCAAGGCGTGGTGTCCTGCGGCCAAACATGTGTCTGCCCTTAGACTTTCCGATCGTTCTGTGAGAAGAATTCTGTATGATGATCTTCATTTCCAACCTTGCAAGATGGCAATTGTGCAGGAACTTCGTAAACGTGGCTTTAATTCTCGGATGAACGCGTAGAGCGTTTCTGAGGACGCTATTGTGTTTTTCAGTGATGAAGCCCATTTTCATTTGTGTGGATCCATCAACAAAGCATGAGCTATTGGGCTGATACCAATCCTCGGTGCCCTGATATTTAGGCTTCTGCCAACGGGGTTGCTTCGGTACAACAGGAATTGCATGCGAGTTTTTTTTTGTTTTTGTCGGAACAGTGATACATTTATGCTTCCCACAGGTGTAAAGAATCGCAGTACAATGAGAAACAAGACATTTTTGTATTTTGTAAGATAAATGACACTACTCGTAGTCATAGAACACATTTAAGCTTCGTGTTGTACACAAATGGAGGCAAGTAACAAGGCAGATTTATCAATATGAATAAAATGAATACATTTTTCAAAATGTAATATCATTTACTAATTTCATTGATTATTTATACACATATTAATGCAGTTTATGCTTTTATCACGTGCTCTTTGTTTCCACGTCTTTGTACTTGTTTTATTATTTGTGTTATGTAAATGTAATACCCTTTTCTTTTAGACGACCATTTTTTCTTTGTGATAATATTGGTGCATACGTATATCTCAATACTGTGTTTGTATTTGCTCTTTTACCTGACAGAATGTCGTTATGTATTTTTTTATTGTGTTGAATAGTATGTATCTTTCAGCCGCACAATGTATTCTTTAATTAGAGAATTTTATTTTCTGTCATATCGTATAATATGAAATGATCAACAAGACAATAAAGCTTCTATCTATATAAATTGTATGCAATGCTTACAATTATTGATCGTCTGTCTCGCTTATGCAACAGAAGGGGATCTAGCTATAGGTATGTATTTTCCGCGCTCACCGCAAATGATTCCAAATAACATTTTTCTGGAATTTCCGGCCCCGTTTCAAAACGGACAGTAATCTTCTTAAACCAGATTTCTGCAAGGTACTGAATTCAAATACAGTGAACGTTCAGCAGCAGCGCTTTTCGTTCCAATAAATCAAATCATACTGAAAAATGTATCTCTTACAGAGGGATCCTGGAAACGTAATTTATATGCCCACACCATCTGCCTTTTTGCTGATACGCTTTTATCCGGACCCGAAACGTTAAAACCTATAACGACACTTTCACAAAAGCTGTATTTATCACCGGCACAAAATATGTTTTACAATTTCCGCCCTTCGGGTACCTATATTCAGTAAAACCACTATCAGGGTCTGGCCCACGTAAAGAAATCGAATTTTTAGTATTCGAGCTGTCAGCCTGCCATTGGCTCATGGTAAGTAATGCACATTGTTAAAATGAGAAATAGAATGGGTTGAAGACTTTATGCCAAATTCAAATCCAATCCAATTATTCAATTCTTCGTCAAATAGAGTAGACTGACGGAAGTTCTCTAGGAGAAACAATTCTTGCAAAACTGAGTGGGTTATTAAAAGGAAAACGATTTTTTCAAAAAATGTAGAAAAATCAAATTTTTTTACTTCCCACGCCCACTGGCGAGAAAATATCATGTTCTTTTACTATATATAACTTGGACAGTACTGCCCGGATCTGGATGACATTTTGCAACAAGGTTACTACTATGCCAAGGAAGGTGATCCGCAATAAATTTCTATACTAAGTAATTTTTCCTTAAGACTTATTTTATTATAAATAAAGTATTCTACTTAAACTGTTCTAGCCGCTTTGACGAAGATCAACTTGACGTATTCTTTACCAGAGCTGTCCAGGCGGTCTAACAATTGCGACTAACAGGGTACTATAAAGTATTGAATATTAATGCTAAAATGTGGTGACAATGTAACGGTTTCACCGTCCGATCGTATTTATTAAATCACTTCTCGATTATCATTTAATTAATCCCATCTCTAGCTTTTTTACTTGGAAAAATTTCCGCTTGGAGCGCGCTTGATGATGATGATCTGTGATCTTCCTCGCGCTTCCTTTTCACTTGAGCCGTCGATCGAACAAGAGCTAAGAATTTTGTTCTCTGTAGCATGAGGTCATATAGCACCATGTGCTAGCGGTTTGTAGAATGTGTGTCCGAATAGGACAAAATGGTGAGTTTTATAATACTATACAGTTTTATTGCTGGATCTGCCTGTAGTTTATAGATAATCGATATTTAAGTGGTTTATTTCTTGTACGATTTTAGAATATCCATCGAACGTCATTTTCGACTACTTCGATCATTCGCCATAACTTTAATCAAATCGAGGTAGAAATCGATCCACATCGATTTTACCTCTGTGTGCGGTATATATATTCATCATAGTTCAGTGAAATTATGAGTACGTTGATTATGAATATTCGATATTTGTGTTTTTATATCAGAAGCATGTGGAGAAATTTTTGATGACCACCATCTTGTTTTACGCTTTTTTTGCTATTTCATGATTTTATTTCATGAAAGGTATTTCCAATTTTCGGTTTGATTTTATCAAACTATGTAATGTAATTCTAACCTAGAAAATCGTTGGTTCTCTTTTGAGGCAGACTGAGATTGGAAATGCCTTGGCCATTGGGGCACGTTGCTAATGCACACGGTTCTTTGTCAGATTGGGGCCACCCCCTTTCTCTTTCCCTTTCCCTTTGTCTTTGACTTTTGGCTTTGTCTTTGACTTTGCTTTTTCCTTTGTCTTTGACTTTGCATTGCTTGGCCTATCACTTCATCCATGCATGTGCCTTGGCAGCGCCATCACCTTTAAGTTCAACTTCGCCTACATCTAGTTCTGAAGCCACTAAATGTGAGGTCACCCCTCATAACTGGGACCTCCACTTCAAGCACCTGGCCATCCTCGCTTCAGTCCAGTCAAAAATGGACCAGCGAAAGATAAGTGTATAGTTTTATAGCAGCGCCAAAGATTTAAAACTTATTTTGTTCTTTAAAATTGTAATGTAATGAAAATGCTTTTTTTGTTAAATAAAATCTGTTAAATTTTTGTGTTCTGTTTGTTCTTCTATCCTCTGGCCATGCCATGGTCGACACACAGCTACACGCCTGTAGATGTCTTCATGCCACCGACTGAGCTACCGGAAGCTAATGGTAACCCCCTTTCTGTGATTGTGCAGAAAAGTTGGAATCTTCATTGCATTCCATCTTTTCTGGACTTTTTGCGGAAAGGAAGAGTTACAACAACAATATGAATCAGTTATAAGAATAAGTTTTTTATCATATATACCCCAATATACGTGTGATTTTATTGTGAGCGCAGCCCAAGTATTATCAGCACTACTGGATAAAACGATCGAGTCCGTATTACGCTTTACGTACAATATTGAAGCATATGACAGCATTATGCAACGGTCCACTGAGAATCAATGGTTCTAACCTTTGGATAACCAAAAACCGAACACATGATGTCAACAAAGCCATGCGTATAGTAGAGAATATAAATTAGTTCCCGATGAACTTAAGACGAGAATGAGACCAGAGTTGGTCTAGCGCATATGGTGCCAAAGATACGGGTTGTTGCTATGACTAAGCTTACATTTGTGGCAGATGTCATAAGAGGGATCGGTTGCCGAATTTGTTTATTTTGGTGAGAATCATTGATTCTCATCTCTAACTGCAACCTTTGGATGTTGCTGTCATATATCCCTTTCCCGCAAAGCTGTTTTGACAAATACGCATGCCGAATACAGATTTGTTGAATAAAAAAGGCATGTCCATCAAAAGTACTGTAGAAATATGTGGACAGCATAATTGTCTGTCGATCAAACCACAAGGCCCTCGCGGGATCCAACTGATATGGATGGGAGAACATTCTGCCGTATATTATTGTTTCTGGATCATCCACATAGTTGCCAGATTTTCAAAATGTTCTAATTATCAATAATTTTGTAGTTTGTGTTATTGGCCTTATTGTTTACTTTGCCGTGAGCTGCACGTATCCGAATCCCGTACCGTGAGAATTTTTATTTTTCTATAGATGTGATATCCTGTAAATGGTAAACGCTCTTAGAGTCACATTATCCACGGGTATTGAAACTTTAGGTCCACATCTTGGCTGAGAACATTATTCAAACCCCGCATAAAAGCATACGGATGATTCAGTAAGTTCTGTTTTGGCTTGCCATTTTGATGTTATAGTCACATCTCTTAATGTTCTCTATTACTTTAGCTTTTTGATACATTGGCACCTGTGTTAGCATTTTAAAGAATGCAGTTTCCCCCTTGTACTTATTACAAGTAGATACTTCTTCTCCTTCTGTTTTGCCAGTGCCAATCCTGGACGTTGGCGACCACAGTGGCTCATCCTATCTTGTTAACAACTGTTCGAAATAGGAGTGTGTACGGTGGCCTTAATTGTTACACTCATGATAATGTCAACATCCATAGACCAGATGATATCATCATAGCCCGAGATTTCACTGAACCTCTACACAGCACCTAAGGACGGAACATTTGCAACTTTTGGATTCGGAGCCAGACAGATCAAGGCTTAATAACAAAGTAACTTTTATTTCCTGGATATTATTTGTTGCTTTTTGCTTTTCATTTCCACATTTAAGGCTGATGCGAGTATTATCAGGTGTGATATTGCCATCGGATGGTCAAAAGTTGGCGGATAAGATCAGTTTACCCAGTTTTGCAGAGCCCATTGCATACTGTGTACGAAGTAATGTGTCAAGTATTTTTTTATCAAAATTGAGGCTGATTTTTGGTGTTTGCTATAAATTTGGCAACGCTGGTGAACATACCTTGTTAGGAAAATAACAAGTAGTGTGGAGAAGCGTGGGAAGGTTGAGAATTTGCGCAGTGACGTATTTTGTATGATGAACGATTGTAGGATATTACATTAATTTGTTCAGTTTCGGAAGAATGTAGAGACAAATTAGATTCATTAGTGCCACAAAAAATGTTTTCCGCAATAATAGCAAAGCATAAGCTGCTCTGGCATATGTGATGTTTCACAATCTTTTATTTCTAGCAAATTTTTTCAACAATCTTCATGAAAGAAAGGATATTATTGAAGGTAATATTAATTTTTACTTAAACAACAACAGTAGTTAAAAGCAGTGCTAGAGGGAATAACTATTTCTTTCTACTTTCTCCAAACCTCCGGTTCAATCTTTCTCTTTTAGTTTTCTCTCTGGTTTACTTCTATTCAACATAGTAGTCATGTTTGCGTCCCACCCAATGACAATTTACCTAAATAGATCTGTCAATTCATTCATGAATCAGCAGTTTCTTAAGCTCGCAAACCTCAGTGGCACGAAATGGAAACATTCATTCATAATTTCAACAAAGATGGTCGCCCTTGTTCCCAGACTGGCAACAGCGCATCGCTCAAGGTCTACTATATTCATGGGCGTATGATGAAATGGGCCATTAAGGATTATGAAGCTCGATATATTTGCAGTGCAATGGAAGCACATAATAACCTATATATTGATAACATAATAATATGGAAGACTTTTTTCTCCTGTGCATGTAGCCGTTTTCAGTTAATTTTGTTAAAAGTATAGTTGCACTGTATCTACATAAAGTCCTATCACCTTTTGACTTTTTGTAAATAAATCAAGATAAATTTGTGGTAATAATGTGCAACATTTTAAAAAATATGTATACTTGTTAAGCATCTAGGTTAGTGTGCTTATGGTACTTTGTGTTTTATTTTCTAGATGTTTTGAGGCAGCTAGGTATATGAATTTAGCTACAATACTTAATTAGGACTAAATTCACATTTGGAGTCTAAATTCTTGAAACATTGACCTTTGACCTTTTTATACTCCAACTACCACGAAGGCCTAAGGCCTAAACACCCATTGGGTACCGTGGGGTTATAAGGGGATACAGGGGAAAGGGGGGACGCCACACGGACTCTGGCGAGGGAACACGTGTGCATGCAACATGCACACATTCTGGCTCCGCCTACGAGATCCGCCGGGTGGTACCTCCGCGTTCGACAGTCAGAAACCGTCTACCACCTACGGACAATCACAAAATCCATAGCCAAGAGAAACATTTCTCCTGGGACGGGATTCGAACCCGCACAGCGCACGGCGATTGATCAGGAGACCGAAGAGTCTACTACTGCGGCCACCGCTGCTGCCTAGAATATACTTTTCAATTTCTCCTATCATAAGAAAATCAAATTTGTGAGACATTCAATGTTTGTTGAAGCCAAGCTGCTCCAAATTCGAAGGACCACATAATATAGGGTGGCCAATATATTACTGACTAATTTCAATTGCGCGCCATTTTTGGCACACGTATTTAAGTAGGTGGCGGCGCAGTAGTTGTTT